>JARQOC010000001.1:451720605-452087449 GCA_033576535.1 Allobates femoralis
CAATTTTACCACATGCGTGAATGACACTGAGGCTTCGGCCTGTCAGAGTTTTGCATCTGTTGTGAAGCACTACTTGGGTAATCACAGAGCAGACAATTACCGTATATACTCGAGTATAAGCCGACCCGAGTATAAGCAGAGGCCCCTAATTTTACCCTCCAAAACTATGGAAATGTATTGACTCGAGTATAAACCTAGGGTGAGAAATGCAGCAGACCCCCCCCCCCCCCCCATCCTGTTATATAGCGCCCCCAGTAGTAGTAGTATACAGGCCCCCATCAGTGATATACAGCCCCCACTCCTTAGTATCTGGCCCCCATGCTGCGGCACACATTAAAATAACAAACATTGTATACATTACCTTTCCGGTGACTCCTTGCTGGCACTACCGCTCCTCCGGTCTCCCTGCTTCTCCCTGCTTGTGTCAGCTTCTATTCCTGTGGCCGATGCAGCAGCGATGACGTCATTGCTGCTGCGCCAGTCACGACAACGACAAAAGCAGGAAGAAGTCGGGAGAGCGGAGGACACAGCGCTGCCAGCAAGGAGTCGCCGGAAAGGTAATGTATACAATGTTTGTTATTTTAATGTGTGCCGCAGCATGGGGGCCAGATACTAAGGAGGGGAGGGGGGCTGTATATCACTGATGGGGCCAGTGTAGTGTAATATGCACCGCTCTCCCCGCCGCTGATGGATGGGGGGATGCAGTGCATATTTATTACACTAATGGGTGGCCCCACGTGACCGCCCGCGGTCACTGCGGCCCCCTCCTGCCTCCTCCAGCCCCAGTCACAGCCACCCACAGCAAATACGAGTGACTCGAGTATAAGCCGAGGGGGGCACTTTTCAGCTCAAACGACATGCATTAAAAGAAGTCGTGTAAACAGCGTTTTTTGACGTATTGACATTAACAACTAATATTGTATTTAATCAAATATATAACTTTTTCCTCTGTTATATATTTTTAATTTTTGTATGATTTTGGACTTTTACTATTTGTAACAAAAATGATGTTCTTGCAATTCTGAATGCTTTTCAATAGTGTAGAATTAAATATCTATGAAACTAGAGCCAATCTTTCTAAACAGAAGCCTTATTCTTAATCAACACCATAAACTTAATATAAAACAGTTCAGATATTATTGCCACCAAAATCATTGTATACCAGTGTGATTTAACACACAGTACATACATTACATGGGTTATTCACTACTTGGATAAACTCTTCTCATTTCCCAGTATAAAAATGCTTATACTTGCCTTCCGTGCTGGTGCCCTTTCAGTGGTGCCTGAACGGTTTCTCTCTCCTGGGACTCGCATGAGGTTGTTTTGTCACAATGGCCTGACGCTCAGTCAGCGCTGGCTTTACTGGACCCTGCCTCCAGACAGATAAATCAACGTGACATTGGGAGGCTAGTCCTGACTTCCTCATGATTGCTTATATGTCCAAAGGCAGGCTGTTTGGGTATTGGGCTCTTGTGATGCTATAGCCTCACGTGAGCCCCAGGAGAGTGAGCGCCAACCCTGCTGGAACTGCACCGGAACAGGAGGTGGGGACTTTAATGGGGACAAACATGGGTAGTAATGGGTTGTCTAAGTAGTGGACAAACCCCTTGAATGAAACCATAAGCTCTATATGGCTAGGCTGGGTGCAAGATGTTCCTCTTGTTCACAAACAAATGTAAGGGTCTTTTTAAAAAATGTTACATTTTTCATTAATTATCCAAGGTCATTGGTAAACTTGCATTAAAATATTTCCCATTTTTTTTATGTTTAATATATATCTATCTATATATATGCATGTGCAGAAGCTGATTTCTGGTTGTTCACATAATTCTCCTTCATGTAACTTGTTAGTAGTTTTTCAAAGACTCCTTCTAAGTTGCCCTCCGTGTATTTCTGCAGCCTGCTAATCACATGGTAATCACAGTTGCTTTTGCAATTCTTCTCTTTTTCAGTCTTTCTTGTAACTCCCAAAGCTCTCTCCTTTTAATCTTGCATTCACCACTCATGTTCAGTCATGAGGTTACAAAGCTGACATTGCTGTCTCAATAGAGGTTATCTCTTTAGATTCCCTGAAAATTTCCCTTTGGCATTTCCAGTTTGGCATCTGGCTCTCTTCTGGAGAAAGCCAGACTGCCCCTCCCTTCGCTCTGTATTCTGTAGTCTCCCCCCACCAGGAGGTGATTTTTTTAACCTGTTGGTGCAGAAAATTTTTGTTTACTATATTGTGGCATCTGAAAACTGCAAGGGCATGATACATTTTTATTCGCTCTTTAAATAGCAATACTTTGTAAAAAGAAAAAAAAAAGTGTAAGTAGACTTCTGTATTCATGTCATGTGATAAGATTGTCTTCTGAGATCACTCCTTTTAATATTTCAGAAATGCTGACATGAATGTTTAGACGGTTGCATGTTGTATATCTAGCAGAGTGATTTTAATCTTATAATAGAATCGAGGGAGAGAACCTACACATTGTATCTCAACGTCAAGGGTGCAGTGCCATGCCAGTGGCCATTTTTATGGAGAGAGCAGGGTTAGTTCACCAGCTGCTGTCGCATGGGTGCTCCCACAATGACACTGCTGCTCATGGGTTGTTTTGGCAGCCAGTGACCTTAAAAAACAGAAGGCAGAGAGTGACCCAGAGAAACGCATCGCTCTTTACAGTCCTATGGACCGATCTGACTGCTGCACATTGTGCAGTATTTTTATATTTTTTATGGATTTACTATAAAGTGCAGTTTTACAGTTTACCTCTACGTGCTGCAGTGTTTCCCCATCGCTGGGTCACTCTCTGCCTTCTGGTTTCCATAATCGGCACTTGGCAAGCCGCGGCCCGTGCATGGAGAGGATTCTCGGAGAAGGACATCAGTGGTAAGCTGTTAGTTCTTCTTTCTTGTACATGTAGATTTGCCATGTTCTGCTAGGTCCTGCCAAAGACCTAGCCAAATAGGTGGATAGTCAGTTTCTCCAAAGTTTTGTAGTTTATTATGTAAGCAATCAAACATTACATAATTAAACCTAATAGGTTAAAATATTCAGAATTTTAAAAAGTCAATTCTACGAAACCTATTTCTCTATCATGAGCTTTCATGTGGCTACAAAAAAGTTATGGATTTAGGAAAAGTAGCTTTAGATAAGCAATACAGAAAACTCAGTAAATACCTGCATCCTTAAAGGGTACTGTAACCTCGTCTCAATCTAAGGGCCCTTTCACATCAGCGGTATTTTCAAATCGCGGCAGATGTGGTGAAAAAACCGCATCTGCCGCGATTACCGCATAACCGCGACACTTGCGGCACGCTTGCGGCAAGCCCATGCAGTGTCTATGGGGCTTGCGGTAAGGGTGCGGCAGGTGCGGTTTCGGCACTTGCGGCAGGTGCGGCCGCGAAAAAAAACGCTGCTTGCAGCGTTTTTTTTTCGCGGCCGCACCTGCCGCAAGTGCCGAAACCGCACTTGCCGCACCTGCCGCACCCTTACTGCAAGCCCCATAGACATTGCATGGGGCTTGCCGCAAGTGTGCCGCAAGTGTCGCGGTTATGCTGTAATCGCGGCAGATGCGGTTTTTTTCACCGCATCTGCCGCGATTTGAAAATACCCCTGATGTGAAAGGGCCCTAATTTGGTTAACGCTATTGAATGTTGCAGCTATTCCTTTTTAGCAGCTCATTTATTATAACACATTTTCTCTTTCCTACTAATTTGTGTATTTTCTTGGCCCTGTTTATCTAACATGTTTTAACTGAAGCATATGCATTTCTTCTTGTTTCCTCTTATATTTATTCCGTGTTCGTCTCTTTCATGTCAAGTATACCGTGCCCTCCATGACACATTCAACTAGAAGAAAAGTCTGTAATTGGGGCCTACAACCCAAGTCTACAATTATGCACTCCTGCATTAACTCTGCACACTGTTAGCTGATAGCAAATGAGGACACCTTTAACTGTCACTGCAAGCGCCACAGTGCAGAATGTATAACAAAAATTAGCTTTAATGGAATGACCTGCAGCAAAAAGGTAAATGAGTTCCAGACCCTTAAAAAGGAAAGGAGTGAGCGCTGCAAACTAGTAATTTCTCGTTGACTGTAGTACAATGCTGAACGAGGGGACAAAACACACGCGCACCGTGTTAAAATGCTTTTACCATGCCTGCCCTTTCTTTCTAGTCAGGTCACAGCCGTTCAATTTATCACTTTCTTCAATAGTGAAAAGATGGCACCATTTCATAGATAATTTACCATTATCATACGTGAAAATAAAGTAAGCTTGATGTAGAAATGGAAAAATAGACTGCATTAAATGACTTGTTAGTAATAAAGGGCAGAAAAATATAAATCTGAAGGCAGGATTTTGCCAAAACTGTTTGTTTTATAGAGGCATGCTAGCAATGGATAGAGACTTCTGACTGCAACTTTAGGACGGTGTATAGCTCGTTCTCTTAGGATCTTACTCTACTGCTAAAGCTCAAAATGTTGTCCATATCTGCTTCATTATCTAGGATTCAGTGGAAAGCATATACAGGAGGAACCGTGCAAAAACAAGACCTTGTATCTGTTATGTGAGACTTGGATCCATATAATTTATTTTCACCTTTATGGATTTTATGCACCCTAAGCTAAAATCACATTGACCATCTATTGTAAATGGCAGTGTCCCAAGGTTCTGCGGATGGCAGATGTTGGGGGAGAGAAGGATTAGTCTGTTGAAGAAATCCAGTCCAATTGTTTTTGGGGGAAAGCAACTGCTGTCAGAGTTGAGGAGGACCTTCAGAAAATTAGCATTAAGGATGTCAGATGATTTATGTCAGGTCTAGTTATTGCTCAAGCATTTAAGAGGATGGATAAGGACAAACTTGATACAAATTGGCCAAACTAAAGGCCGCTGTACACACACAGATATCTGTGTCCAACTTCTGAACAGATCTCTGGTTGCAGTGAAATCATGGACACATTGCTCCATTTTGTGGCTGTGTACAAATGTAACAATGTGTCCATGATTTCACTACAACCAGAGATCTGTGTGTGTAAAGTGGCCTTAAGACATTTCTGGAATGCTGCCAATGGAGTGCATTGTGCGCTCGTGGGGATACATGTTAAAGTTTAAGAATCTTGTTACAATCACACACCCAAGCTAAGTGTTTTGTTTTAATTTGCTCTTAAATTGATTTCACTGGTCAACACTGAAATTAACTGACTTAAAATCTATAGGGTGTTGGTGTGCTGAACATGATTATGACCATGAAAATTTTCTATTGGCTCTTGTTCTGAAGAAATTTCATAGAGTGCATTTTCTGTTTCACCATGTAAATTTATCCAGTAGGATTGTAACAACGTCCTAAATAAGCCTAGAATGATGCAATATTGCATCACATAAAACCTCATGCACATATCATCCAGAGCTTATTACATCATTTTCTGATGCAATGCAGTACTACTGCCAGGCGCCTGCTGAAGTAAGCTGATGTCAGCAGTGTACTATATAAAGCCCAGTCAGAAAGGTTGACCATTTTAAATATTTCAGATTTTTTGGGATACAGTTTAAGCTGCTATTATTTTATCCATTCAGATACAATACAGAACACAAATGCTTCGAAATTGCATTAATACCATGGACAATTTTTGCTATATTTGTAGGAAAGTGACATTTGCCAACCTGAAGAAAAGTATCACTTATGTGCAAAAGGCATATAATCTTTATTTTGGATGCAAGATGGGCAACCAGGACAAGCCTTGGACCCCGCACATGTGCAATATGGCTTTCACAATGGTTAAATGGCTAAAGATCATAAATGCTATTTGCAGTCCCCATGGTGTGGAGAGAACAAAGAAACCACACAAGTGTTACTCCTACTTGGGATAACTAAGCAAAAGAAGTCGAGGATGGTCTACCTCAGCATTCCGTTTGCATTGAGACCAGTTCCACATGGGGAGGGACGTCCTATTCCAAAACCTACAGGAAAATATTCTCTTGGTTCAGCTGATGAGGACGAGAGTGAGTTGGGCCGGTTCTTCTCCTGGTTTGTCAGCATGCAGTGATCCAGATTTTCACTGTGGTGCATCATCAACCCCACATAGTATAACACTGGAAGAACTAAATGACCTGGTTTGTGATTTCTTTCCTGACAACTGTGGTATTAACATGGCAAACGTTTCCATCAAGATAATGCAACAATGTAACAAAGATACCAGGAAAAATGATACACTACTATGCTGCCTGACTACTGCTGGATACTCCACAGAGAAGCTCCCGAAATGCTGTAAAAGAGACACGCAAAGAAATCTTAAGATGTAGCCTATGACTTTTTTTTATTTTATGTACAGTTATTTACCCTAGGCCTTATTACTATTGGCATGCTTTTTGTGATGTAAAGAATATATTGCAGATTACAAAAAGATGAGCCAATTTAGTATTTTGGCTTATATTCGTGTTAAGCACACAAAAATTGATAAACTTATTATTTCAGCAACATTACTTTTGTGAATTTGTTGACCAGGATTTTCAATCATTTTGTAGTCTCATTCAGGTGTCTAAAATTTACATTCAGTCTTTACTAAGAAAAAAAGAAAAAAAAAAACAAAAAAAACTTTTCACCATTTTGTATATAGAAATATGGAGACCTAGGATTAGTTGTTAGACTGATCCTACTGTCCCCTGTGTATCTGTCCCCTACTTTTTGGTAAAAGACGTTCGCTTGATTAGGGAAAATGTGTACTTTCGCTCTGAGGCTGTAGACCTAAAACCGAATTAACACATCAGACAGGCCTGGGTCCACTGACTCTATCTTGACCCCTTCAAATATTTCTGTTGTGTGTAAAGTTATATGGATTGCTGTCTGTACATGGACTGCAAAACATGGATGTGCGAGTCCGTATAGGGCAATCACAAACGGTGATGTTACTTGTTTCCTGCATCGCCGGTATGGACAACACTCTGTTACCAACAGATTACTGATCTGAGCCAATGAGAGAGGGCACTGTGCACATCACACTGTGCACTACACAGTGAGGGAAAGGGCCGATTCAGCGTATACAGAGCAGGGAGGGTCACAGAGGGACAGACCAGTGGGGGCTGGCTGATGGACCTAACCCTCGGTGGCAGTCTGAGTCCTCTGGCCCTGGCAGCTATCGAGGAGGGGGGGGCTGCTATCGGAGCCGGGGGGAGGGGGGTTTGCTTGCTATCAGAGAGCCAGGGGGGAGGGGGGGCTTGGGGGCACAATCAGGGCCAGGTGAGGAGTTGGGGGGGCTGTTATCAGAGCCAGGTAACGAGGGGGGGGTGCTTGCTATCAGAGCCAGGTGGGGGGTGCTATCAGAACCAGGTGAGGAGCGGGGGCGGGCGCTGGTTCTCGCCCCGCCACGCACGGCCGTCCCCTTCCCGAGTCCCGCTATCATTGCGGCAGCTGCAGCCGCAAAACAAGCCCAAGCAGGCCTTATCTTTACGGGGCGGCCCTAAATTAGGGTTATACCACCAGCCTGGGGGGCACTTGTCCCCCTGCCACCTGGGCCAGTCTGCCCCTGAAATGAGTCACATTGAAGCTTCATTTCAGGCAGGAGACAGAGGTTGTGGTCACTACCACCCCTGCCCCTGATAACATAAATATCCCAGCATGCACTAGGATTCTCAAACAAATCGTTGTCAGACAGGAAATAAAAAAAAAAAAAAAAAGAGTAGTAGTTAGAGCATGTTGATGGGGAAAACGGTAGGTATGTCTTAATAAAATATATTAGACATTAGCCTAGATTGTAGCATCAAATAAAGATTTAAATTACCGTAAATGCACTTTTGTCTTTGGACCACACCTTTAATAAGCAGGAGGTTCACACCCTTTTCTGCTTAGTGAGCCATGTTATCAAACTGATCCCAAGAGCTACAGTAAGTCTTGAGGTATTGCTATAGCATATCAAGTGTCCTATAGGACTGTTGTCCATCTGGTCAATAATGGACATCTACTCTAGAAAAAGCTAGACACTATGAATAAAAGCTTTGGTAAAGGAGCCAAAGTTTTTGCTACCTCTATAAAGAAGATGAAGCAGCTGTTCTCTTGCTTAGGCTTAGGTGTCAGAGGACCACCATTCAGCCAATACAGGGGGTCTGAGATGGCCATACACTGCACTGTTAGTGCTTCTACTCTTCCTTTATCCTTTGCTTTGTCACTCTTCCCTCTGACATACAAAATCCATGTGAGCAGGCATAGATAAACCTGTGACCGCAGGATTGGGGCTGCACAGAATGGGATCATGGGCCACTGGTTGTGTTTCCCTGACTTTAAGGATTACTATACTGTTGTTGGCATTCTTTTATTCTGTATGCAACCAAAAATTTGGCAGTAACATGACTGAAGCTTTCTGAAGATCCTCAGACACAATGGTGGATTGTGCAGCACCTCCCACATTGGCTTTAAAGTTTTGGGAGACTTTCATTTTTTGGGGGGGGATTACTTAGTATTAGTTTGATATGTGAAAAAAATGCAGCAATAGTTTAATAAAATTCAATAATCTCCCCTTCCATGGCCCACAGACATTATTTCACAGGGCCTATCTGTACAGGATATTGTATTTGACAAGAACAACCAATAATTGGTTACACTGTAAATACATCAAACACGTGAAAAATATCAGAATTTTTTATCACTTAGGGATAAAGAGTGTAAATCTGTTTATTGTCTCAATTTGCCTTTTTTCTCTTGACTAAAAATAAATTGTCACTCAAGTAAAGCCAACAAAATGAGCACAAAAACAACATATTCAGACATTAATGAAAATATGTTTAATGTTCTGTCAGAGTATTGCAGTCTATTTAACACTGGTTTAAGTGTTATCCTAACTGCCTAAAATAATACCGCAGAGTTGCTACTGAAATGTGATATATCAAAACCAAACATATGGGCACAAGGCAATGAATGAAGTGTGTTTCTCAAGCATATGGGTGTTCTTGCATATAAAAATGTCTGTGGCTTTAATGGCAACAGACATTCATTAAAAAGTAATAATCTATGGGAAACACACAAACATTTAAATCACTGCATAAATATGAGCGTTATTAGGATTTCATGAATGTCTGCAGGTTGGAATGGTTAGTGCAGATTGAACCACGGAAGCAAGGTTCAGTAGGCAGATAATTTACATCTTTTTAATAATATTTATATTTCAAATTGGATAGGAAAGGGGGTTATGCTTAAAATATACTCTGTGTAAATATAGATCTGTTGCTTAGCAACTGTAAGTCATGGTATATCGAATCCTTCAAAATTGATTGTGAGAAGTGTGTAGTATGGTGAGGGATTGGTATTCTTGATTGCACACACATGAAGATACTGAGTATGCAGGCTCACTAACCAATGTCCCCTGCTGCACCACTACGGTGTGAGATATATAATATATCTTTAATTTTACTGTCTGAGCGGTATCACTACACCTGGTAGTATACTTCCAGCCACCATCTCTTCCTGTCACTGCTCATGCTTTGCTCCACTGCAGCTTCTGGCTGACCGGAAGTCAGCGTGACTGGTCACAAAGCTCTTAATAGAAGTCTGAGGGGCACTTTCTGGTTCTTATAGGCTTGCAGTGAGAAATGGACTCCAGCTCACCCAACAAACACTGGAGCAATCCAGCAGGTCTTGAACTTCATAAGCAGAGAGGAGCCGAGAGCAGAAGATGAAGGGAACTCTTAAGTTTATCACTAGGGGCAAGAATCATACATCACTGATACCATTTCAGCAATGACAGAAAAAAAAACTCTGGAGTTGTCCTTTAAGATGATTTAGGCTATAATGAAGACCTGAACCTTTATCTATTCATGTTTTCAAAGAACTACACTCCTTTCTTAACATGATATTGACAATCAAAACTTCCTTGTAGGTTTGACTAACTTATCTCCCAGCAGTATATTAGATGCTACTTTACATGAGCTGCATAAAGTTATTATGCTTATTTAATTTTTTGGTTAATAAATATGATATTTAAGGACAATGCCCATTTATTCTATCAACTGTGAAAATTGGAACAAAATTAGCATATTAGTTATCCAGCTGGTTAGGGTAGTACTCCTTTTTTTAATACTCTATAACCTGCCATTAAACCTGAATAATATTGCTTCATCATCATAGACAGGGAGGAATTCTTTACTGTTCAGCTATGTGCAGATGCTGCAGATTTCCTTGTTTGTTTTTTGCCACAATTTTCCCATGTTTTTACACATTTTTTGACAAATCTGTTGCTTGTTTTTCCACAGCAGAATGATGTTCATTTTACTGTAGAAAAATCTGCAGCATGTCAATTCTTGCAGCGTATTTTGCCACGATTTTCACTCAGAACCCGGCTTTATTCATAGTCACAACATTAAACAATTGCTAAAAAACACGCAGCAAAATCCGCATGAAAATCATGGCAGAAAACGCACCAAGAGAACACAAAGGTATGTGTGGATCTTTCAAACATGGTGCAGATTTTGGATGTCACAAATCCACAGCACGCATTCTACGTCGGCACAAAGCCTTAGTCTTGCTGTTCCAAATAAAGACTTGATTCACCAGGCAAGTTGTAGAGGGCCCTGGATTATTTTATTGACAGAATATTGTAGTTATGTACTAGATTATTAGAGATTGACCTTTTAATCAGGGCTGTGGAGTCGGAGTTGTGGAGTCTGTATAAAATGTACCTACTCAGACGCCTTAAATATATAATAAATTGGGTACAGTAGTTCAATGACGTATGTGCTAAATATTATGAATTATGTTCTATCTAAATAGCTTTATTATTGTATTATAATAATGATTAAAGTCTGATGTTCACATTGTACTACAATAAATTCATCACTTAAATATGAGCCGTGTATGCAGGGCAGTCTCCGTGGGCCCCTTTAACACGTACCACAATTAATGAATTTAATATAAAAGCTGCGAGCTGTGGATATATAACATAGAGGTTCCTGGGTGGGCTGTATATATAATATTGAGCCTGTGCAGGCCTGCATATATAAAATATGGAGGCTGCTGGCTGTATATATTTAGAGGCTTTGCTGGGCTGTATATATTATTTGGAGGCAGTGGCAGCCCAGCAACAGCCTCCAAATAATATATACAGTCCAGCACAGCCTCCAAATAATAAATATAGCCAAGCACAACCTTCATATTATATATACAGCAAAGCACAGCCTCCATATTATATATAAAGCACAACATCCAATCCAAATACTATATACAGCACAGCAACAGTCTCCAAATAAATATATATACATATATATATATATATATATATATAACTAATATATAGCTACATATATAATATATATATATATATATATATATATATATATATATATATATATATTATATATATTATATATTGTAGCTATATATTAGTTATATATATATATATATATAATATAGCCCAGCACCGCCTCCAGATAATATAAACAACACAGCCTCCATTTTATATATAAATCACAGCCTCCATTTTATATATGCAGCACAGCCTCCATTTTATATATGCAGCACAGCCTCCATTTTATATATGCAGCACAGCCTCCATTTTATATATGCAGCACAGCCTCCATTTTATATATGCAGCACAGCCTCCATTTTATATATGCAGCACAGCCTCCATTTTATATATGCAGCACAGCCTCCATTTTATATATGCAGCACAGCCTCCAAATAATATATATAGCAATCTCCAAATAATATATATAGCACAGCCTCCATTTTATATATACAGCAGCAGCCTCCATAGTCCCCAGCAGCAGCTTCTATAGTCCCCAGCAGCAGCCTCTATAGTCCCCAGCAGTAGCCTCTATAGTCCCCAGCAGCAGCCTTTATAGTCCCCAGCAGCCTCCAAATGGCACATCAGAATCTCCATAGCCCGCATCAACCCCCATAACATCCAGCAACAGCATCCACAGCCTAGAAGCATCCTCTATAGCTCAGAACAGCCCCCACAGCCCGCAGCAGCCTCCATATAGTCCAGCAACAGACTCCACAGCCCAGAACAGCCTCCAGATAATGTATAATATGATGGTTCTCCTGCTACATCTGTACCCTGGCCACATCTTGGTATATATATAATCCCCATTGTGCTGCACACAGTAAAAAAAAAATTAATAATACTCGCCTTCCTTCCGCTCCCCCGGGGATGTGTCCTCCTCAGATGCTTCCTCTGGTCTGTGCTACCTTCCTGTATGGCTGCATCAGCATGATAAGGTCACAGGGAGATGACGACTCATGCTGCTGCAGTCGGCAGAGGAGGAGGAGGAGGAGGAAGCTCCCCCTGCTCCCCAGAGCCAGCACATGGCTAATTTGTGTTGCATGCAAATTAGCCATGTGCACTGGCAGAGCTCTGGGAGTACTCAGCTGCTGGCTGAGTGTCCGGCTGAGTGCTCCTTATTGGCCCCTCTTGCCGGGGCTGCCTTTTCCTCATGGCTCCCTGACCATCAGGGTTGCATGTCCCTGATGGCCAGTGGGGCCCCCCAGCTGCTCAGGGCCCCTGCACTAGCTCAGGTACGCCGGGTGCTGATGCTGACCCTGTGTGTATGAATAAGTTGGAGTCAGGTTCAGGGAAATTGAGGAATTGGAGTCGGTGGTTTGGCTTACTGACTCCACAGCCCTGCCTTTAAACGGGATGTTATTTTGATACTTTAAATGGACATATTGCTGTGACATACCATGAAACTGTGTTACCTGATTTAATCCAGATGCCAATGTAGCCCATCTTTTTAGAATCTTAATGCAGTTGAAAAAGGTAAAACTTGAATGTTGTTTTTTTTTTTTTCTCCAGTGCTTTAAATATTGTGAGGTAGCAACCGGGGAACCCGCTTGCATAACGACAAAACACGTGTTTATAAGTTTAACCAATGTCGACCCGTTTATTTTCACATATTAATAGCATAACCCGGGTAGCATGTTTGACACATATCACATTGATTATAAACACCATACATAAATACATCATACATTACATAGAACATTGCACATATACATTCACAATAACCCGGGACCTGTAACCATGACTCTCTCCCCATTGGAGCTCTAACACCTGCTCCCGGGGTAGCTACGGCCTCCGGCCTACTTACACATCTTACAGTACATTTATAATAAATACATTTGATATACTTCGACGATGACCCCTCCGGGTTCATAACAGGGATTGAGCAACCTGAGTACCGGGTATGTCATGTATCCCCAAGGGGCTCCTTCCTGGACGTATCTCCGCCTACGTCCCGGTCAGAGTCCACCTGGTTCAACCATGGTGTCCCCACTCTAGGAGCCCTTTTAACCCCTGCTTCTGACCATACGCCTCAACGGGCCCTGTGGGTCCCAATGGCGGTACCTGCCGCCTGGCTTTAGTCACCCAGCTTGATGACATGACATTACCCGTAGTCAGGATTCCTGCCTGACCGGGCCTTACATACCATGTGTGATCCATCATTCAAACGTCCATGGATCACATACATTTCTTCCACACGCTCACAGCCCATCATCCATGGACTGTGGCTCCTCCATGGCCCATTACAGGGACTGGCAAACCATAGTACACGGGAACCTCATCCGTTACCTACTAGGAGCCCTATTACCCCTGTGTCTGGCACCACAGGCACACCCACACCATTAGAGGCCGTGGTTGAGGGACGGGTACCCTCTGCAAGCAGCAGGGCAAGCCTCCCTCTCGTCTCACAGGGACGGAACACCTCCAACATCATCCATACTGGCTGGGTCACTTTCTCCCCACATTATTATACAATGTTCTTACATAGGTCATCCTCTTACATTCAGGGGAATTGCCTAAGCCCCTACATACATCAACGGGTCCTTACCGACTGCCTAGTCGGACCCAATAGCGGTTATGCCCGCCTAGCATTAGTCACACACAGCTCACTCCGTTACACGGGAACCGCTGTCTTACCGGGCACGGATCCGGGTCTCGCTACCTGTGTAATGGGTCCACCAAGCGTCCCCCAAGGGCTCCTTTCCCAGACGTGGTTCACCCCACGCCCGGACCAGTATCCACCGGGTTCAGCCACGGCTTCCCCACCAGGTGCTATCACAACCGCGGACCTTGGCACCGGCCTGGAGCTAGCATGCTCCCTTTATTCACACAGAGCCTCTAGACTGCTCTGCACTTGGCTGGTCTCAGCTTCCATCTGAATCTCTGAATGAATCTCTCAGCATGAGTCTCAGCTTCCATCTGACTCTGAATGAATCTCTCAATCACTCAGCTGGCTGCCTCTTATCGTGCCAGCCACTCCACATGGACACACCCCCTTAGCTGCCGGTAATCAGCCTTTCACACAGCTCAGGTTAACTCCCTGTGTTCCGGGTTGTCAGCACTCAGCCCTTACATCCCTTAGAGCCTCATCGATCTCATCCCACTCACTGCCGCTCATTAGGCTCATGATACCTTGTGTTCACAGTTGGTTCACACAGCATTATCAGTCAAACCGGCCAGTGTGCACAGGATCATACCTTGATCCTGCATGTGATGCGCCCCGGCCATGAGGATCATGCCGGCGGTGCCTCACAATATACATACTAGATGTGATTCCTAAACCATAATACAGCCATTCCTTAAATTGCACTATCATACTCTTAATATGAAAACATGTCACAGTTGTTTAAAGTACCATTCCATTGTTTTGTTTTGTTTTTCTTCAGTGCTGGAGTGGCACTTTGAAGGTAAGCCCCCTGTCATATACTCCCCTTCCAGCATATTCACCTTTTTACTGATGTCACTCTGGCCTTACAGCACCATCTTGTGTCTGTAACTTCTGACTGACCAGAAGTTATGTCTCAGGTGCTCAATGCATCCCCGAAAGCCAGAACATGGCCCTCATAGATAAGCGTTGAGTTGTGACCACCTGTGTGCTCCATGAAACACTGGAGCTGCTGGCAGATCGCAAATGACCGGAGCGCTGCTGGCAAAAGGTAAAGCTGCCAGAAAGTGAGTATCAGATAGGGCATCGGACTTAAGGTACAGTTACACGGTATGATATCGCTCAAACGTCACAGGTTTGGAGTCATTCAAACGATATCGTTAGGACGTCGTTGCGTTTGTCACCGAGATACAGCTACGATAAATCGTTGGATCACTTATCGCGGATTTGACAACCTGTTCTCAAATCAAACGATCCTCGATTAGCCAACCTGCTGCATTGTTGTGTGTGACACCGTGATAACGATGATCTGATAAAAATAAGGGATGGGGGGCACATCACATTGCTGTGATTGTTATATATTTGTTTTCCTTGGTTTTTTTTTTTGTTTTTTTTTTGTTTTTTTTTCGGCCCATGTTTAAAGCTGATCTAAATGCTCATATTGGGTGTTCTTGATTTGCATGGCTGCATTGAAACATGTTGTGTTAATTACATTTTAGCTCTTTATGCTGTGGGTCGTCCAAATGATGCAGAGAACATGTTTTTTCATACAAGGCCACAGCCGTAAGAGAATAACTGGTTTCTAACTGCACATGCAACACTCTTTAATACTACAAAGAATATATATATATATATTTTTTTAGAACATTCTGCCACTATAAATACTTAGGCTGCCTTCACACTACATAATTTTCACATCCATGTCGTTCCTTGAATTTCTAGGACTACTCAGACAGGCACTGATCTGTTCAAATGGATGGCAAATGATGTCCACAGACAGTTTTTTTTTTTTTTAACGGATCCGTCATCAGTTACAAGAGATAGGGGTGGGAGGAGCTGTACCTTGCTTCTGAGCATGCTCAGTACAGCAAAACGGATTTGTTTTTTTCACGGATCTGTACGGATCTGTGCTTCATAGACCTCATGTTATTTGACATGGTTGGCTATGGATCAGTGTCTGTCCGTTGATGTCAGTGATTTTTAAGGCAGCCCAAAATCATAACAGTCTCCTATTCTGGGTGCATGCAAAAAACTGACAGAAATGGATCAGTGACAAAACTGACACACACTGATGGCCACTTAGTACCAATCCATGCCCATAGGGATACATGGGGGCCAAAACTGATCTGTGGCTATCTGTTTTAAAACTGAGAGGCATGGATCACAAATTATGCAGTGTGAAGGCAGTCTTCACAGTAAAAAATATATGGATTAGAAGACAGCAGTCCGATTTTACCTGTATAACTACAAAATATATAGATTAGAAGAGAGCCGCACGGTTTAACCTGTATAACTCTCTTCGGTTTTGGAGACCAGATGCTGCTCACCTGGTAGGGTTGTCTGAGAAACAACCACTATGAATGGCCACTATTAATTGAATAGCCAGTCCCAGTGTCAAGGATACAGTTGCATCAATTGGTCAATGGCTTGAAGGCTGTTCAAGTTAAATATTCTATTTTGATGGTGTTAAATGAATTATTAATCCAATCTTTCCATACTTGCCAGTGACTAGTCACATCAACCCAACAAGGTGCATTTTAAAACTATAAAAAAAAGATATGGATGTTGTTGTAAAATTGTAATATTATCATGTGTATATGATTTTTCATTGAATTTTTTGTTACATGTTAAATTGTAAGGTGTTCTCTGAGCCTTTAAATGTGTATTCCAGTCGATGCAAGCCATCGCCTATCCACCAACCCCCATCAATCACTGTTCTCTGGCCACAAGTTCAGAAGTAGTTACATGGAGTAGTAGGTTGCACATATGCACCCTGCCATCCTATTCAGGTCTGTGGCCTTGATGAAACACAGCCATGTGAGTTGAGACTAAGCACTCTGTCTTCAGTGCCATTTGATATGAACTGGGGTGACATGATGCAGATGCAACTTGTAACTCCATTGATATCTTTGGCGGAGATTTTTGAGCCAAGAGAAGATATAGCCCAAAAGCCTCTGCTCATTAAATGATCAGTGGGGGTCCTTTCATGTCATGGCTTGTGTACACCATAAATCTGCTCTAAAGAGCTCCACAATATGTTAAAAATATGCTACAAAGTGTCAGCGTATTTAGCTATAACACTTTATTAATATACATAGTGTGAAAGTTCTGCTACAGAGAACAGCTAGAAAATGTGAATCCAAACATCATTGTATTCCTGTGCTGCAAATGTTGAAGGTTGACATTGTTACTAATGGTGAATACACTTTTCTGATCATCATAATGGGAGACCCAGACAATGGGGTTTAGGGCGCTGCCCTCCGGAGGTCACACTAGGTACTACAAATTTGTAGCACCGCCTCCTCCGCTTATAAACCCCCACCGTAGGAGACTTCCTCAGTTTTTAACTTAGTGTGCTCGGAGGATCACGCTTTGCTTGCACTTCACTGCATTCTCACAGCTTACGTGATGGCGTATGAAGACAAGGTAAAATGGTCCCATTCGGGATCCTCGACAGCCTCCCCGCTCACCCTTGTGGAACACGCTGGTGGAGGTACCGGAGGGCTTTTAGCCTAGACACTTTAGTGTTCTCCCGGTACGCTGTCGCGCTCCTTTCCTTTCCATCCCTCCATGGAGGCTCTGGATAGGGGAGCCTGGAGCCTTGCACAGCTCCGCTCCGTCCGAGGCCTCCCTAAATGGTGCTTACAGACCGGACGGAGCCAGCCCAGTCCGAGGCCTCCCTAAATGGTGCTTACACTCCGGACTGGTGCTGTACCCCCGTCCGAGGCCTCCCTAAAGGTGCTTACAGACCGGACCGGCACTGAGGCACCTGGTGTGTCTCCTGTGTGCTTGGGGGTAGTGTCTGTCACTGTGGTGTCATGACACTCAGACCGCGCGGTTACCCTCGGGTCCGCGGTTCTGACGGTGACCCTGTGCTGGGGTCACCCTGGCTGACCGCCCTGTGTTTCACAGGGGCTGAGGCTGTAGACTGCGGGTGTTTTTATGTGTACAAGCAGTCTGAGAGTGTGTGTGGTGATATTCACTCTCGTTTCCCGCGCTGCGGGCTCCGGCACCTCCATTGCTGAGGCAGTCTGGAGGAGGAGGAGGCAGCCCTTATGGTGACATCACCGCTGGGCGTGTTGTGTGTTCTTCCCGCGTGTTCCTGGCTCCGCCCACATCTTCACTGTCGGCGGCCATCTTCTCCCTCACTTCCCGGCTGGGATCTGAACGGCAGCGCGTGGCTGCACTTGCAAGGGAGACCGGAACTCGCGGAGGTCACACACACACACCGCTTCCTCCTACCGCTTTACTGCGGTCGGTAAGCCACCGGGATTCCCGGTTTGTTTGTGAACTTTGGCTTATATTCCCCTCACTGTGGAGATGTCCTCAGCTGGGAAGCATGCTGCTAAGGCGGCTGTGGCCACCATTGTCTGTACTACATGCAACGGGACACTGGTGGAGGGGTCCTGCAATAACTGCGGACGCCCAGAGGCCCGATCTGCTACTATTGAGTCTGCAAATCCGGGATTATACCCTGAGGTTCAGGTGATCCCAGGGCCATGGGAAACGCAGAATAAGATCAATGAATCTCTGCTGTCCCAGATGTCCTCCATGTCGCAAACCCTGGAGGCACTGCATAGGAGACTGGAGAACCCAGCTACTCCTCCTAGTTACCCCCGGGTGTCTCTTACTTCTGCTGTAAGACCCCCTAAGCGAGCCCGTGAGGCTTCTCCTGAGCTCCAGACTCTCTCTGAGGAGGAGCGTTCCTCTGATGGTGAGGAAGATGATGGGGGTTCTACTCTTGGGTCTATGTCTGAACCTCCAGATGGGGTGGAGGATCTGGTGTCCTCCATCAATGAGACATTGCGTCTTGTCACTCCTCCTGAGGAGGTGACTGTACACCCCAAGGAGATCTATCAATGGCTGCGGCCAGAGGCTAGACCAAGTGGCTCCTTCATGGACCACACTAATTTCGGAAGGGTGATTAAAGCTCCCAGGTTGCATCCTGGGCGGCGTTATGTCCGTAAAACTAAGGACAATCGCTTTCCCTTTCCCCAGGAGGCGCTCCAGGAATGGTCGCAGTCTCCCAAGGTGGATGCTTCCATGACTAGGATTGCTGCGCGCTCCTTGTTTTCTGCCTCTGATAGCTCCTCGTTGAAGGATGCTACTGATAGACAGGTCGAGCAACTCGCCAAGTCTTCCTATGAGGCTGTGGGGTCTTCATTTGCCCCTAATTTTGCCGCAGTCTGGACCCTCCAAGCGATCACTATCTGTTTGGATGGTATCACTGATCTAGCTAGGTCCAGCCCAGAGGTCCTGGCTCTCACTGAGAGAGCAAGGGCCTATGCGGACTATGCCAGGACGGCATCTTTGGAAACTGCCACTCGCTCTGCTGTGGCCTCGGCCAATGCAATTGCGATCCGCAGGCTATTGTGGCTGCGTCTCTGGGACTCAGATGCCACATCTAAGAAGATTTTGCAAAATCTTCCGTTCGCTGGTGACAGGCTTTTTGGCACCGAACTGGATAAATTGATAAAGGATTCTGCTGAGTCTAAGATACCGCAGAATAAGCCTAAGCCACGGTACACCGTGAAAAGGAACCCTAAGCAGTGGTCCTTTCGCTCCGGTTCACAGTCATCAACGGCGTCCACTCGCTCAGACCGAGGGGGCAAGCCTGCTACTCAGTGGCGTTCCAAGAGTCGTCAGAAGAAGCCGGCGGGGGCAGCGGCTGCCACCCCCAAGCCCGCTTCGACATGACTCGCTATCTCATCCTGCCTCCCCACAGGTGGGGGGCCGCCTGTCCCGCTTTCAGGACACGTGGCTTCTTCACATTCAAGATCAGTGGGTTCGAGACGTAGTCTCAAGAGGTTACAGGATAGAGCTGACGTCACAACCAATACACCGATTCCATCGGTCGGTTCCATCTCCAGAAAAGGCTCAGGCTTTTTACCTGGTGTTGGAGGGACTCCGCAGAGACGGAGTGGTGGTCCCTGTGCCCACGGAAGAGAGGTTCAGGGGTTTTTACTCCAACCTCTTTATTGTCCCAAAAAAGGACGGCTCTTTTCGCCCGGTTTTGGACCTCAAGTTGTTCAACCGTCACGTGTTGGTTCGGAAGTTCCGCATGGAATCCCTGCGCTCAGTGATCGCGGCTGTGTCACAGGGAGACTTCCTAGCGTCCATCGATATCAGGGACGCTTACCTTCACGTCCCCATTGCACCAGCTCATCAGCGCTGGTTGAGATTCGCAGTGGGGGAAGAGCACTTCCAATTTGTGGCACTGCCATTCGGGCTAGCCTCAGCACCACGGGTGTTCACAAAGGTAATGGCCTCCATGATGGCTCTCCTGCATGCGCAGGGACACGCCGTCATACCCTATTTGGACGACCTGTTGGTCAGGGCGCCATCGGAAGACCTTTGTCGGGTAAGCCTGGAGGTGACCATGAAGTCCCTGGAACGGTTCGGGTGGCTTATCAACATTCAGAAGTCGACCCTGGTTCCGACCCAGTCATTGACATATCTGGGCATGGACTTCCACACGGACTCGGCCCTGGTGTCCCTACCTCAAGCCAAGCAGCTTGCGATCCAATCAGGAGTGCAGAATGTCCTCCTGTCTCCACAGTCATCCCTACGGGTATTGATGAGACTGGTGGGTCGCATGGTAGCGGCGATAGAGGCGGTGCCGTTCGCACAGTTTCGCCTCCGTCCTCTCCAGCTGGAGATTCTTCGCAGATGGGACAAGAGGACGATCTCTCTGAATCGGCTGGTGACACTGTCACAACCAACCAGGGACTCTCTACAGTGGTGGCTCCTGCCACTTCACCTGTCACGGGGCCGGTCCTTCCTAAAACCGTCATGGTTAGTGGTGACCACCGACGCCAGTCTGAAGGGCTGGGGGGCGGTGTTCTTGCACCACAGGGCTCAAGGCCTCTGGACTCGGTCGGAGTCGGCGTTGCAGATCAACGTGCTGGAGATCAAGGCGGTCTATCTGGCGCTACTGGCGTTTCAGAAATTCCTGTCAGGACAGCCCATTCGGGTACAGTCCGACAATGCGACGGCCGTCGCCTACATAAATCATCAGGGAGGGACCAGAAGTGCTCAGGCCCTCGCCGGAGTCCACCGCATTCTACTCTGGGTGGAGGAAAACGGCTGCCTGATCTCCGCAGTTCACATCCCAGGGGTCGAGAACTGGGAGGCCGACTATCTGAGCCGACAGGGGATGGACGCCGGAGAGTGGTCTCTACATCCAGACGTCTTCCGGGACATCTGCGGCAGGTGGGGCACTCCGGACGTGGATCTGATGGCCTCACGGCTGAATCATCAGGTGCCCCAATACATGGCAAGGTCTTGGGATCCCCAGTCTCTGGGGGCGGACGCCCTGATTCTGGGCTGGTCCAGATTCCAGCTGCCATATGTGTTTCCGCCTCTGGCTCTGATTCCCAGGGTCCTGTGGAAGAT
The DNA here is from genome assembly GCA_033576535.1 of Allobates femoralis. Lineage (NCBI taxonomy): Eukaryota > Metazoa > Chordata > Amphibia > Anura > Aromobatidae > Allobates > Allobates femoralis. The sequence goes on from JARQOC010000001.1 coordinate 451,741,857, forward strand.
CAGGACGGAATGCAGAGTGGCCATTCTAGTGGCTCCAGATTGGCCCAGGAGGTCTTGGTACCCGGACCTGTGGCAACTGTCAGGCGGACACGGGTGGGCCCTTCCAGAACGCGCAGATCTACTCGCGCAAGGGCCATTCTTCCACCTCAATTCCAGGGCTCTCAGATTGACTGCATGGCTCTTGAGGCCTGGCTGCTGACATCCAGAGGTTTCTCCCCTACAGTGGTTGCCACTATGAATCGGGCAAGGAAATCTGTTTCCAGGAAGATATACCACAGAACGTGGAAAATCTTTTTTACCTGGTGTGCCTCTGGTGGCCGCTCACCGTGGCCTTTGTCTATCCCGACATTGCTGGCCTTCCTACAGTCGGGGTTGGAGTTGGGATTATCCCTTGGCTCTCTGAAAGGTCAAGTATCAGCACTTTCAGTGTTGTTTGACAAGCGCTTGGCGCTCCTCCCGAAGGTACGTCAATTTCTGCAGGGGGTGTCGCGGGTGGTCCCGCCCTATAGGCGACCTCTGGACCCTTGGGACCTAAACATGGTCCTGACGACACTGCAGAAACCGCCGTTTGAGCCACTGAGAGACATCTCTCTCTCTCGTCTGTCCCAGAAGGTGGTCTTTCTGGTGGCGATTACGTCTCTGAGAAGGGTCTCAGAATTGGCTGCACTCTCGTGCAAGTCACCCTTTCTGGTGGTTCACCAGGACAAGGTGGTGTTGCGCCCACGGCCTGAATTTTTGCCGAAGGTGGTTTCAACATTCCACTTGAACCAGGAGATTGTTCTCCCATCATTTTGCCCCGCTCCCGTTCATCAGGTTGAGCGCGACCTCCATACTCTGGACCTCGTGAGAGCTGTACGCATTTATGTGTCCAGGACCGCCTCCTTTAGGAGTTCGGATTCCTTATTTGTCCTCACGATGGGTCGCTGTAAGGGGTCCGCGGCTTCCAAGTCGACCTTGGCCAGATGGATCAAGGCTCCCATTCAGGAGGCTTACCGGTCTTCTGGTTTGCCTCTCCCGGTGGGTTTGAAGGCACACTCTACTAGAGCTGTAGGTGCCTCTTGGGCCTTGCGACATCGAGCTTCTGCTCTACAGGTGTGTCAAGCGGCCACTTGGTCCAGCCTGCACACTTTCTCTAAGCACTATATGGTGCATGCCCATGCCTCTGCGGATGCGAGTTTGGGCAGGCGGGTTCTCCAGGCGGCGGTTGCCCACCTTTAAAAGGGAACCATGTGTTATCCGTCTTGTTGAGGAACTCTTCCCGCCCTGGGGTATTGCTTTAGGACATCCCCATTGTCTGGGTCTCCCATTATGATGATCAGAAAAAAGAGAATTTTGTTTACGTACCGTAAATTCTTTTTTCTTGAATCATCAATGGGAGACCCAGCACCCACCCAGTTGTTCTGTTGCATGTTTGCATTTGATCTGTTCTCTGTTGAGACAGTGTTTTCCGGGTTGTTACACCGTCTGGGCACGGCATTCTTCCCGATGTTTCGGGTGTGGTTTATTTCTCCTCGCAGCTTATGGACTAAACTGAGGAAGTCTCCTACGGTGGGGGTTTATAAGCGGAGGAGGCGGTGCTACTAATTTGTAGTACCTAGTGTGACCTCCGGAGGGCAGCGCCCTAAACCCCATTGTCTGGGTCTCCCATTGATGATTCAAGAAAAAAGAATTTACGGTACGTAAACAAAATTCTCTTTTTACTTCAGATTTTTAAATAGTATTCTAAAGTTATTTGAGCATCTTAATTCAATAGCTCATTTACTGAAGTGTGTTGCACTAATTTGGTCTTGTAGAAAACCCTGATGCCTTGTAAAATACCACTGACAATGTGAGGGAACATCTACTCTACACAGTCTGAATAAGGCTAAATGGTTGGAGTCCATTCCACATGACTCATGTGTACTTTGCTTGGCTCTTCTAACAGATGCCGCCTCAGTACGGTCAGCAAGGTGTTAGTGGCTACTGCCAACAAGGCCAACAGCCATATTACAGCCAGCAGTCACAGCCTCCGTATCCGCAGTCCCAGGGTCAGTATATGTCGCAGAATCAGCAGCGGTACCAATCCCAGCAGGTAAGTACAACAGCTGCCTTTCTCTACCCCAATTGCTATGTTTTGAGTGTACAATACCAGAAATGAAGAGACTGCCTTCAGTACCGTATATAAGTCTTGTGTACAGACTAGTAGGAGCCAGACATCTTGCGGCTATACATATTTTGGGGCAAATCTACTAAAAATGACTCATATTTAGACACAGGTATCTTGGACTAGAAAGTGTTAAAGTGGGACACACTGTTGCTGGTAAATTAGCTCACGTCGCACCAAATATTATTGATATTTTGGTGCACAGTGTTTGGTTAGGTCACACCCCACACCTGACAAGTGCATCCTACTTGCCTGCTAGACCACCCTTTGACAAGTGAGTTGTGTGTCTAAGGCTTGGACACACTAGCGTGAAACTTGGACCACTGTAATGCAAGCAAAAATCGCATTGCAGTCAGACCAATGTTAGTCAATGTCCGAGAGTACATTTCCGAGTATCGGACATTTTTTTTCTCGTCTGAGACTCGGATGACAAGTCAGTCGCAACATGCTGCGATTTCATGTGAGTGTCAGATGAGACTTGCCAATGCAAGTCTATGTGTCCGACAAAAATCACGCACCACACACACACAAGACAGCACAGGGACAGTGTAGGGAGAGTGACTTTAACATGGTGTTTCTCGCTGAGAAAAAAATAGACAGCAGAGATCGGATAGAATAGCTAGATCGGGTTCACCTGTCTCCCACTGCTACTTCCAGGGCCACCTATAAGGCTAATTACATATTCACTGCACTGTCAGACAAACAGCCAATCAGAGAAGCTCACACTGTTTGAGAGCCTCTGTGATTGACTGTTGGTGTGAAATTAATAAATATTTAAAGAAAAAATGTGTGGGGCCTTGCAGCAATTTTAAGTCTAGCCTGATGAAAGCAGACAGCTGTGAGCTGCCCCCCTCAGCTGCCTGATTTTCCCTTGGCTGGCAAAAAAAATGCGCGGGCTTCACCTTATTTTTCAATGCCAGCCTAGGTAAAACTAGGCAGCTGAGGGCTGGTGTTCCCAGCAGGGTGAGGGCCCAACGCTAAAGAACAACATACCACAGCTGCCCCTGTAAATGGCACATTAATAAGTGCCATTTCCAGGCGCCTTACCAGGCTCTTCCAGTGGCCCTGGTGGTGGTGGCACGCTGGGTAATAAAGGGGTTAATACCAGCTTTGCTATACAAGCTGCTATTAAGCCCGAGATTTTTAGTGTCAGGCCAAGTTTGACCTGGCCATTAAGACTCTCCAATAAAAGGGTTAAAAAAAAAAACTCCACACAAAGAAAAAAGTATTTATTAGAAATAGACACAGACACCCTTAGGGACTCCATCTTTATTACTCCCCTTTACAGTCCTCCAGGATCCTGGTCTTCTTTCTTCTCCAAATGTTAATCTCTGCTACATCACAAAGCAGGAGGAGCAAGAACGCTTCCTTCCCCTGCTCTGTGATCACTGAATGAGTCAGCAGCAGGTAAGCGATGACGTTATCGCTGACACTGTTGCCATAGTAACCTAATAAGCGGTTATTATGGCAACAATGGCCGCGGCGACAGAACAGCGGCTCCTGAATGAGTGGCTCATGGCGATGACATCATCGCTTACCCGCTGCTGACTCTGCACATTCAGTGATCACAGAGCAGGGGGAAGAAGGGTTCTTCCTCCTCCTGCTTTGTGATGTAGCAGAGATGAACATTTGGAGAAGAAGACAGATGAGAGAAGAAAGAAGACCAGGATCCTGGAGGGCTGTAAGGGTACCTTTACACCGAAACTTTTGGCGGCAATAGGAGGCAATCTAACGTGCGCATGCACGTTTTTCATGGTCGCCTCAGATCACCGATGGCTCTTTTACACGCTGCAATTTCGCACTCAACCTAAGGCGATGTGTCGCCCCAGAAATCGCCTACCCCACAGTGGAACCAATCCGGTGGAGTTCCCTCGCCGCTTCACACGCCGCAATCCCCAAAGGAATGTGAGCGTACATGTTCAGCGCCGCGAGAACATAGGCGTGGCAGACTGGTGTATAACGCGCTCCAAACACGCTGATTAGACAACGCAATATCGTTATGATTGGGCAGCCTGCGCTGGAAGGCTGGCTAATACATGACGCCATTGCTATTGTGTGGTGGTGAATGGACAGCTCTTCAAATATGGCACCTTGTGAAGTGACAGCCAATGGAAACACAGTAGCCACCGCCAATCATCGCTGACGGGGCGCGGACTCCAGCACGCTGTGGCACGCCTACGGGAAATCATTAAGCAAAGCAGATTCCATCACTATCGCCCGTTCACACGCCAAAAGCCGGGAATGTCGCCTTCATGATTGCCTCTGATTTTAGAGCAGTGCTCTGAAATCCGAACCAGGCGACAACTTTTTTTATCACCGCCAAATTCCCAAATTATACACCGCAACTGCGAGGCAATTTGACGGCAATTGTGCCGGGCGACATATAGCCGGTCAGATTCCTCGTCGCGGTTGCGGCGTGTAAAGGTACCCTACAGGGGAGTAATAAAGATGGAGTTGCTAAGGGTGTCTGTGTCTTTATTTCTAATAAATACTTTTTTCGCTCTATGGTGTTTTTTTTTTTTTTTTAAACTTTTTATTGGAGATTCTTAATGGTCGGGTCAAACTTAGCCTGACATTAAGAATCTTGGGCTTTATACCAGCTTGTATAACAAAGCTGGTATTAACCCCTTTATTACCCAGCGTGCCACCGCCACCAGGGCCGCTGGAAGAGCCTGGAAATGGCGCTTATTAATGCGCCATTTTCAGGGGCAGCTGTGGGCTGTTGTTCTTTAGCGTGGGGGGCCCTATAACAATGGGCCCTCACCCCGCTGGGAATACCAGCCCTCAGCTGCCTAGTTTTACCTTGGCTGGCATTGAAAAATAGGGCGAAGCCCTCACTTTTTTTTTTTGCCAGTCAAGGGAAAATTAGGCAGCTGAGGTTGGCTGCCTGCTTTCATCAGGCTACACTTAAAATTGCTGCGAAGCCCCACACATTTTTTTTTTTTTTTTTTTTTTTATATTCATTAATTTCACACCCTAAAACACCAAGTTGGCTGCCCTACACTAATGTGTAAAACAACAAAGCAGAATCACTGTACAGATTGGCTGTTGAAGTCAAAGTGCTTTTCCTCAATCACAGAAGCTCTCAAACAGTGTGAGCTTCTCTGATTGGCTGTTTGTCTAACAGTGCAGTGAATATGTAATTGGCTTAATGGGCGGCCCTGGAAGTAGCAGCGAGAGATAGGTGAACCTGATCCTACCTGTTATAGCATCTAACTATTGTACTCTATTCTGTCAACTCTTTTCTCACTTTATATATCATGAGAAATGCCATGTTAAAATTGCATTACACACAGACAGCACTCTGATGTGATCCAAGAAAATGTCGGACAGTCGCATAGCAGTTGGATTCAAAACGGACCAAAACTCGGATGACACTTGTCCGACTCTCAGATCCGTCAATCGGACTGTTTTTGCACTTGCCAATGTGTTTCCAGCCTAAGAGTGATAAATTAAGCATTATGATAAAATTACCTTTATTAATATTCTTTCTAAAAAGAGGGTCTACCTAAAGAAGTTGTACTACATATAAACAAAGAAAAACAGACCGAACAAAAAGGTGTATATGTCTGTTCAAATGCTCATAATGGTATAAAAAAAAAAAAACAAATATAAAAAAAACAAAGACCAAAAATTGCTCTAAATCTGTTTCTGATAGTGACAGTGGTCACTGTAATATGCAAACCCAGCATTAAACACAGATATATTGCAATCATCAAAATTGTATTGATCTCACCAATCTTGGAGCAGGAAACCAGGGAGGCGCAGTCAATCAGGTATATGAGATCACCGTTCAGGCGCCAGGACTAACCCTACAAACTATTCCAGATAAAACAAACCGAGCACGCTATCATGTGATATGATGTGTCCCTTCATGTGAACCACCGAATCTCTAGGATAGAACGGCAGGATTTGATGATGTAGCAAGAAGTGATCATGATGGAGTGGGGCATCTATGAATGACAAGTGTGGCTGGAAGTGATGCCATAGGTATACTGATAAGGGTGATTGAAGTGTGAGTCAATTCAGCAGGTGAGAGAGATGAATTAATTACATCTGCCACAGGTGTTTGGGATTTGGGTCGCTTTATAGCCACACTCACTGCTGGTGTTCCTTTGCCATTTGTTGCGGGTGCTGTGATATGATGGCTTTTCCTGTCATGCCTGGTCATCCAGACCACTGATGATTCTCAAAGCTGAAATGCGTTGGGACACAGAGGTGCGTGTCTAGGGCATAGCCGTTTGGGTGCAGTTGTGGACTGCCCTTGTAAGGGCGGGTGTCTTGTGTGTTTAGGGCCAAATGTATTTTTTGTTATATCAGGAATAGTTTGTAGGGTCAGTCCTGGTGCCTAGATGGTGACCTCATATATATCCGATTGACTGCGCCTTCCCGGTTCCCTGCCCCAAGATTGGTGAGATCAATCCATTTGTTATGATTGCTATAAATCTGTGTTTAATGCTGCTTTCGCATATTACTGTGACCACTGTCACCATCAGAAGCAGACTTATGCTGCATTCCCATACGCAGTCAAACGCATGCGCACTGTGTTCCTATGTTTAACATGGGAACGCATAGTGCCTGCGTTTGTCAGCATTTGCTGCGTTCGGGTGCGGATGCGGACGATATCTGCTCCTTCCGGTGTCCAGCGTCCGCACCCGGAACGCAGCATGTTGCATTTTTTGGGTGCTCGGGGACCTTGGAAGATCAGCAAGCGTCCCCAAGCGCACAAAACATGCATTGTAGTCAATGGGTCCGCAGTGTTCGGCGCTTGACAGCGCCGAAGAACGCTGCGGACCCATTGAAATCTCTCCGGTGGCCGCCGGTGATGTCACAGGAGATCACCGACGGCCACCGGGAGATCAGCTCGGCCTCTGCTGATCTCCTCCTCCCCGCTGCCGGTAATCTGCTAGCGATGTCGGCGAGGAGAAACAGCTGATTTGACAGCTGTTTGAATCTTCCCGCGCCGACATCTCCTCTCGGTGTCGGCGCGGGAGATTCAAACAGCTGTTACATCAGCTGTTTCTCCCCGCTGACATGTCGCGGAGCTTACCGGTGGCCGGGAGGCGGAGATCTCCGGCGCTGATCTCCGCCCCTGGACACCGCTGATTGGCTGCCGGGCTGCACAGTGATGTGTCCGCAGGCGGACATACTCCGCTGCGGACACATCAAAATGACAGCGCTTTTGACTGCGTTTGTGTCTGCATGCCATCAGCATGCAGACACAAACGCTAATGTGAAGGCAGCCTAAGAACAATTTTTTATCTTTCTATTTGTATTTTATAGATTTGTTTTTTTTAGACCAGCATAACCGTTTGCATAGTCTTATATAATGCTTTTTGTTTGGTCTGGTTTTTTTTTCTGGTTTTTTTTTGTTTGTTTGTTCTCAGTTTATATGTAATACAACCCCTTAAGGTAGACCATCTTTTTAGAAAAAATATTAAAGGTAATTTTATCATACTGCTTAATTTATTATTAATAATTTGATTCTATACATACCCATTGGGTTTCTTATTTGGTGTCTGAGTACACTAATATATTAAAATAACTGATATTTGCAGCATAGACTGAATTCTGTGAGAGTCAAATGTGCAATGCTAGTTGGTCTATACTGAGAGCTTGCTCATGAGACTTCCTAAATCCCATGCACAATGCTAATGCTGGACAATAGTGATGGGCGAATCCTAAATTACTCGGAATCGCTTGACTCTAGCGAGTCCGAGCACAGGACTCGCTACTCGTTGCGAGTCTAGCGAGTCCAATGTTAATGAATGGGGAAGCGAGTAATAGCGAGTAGTGTGAGATTTACAAATCGCAGATGTGTCTCGGAAGCTTCAGCCTGAAGCAATCCTAGTTTTGTCATTTATTTGCATTGCTCGTTTACTTTGTAAGTAATCGCTGACTCGCACAGATAAGATCCTGTCTTCTCTGTACAGGCTGCCAGCTCCAGGGTCCTAGAGCCTGCCTGCTGCCTGATGTAGTAGTGCTGAGATTGTTCTCAGTCTGCTCATTCCCTGTGTACAGACATGAATGTCTGTGCACAGAGATGATGTAGCAGAGCTGAGATTGTTCTCAGTCTGCTCATTCCCTGTGTACAGACATGAATGTCTGTGCACAGAGATGATGTAGCAGAGCTGAGATTGTTCTCAGTCTGCTCATTCCCTGTGTACAGACATCTATATTTATGCGCAGGGGATGTAGCAGAGAGGACATCGCGTTTTGGACTGCGTCGGACGGAAGAGGATTTTTTTAATTAAAGATGGAGTCCCTAATGGCTTTTTTTTTTATTTCTAATAAAAAATTTTCTTTGTGTTGTGTTTTTTTTTAAAACAATTTAATAGAAATTCATGGCGGTCATGTCTAATATTGGCGTGACCGCCATAAATTTCGGGCTTAGGGCCAGCTGATAATACAAAGCTGGCCCTAACCTCTTTATTACCCAGCGTGCCATCGCTACCAGGGCCGCTGGAAGAGCGGGGTTCAGCGCCAGAGGATGGTGCTTCAATGAACGCGCCATCTTCTGGGGCGGCTGCGGGCTGCAATTTGCAGCGGGGGGTGCCCAGAAAGCTTGGGCATCCCTGCGCTTCGGATTCCAGCCCCCAGCTGCTTAGCTGTACCTGGCTAGACATAGAAATTGCGCGGAGCCCCACGCATTTTTTTTTAATTATTTCATGAAATTCTGAGATTCTGACTCTGAGACTCTCACTCTGAGACTCTGACTCTGAAATTCATGAAATAATAAAAAAAAAATGCGTGGGGCTCCGGGCAATTTCTATGTCTAGCCAGGTACAGCTAAGCAGCTGGGGGCTGGAATCCGCAGCGCAGGGATGCCCAAGCTTTCTGGGCACCCCCCGCTGCAAATTGCAGCCCGCAGCCGCCCCAGAAGATGGCGCGTTCATTGAAGCGCCATCCTCTGGCGCTGAACCCCGCTCTTCCAGCGGCCCTGGTAGCGGTGGCACGCTGGGTAATAAAGAGGTTAGGGCCAGCTTTGTATTATCAGCTGGCCCTAAGCCCGAAATTTATGGCGGTCACGCCAATATTAGACATGACCGCCATGAATTTCTATTAAATTGTTTTAAAAAAAACACAACACAAGGAAAATGTTTTATTAGAAATAAAAAAAATAGCCATTAGGGACTCCATCTTTAATTAAAAAAATCCTCTTCCGTCCGACGCAGTCCAAAACGCGATGTCCTCTCTGCTACATCCCCTGTGCATAAATATAGATGTCTATGCACAGGGAATAAGCAGACTGAGAACAATCTCAGCTCTGCTACATCATCTCTGTGCACAGACATTCATGTCTGTACACAGGGAATGAGCAGACTGAGAACAATCTCAGCTCTGCTACATCATCTCTGTGCACAGACATTCATGTCTGTACACAGGGAATGAGCAGACTGAGAACAATCTCAGCTCTGCTACATCATCTCTGTGCACAGACATTCATGTCTGTACACAGGGAATGAGCAGACTGAGAACAATCTCGGCTCTGCTACATCATCTCTGTGCACAGACATTCATGTCTGTACACAGGGAATGAGCAGACTGAGAACAATCTCAGCACTGCTACATAATGTCTATGAGCAGGCGGGCTCTAGGACCCTGGAGCTGCACAGAGAAGACAGCTGGACTCGGCTCGCAAAGAAACAGCAGTTATCTGCGAGTTCCCCTGCTATCACTGGCACAGTAGCCAGTGATTACTCGCACCAGTCTAATGCAAACAATGGCAATCCTAGTTTTGTCAGCATTTCTGACAAAACTAGGATTGATATTGATTTGCATTGGACTCGTGCGAGTAATCACTGGGAGACTCGCAGAGTACCGAGTCCTGCGAGTCCCTTACTACTCGCCGAGTAACGAGTCCTAGCGAGTAGATTCGCCCATCCCTACTGGACAACACACATGATTTTCCAACCAGCAACCAGTTTTGAACTGTTTACCTCATGTGAACGCACCCTAAAACAGGTAAATATGGTTCATAATGTAGAATGTCAGACCTCTTTTGGTGCAAATTTAATCTAAATTCAGACAATGTGATGCCCCATGCTAATTTTATATTTGTTTTTCTTCCAGTTTGACATGTCCTCTTTTATTTTTTTGCATACATGAAACACTTAGCGATATAGTGTTTGTGTTATGGAATGGTCATGGGAGTATTGTCCTAATACTATCCTAACAACCATACATAACTAAAAACTACACCTATTAATAAATACAAAACTCCGAATTATGGTAAAACAAGGCCACTTTGCTTTATTAAAGGATTAAATTACAAATAAATTAATACTTAAAAAAATTGCTATTTAAATTAATTAAAACAAATTGATAACAATACAGCTCAGCCCTTTCTTGGCTCAAGCTGCAACCAAGGCTGTGGAGTTGGTAACCAAACCTTTGACGACTTGGTTTTCCTGAATCTGACAACTCCCTCATAAACGGCTCATGTGTATTGATAAATTTATTGTAGTACATTGTGGACATCAGTCCTTTAATCATTATTATGATACAATAATCAATATATTTAGATAGAACATTATATGAATTCATAATATATTCGGCACAATTTGCTTTGGACTACTGTACCCAGTTAATTACATATTTTAGGACCCTGAGTCTGTCCATTTTATACCGACTCTGACTCTACAGCCTTGGCTGCAGCTCATAAATATTAAATTATACTTACAAAACCACCTAGCTAAATATCTGGCGTGACCTCTACTGGCCAAGGTGGCAATAGCTGCCAAGGCACACCCCCAAGCCCCCCATACCACCCACAGACAGCGTGGCCTCCACAATGTTTTGTAATATTGTGTTAGTGTCTGTGATGATCGCTACTGTGAAATGTGAATGCCAGCATCATAATAAAGCCAGCATCTACTTTGTATATGAAAAGAAATACTTCCAGCTCTTCCACGTAAAGGATTTTTTTATTTAAAGTTTTTTTAGTGCACAACATACAAAATATGAATATTTTATGTGACAATGTCAACGCGTTTTGGATGGTTGTCACGCAAATTTTTTACATTTTTTTTATGTTGTGCACTAAAAAACATTAAATAAAATATCCTTCACTTGGAAAGCTGGAAGTATTCCTCTTTGTTAACTGGATTTCCTTGGGCCAAGGCAGGACCTGGTTCTGTGCTCTGTGGAGATTGTCAGGAGAAAGCTTAGGTGAGTTGGATTCTTTGTGATCTGCTCTGTGTGCAGCAGGTTTGGCTCCTGGGTCCACTCCAACAACCTGACATATTCCCTGACTTATACAGTGCCTTAAAAAAGTATTGAGTTCACCTGTGTGTAATGTATTCTCAGTATAACTACAACTGTTTTGTGGAGGCCTATGGTCTTTGAGAACATTAGGGATCAGACACATTATGAAAACTAAGGAACACACCAGGCAGGTCAGATATAAAATTGTAGAGAAAAGTAAAGCACGATTAGATTATAAAAAATAGCCCAAGCTCTTAACATCTTCCAATTTTGGATGATGGACTGAACAGCGCTATAGGAGAAGGCATGTCACAACAGCAAACCTATAAAACATGGCCAGTCACCTAAACTGACTTTCCAAACAAGGAGAGCACTAATTAAAGAAGTAGCCAAGAGGCCCGTGGTCACTCTGGAGGAGCTTCAGAGATCCACAGCTCAGGTGGGAAAATCGGTCTACAGGACAATAATTAGTCGTATACTCAACAAATATGACCTTTTTATCTGACATTTACTAGAACGAAAAAGCCATATAGGTGTCAGCATGTGGAAAAATGTGTTCTGTACAGAAGAGACCAAACTGGATGTTTTTGGAATAAATGTAAAATGCTATGTGTGAAAAAACTAATGCTGCACATCACCCTGAAAATACAATCGCTACCAACAAACATGATGGTTACAGCATCATGCTGTAGAGATGCTTTTCTTTAGCAGGCCCAAGGAAGCTGGTCAGAGTTTATGGGAAGATGGATGAAGCTAAATACAGGGCAATCCTGGAGGAAAACATATTGAAGGTTGCAAATAACTTGAAACTGGGCCATAGGTTCACCTTCCAGCAGGACAATGACCCTAAGCTTACTGCCAGAGCTTAAATAGAATGGTTTAGATCAAGGCTGGGCAAAGTATGGCCAGTTGGCCACATCTGGCTGTTCCAGTCCATCTTACAGACACACAGCCAAAGGACTGAAAGCAGTGGACTGCAGGCTGCACCATGACCTCTGCCTCCCAGCTGCAATTCCTGCCTGATGTCTCCCCTATCTGTATTTTCAGGATGTGGGTAGTGTTATTTTTCCACCAAACAGCATGCACGACAGCAGACACAATGATGTCACATTGGCACGTCATTCACTGCAGAAAGGGTCAGTGTCGGGGATATGGGGAAGAGGGGGGGAAATGGGAGTGAGGTGAGTGTGGTTTGATTGTGTGTTGTTGTTGTTTTTTTTTTTTTTTTTTTTTTACTTCAGGTATATGGGCTCATATTGTATATAGGAGGCAATGTGGGGCTCACATATAAAGGGCTATGTGGGGGCTCATGTACACACATAAGGTGCTATGTGGGGCTCAAAGTATATAGAGGTGTTATGTGGGGGGCTCCTACTGTATGTAGGTGGCTTTGTGGGCTCATACGGTTAATAAAGGGGCATGGTAAGGTCTTATACTGTGAGCAGAATTAATTTCAGCTTTTTGGCTCCGGCTTCCCCATCTTTTCATGGTCTCTCAAAATTACTTACCCACACCTGGGCTAGATAAAAAAAATTATGTATGTGAATATCCTTGATAAAGTCCAGACCTAAGGCTATGTGCTCACTGGGTGCTTCTGGTCCTTTTTAATTTTTTTTATTTTTATAAAGTTCACCAAAAATGGATCAGTCACTGTGTTTGCCAGCAAAGTGAATGGAATTTTCAATTTGCTGTGCAGACATCAGCGTTTTTGACTGACGTGTTAGTGGTGCAAAGAGAGCATCCAGAAAATCCAAATAAATTACATTTAAAGGGGCATTTCCATTTCCAAGATCCTATTACAATGTATAGTACGTGTGATAATAATAACAACAAATGCCTCCAATTAGAAATGTACTATTGTGCTCCTAAATTGCTATGTCTTTCTCCTCAAGTTCAGGGCATTGCAGCTTAGATATTCATGGTTATGACCACTCATATATTGACAGTTTTGTGGTCATAACCATGAATATGCATTTTAAAACTCTCTATGAACCCCCACAAAGCTTCCTTCGTGCTTTGAGCTCCACATAGCCCCCTATGTACATGAGCCCCCTCAGCCTCGTCTCGTCTCATCAAGGAGAGTGGTCCTTGCGCCTTGTCCGTGTTGTGAACTTGCTGGGATTTGTAGTGTCACAAGTAATTTCTGCTTGTGACACCACTCCCAATGCTTCTGCTGTCCTGCGTCCTTTCTATGCTGTGCCTTGACGAAACTGAATAAAAACTTTATTTTTGTTTTCCTATCCATGCTTCAAGGGGTTATAAATACCTTTTTAGTGTAAATATATAGTCATCATGGAGTGTTATATGGTTGAACAAAGAAAAGTAGTGGAAACATTACATAAAACAAATCAATTGTAATTGATGCAACATTAAAGGGAACCTTCTTGTCCATGAATGTCTCACAGGGCGTTCCCTATGAGACTCTAAGCCCTCCTGAGCAGTTCATTATCACACCCCGATGGGCGTGATAAATAATCCTAGTCCTCCTCGCCCTGCTGTATGGGCGTAATAACCGGTGTGGCACTATTGCGTCACATCCGGTCATGGTGACGTCGGTACACCCTCACCATGCGCATTGCGCATGCACGGCTTTTGATTTACACCTAAAGGGTGTACAGACGTCACAGAGACCGGATGTGACCCAAATAGCGTCACACCGGCTATTACGCCCCTACAGCAGGGCGAGGAGGACTGGGATTATTTATCACGCCCATCGGGGTGTGATAATGAGCAGCTAAGGAGGGCTTAGAGTCTCATAGGGAACGCCCTGTGAGACTTATTCATGGACAAGAAGTCGCAGCTATGTAAGTGAATAATGTTTTTGACAATGTTACACCATGCAGAAAAGGACCACTACTAATGATCTCTCATGGTGCAGAGACAGGTATTCATAGGGTTGGGTGTGATTTGGAGGGGTCAGGTTCCCTTTTAATCCACACTTTTTGATGACAGACAGTAATATTGAGTGTAAGTTTTCCACAATATCTACCTCACTCCCAAGATCTACCTTAAATCAGATAAAATGTCTTTGTGATCACTTAGGCTTTTATTTTTCCATTGTGGTTTGGAAAAGAAAACTTTGTGTCACTGCTATAAAAAGACATTTACAGTAGATTTTAAAGGGTTGTTTCTGTCCTTTGGTAAATTTTCAGTCACTGACTGCAGACGTCTGAATAGTTACAGCGTGTGCATTGTTCAGGATTTTCCGGTGTTGAGGCGTCATGTGACTGCATGTATGTGATTTGCTTACTTCTGGCCAAATTCTGACAATGTTCTCTGCCTCAAGTTTGTTCAGGGAGACCGAGCACGTCTACTCAGCATGTGTCTGTGTATATGCAAATCACATGCTTGCAGTCAGACCTCTCACTGGCAACACCAAAGAATTCTGACAGCTTGCAATACACATAGAGGGGCTGCAGACTTTTCTCCGAAGACCCGGACAATCACTTTAAGATTTCTAAAGTCTTTGGGTGAGTGCCCACGATCAAGATTAGCAGCATTTTGGAAGCAACGTTTTATCACTGTGTCCAAAGTGCAGAGTTGTACAGTATAAGCACGGTGGATGGATTTATAGAAACTCCGTGCCAACTGTGCTTCTTTTTAATACAGCGTAAACTCACATTTGGAGCGGCTTCCTGAGTTACAACATGTCAACTTATGTCTGCAGAGACGTTGGTGTTCTCAGCAAAAGAACGCAGCGAAAATAAGCTACCCACAGAGTCCTGATTGTGGGTACGGATGCTGCATTCTCCCACTTGGAACACTAGCGACTCTGCAAGAGAAGACTTCATATAAAAGGCAGCCTATCCTGATTGAGAACACTTAGCCTTATGGTAGAGATTTACAAAATTTATGAAAACCAAATTTGCCAAGTTTTGATTAATTTTTCTTCAAAATTTAACTGCTGCAAATCGCAAGACTGCAAAACCTCCAAACATAGGCATACCCAGGATCAACACTAGGGGGGGCAAGCGATGGTCATTCAAGTTGTAAAATATTAGAGCAGAAAAGTGCGTACGCGAAAAGAATGACCATTATTTCTTTGTGCGCTTTTTTTCTGTGCTTTTTACTCACCTTGCCGGGTTCCCACAGTGATCGCTCCTTATCCCAGTACTGTAGGAAGTGGCACAGGACCTTAAACAGCATCATGTGACTGGGCAACGTCACCAGTCACATGGTGCTTCCAGGTCCTAGAGCCCGCTCTCGCTGCGGCCCGGGGGGGGGATCAGAAGACTCAGCCAAGGGACACTAAGGGAGCGTGGTGGGGTACGTATAAAGCCCAGGTGCAGCGGGCCCCAGGACCGTGGATTACTTGAGACTGGGCCAGTCAGTTCTTAGGGGGATCACGGTGGCGGTGATCTGGCTACATGGCCCTGGGCGTGCAGTAAAAGGGGATATTTATGGGTAATATTCATGATGCCACCTGTTTCTTGGCCAGGGATGGCCGACGCTGCAGTTTCAGACTGCTGGGGCAGGTGGTAGGGGAGACTGGATGGTATCGCTCCCCAGAGGTGGAGCGGAGCCCCAGGGCAGATGGAAAAGTCTATAGCAGGAACGGGGCTTTGATGATGAAGAGGACCGCAGGACGTAAAAGGAGGAGATGCAGACAGTTCGGCAGTTCTTTACCTTTACTTTCTGATCGGGCAAGGCTACCCAGCAGAGTGCTGTGCTCCTCCAAAGTGCAGCCAGGTTAGTACCCAGGAGATTAGGATCACTCTGCCGATACACCTTTCATGGGCCTTCCCAGGTTGCTCTTCTCTGCGCTGCCTGCTCGCCTCTCCAGCCCTGCGCCGTCGTTAATGGGGTCCAAGGCTCATGGCTGTGGGCCTCGTCAGGCGACTGCAGTGGCACATCCCCTGCCCTAGTCCTAGCCACCATCCTGCAGATTATTCACAGTTTGTGGCCACTGCTTCTGCAAAGCCAATAGCCTCCGGTTTTCCTGGTCGGGGTCTGGAGCACCCAAAGTAGATTGGGGTCGGTCTCCTCTGGCAATGAGTCGCTCTGCCCGACTCGTCGGGACTGGATCTGGGGCAACCCCCACTCCCGTGTCCCCTAGGACTCAGTCCTGTGTCTGCTCCGGTCACCTTCCTTGACTTTCACTCTCTTCTGGAGTCTTCTCTTCCCTTCTACGCTAACTCCTTTTCTAACCTACTGCTAACCCCTACTTTTGACCAGAAGATGTGGCCCTCCCTCTCTTTAGGGTCCGCCCGAAACCCCTGGCCCTGATTTGGAATGATGTGTGCATCATGTGAGATGTGGACCCCTCTCACCTAGGAACGGTGACACCACACCTATAAAGTAGGTGCAGCATCACTGTGGCGACCAGTCCACAAGGGCGCCACACAAAAAAAAAATGATTTCCACCGAAGAAAGAGCTGGGCTTTGTAGTCCGCGCTGACCTCAAGAAACTTCCAGTCCAATAAAGGGTTAATCGGGTTCTGGTTTATTTGCCTACACGTTTCACGTTTGTCACTAAAGGATTGAAAGAAGTCTATGATGTTGCTTATAGAAGCACAACAAAGACAACCCCTTCTCCCACACCGAAAAGAACCGTTACGTTCATTTGGTTTCTCAAAGAACCTTACTGTATTATTCTGCGTTCTTTCCCTCAATCTACTTGGTGCTAAAACATTCTTAACAGTGGGCGCTCTTCTATATAAAATTCTAGGTTTTCCGGAACAAATTTGTTCAAAACCGGATCATTCAATATTACTCCCCAATGTTTCTCCAAAATATATCTATTTCGGTTATTCTGTGTTGAAAAGGTGGTAATGAAATTTGTCTCAAATTCTTTTATTATTTACCTGAGCACTTCCTTCCTTGATAAGATCTTTGTGACAAGTCCTTTACAGCTCTATATGCTCTTTTAACCAGCTTTTGTGGGTAATTCCTCTCCAAAACTTTCTCTTGGAGTAACTTGCCCTGTTCTTTAAAGTCCTTATCAGAAGTACTTCCAATCCTTTAGTGACACAGACAAAGATAAACGGTATAAAATTGGGCACCAATTAACGTGCATAACCAGTTATGTGGTGTATTTAATACAGTGTGATTGTGGAAGACAATATGTGGGGAGAACTTCCCAGCCTCTCCACAAAAGAGTAAATTCGCACAGACGTAATATTAGAAATGGATTTCTGAAACATGGATTATCTCGTCACTTTACTGAGGTGCATCGTGGAAATGTATCCTTACAAGTGACTCCTATAGATCACATTCCAGAATATATACCGAATAGATTCGATATTTTAAAAAAGAGAGACTTATTGGATCTATAAGTTGAACACACTGAAACCGGCGGGTCTCAATGAAATTAGTGATTTGTTCTGAAAGCTGCTGCTCCATTTCCTTCCCCCGCCCCTCACTGGGTACGCCCATGCCTCCAAATGTCCTGAAAAGATGTGAAGAGGTGTGTGGCACTCTGAGGTCTCCTATATGACTGCCTTTGCTAAAAACAAGGGCTATGATGACAAATGTTAGGCAAGAATGAATTTGAGTCACGCTCCATCTAAAGGATGGAAATGCTTTGATTCATAACAAAAAAAAAAAGAAAAACTTGCGACATGTCAGTAGCTCTATGGCCTCTTAAAACTTTGAAGCTTGGCAAGCTAAAGGGCTTGCTGAAAACTTCACCAGGGATGAGCAACACCTTTTTTAATTATACTATTAATTTGTACTCTTATTACATCTACTCCTTTCAGCGGCTAAAGTACAATGTCAGACTGGGAGGTTGAAAGCTTTGCCTACAACAAGTTGTTCAGTTTTAGGAAATTGAGAGAGTTAAAATGTAACGAGGGTGTTTGAGTCCTCTGTGACAGAGGTAGCATCTGTCAACTCTTGTTCTTTTCAGGTCTAGTTCGCTGTAAGGGGAATATCCAGCTAAACTTGTTTAATATGTCTCTTTGTATAAAAGGAAATGATTGTACTCTTTGGCAAGTGATGGCTTGAATTTACATAAATGGGACATGAACTCCCAATGGGAATTTGTTGTGTTCCCAAATGCTGTTTACCTTCCGATATGGGGATAATCTGCAGGCTAATAGCAGTCCAAAGCTGTGAAGCTGGTGTACTGAAAATAGCCATAGAAAGCAAACAATCTTTATTCCTCCCGGCAGCCTGTCTCTTTCAGTCACCTTTCAGTATACAGTGGACAGTGGCTGTAAGCATGCCCTGGCACTTTGACAGGCAGCCGACTCTGCACCAATACACTGTAGTGACTGTTGTCAGTCAGTGCCGGGAGCATGCTTACATTCTCCGGTGACTGAAGCCGCTCTGGTATAACTGAAAGCTGGAGCCTGAAGGGAGGAACATAGTTTACTTCCTCACAATAGCCATGCTTTCAGTATGGTGGCTGCACAGCTTTTGTTAAATTATGGAGACATGACAAGTTCAAGCGGTAATAAGGTGTGTCCAAACGCTACTAATCCAGATCATGTGCACGCAGCCTAACAGATGATTACTGGACATGTGAACTTAGCCTGAGCCTGTACACTGCTCTGAACACTTCCATGTAATGAGCTGCGTGTTGTAAAGTATCTTTTTGGGAGATGATGGGCTCTAAGGAACTGGCGCCCCCAACAATTTGCAAAACCTGTTAGAAAGGAACTGTCATGTAACTATGAAGTTTAGTGATAGGCACACTTTTTAATGCTCATTTACTCAAAAATAGAGGTCATGCAATTGATAGTTAACAAATCTTCAGCTAAGGTCATCATGCTGAGGCTGTATTTCTGATTATACATAGTTAGGATTTGTCTGCAGATATCATTACCTCTAAGTATCATTGCTATTATTTTTTAATTTGACAAATCATGATGACATACAAAGTTTTAGAAACTTGTGATAAATGGCACATTAACAAAATTAGCTTGAAATTTGCTAATGTGCCCTGTCTGTGACATAAAAATATTAATAATGAAAAATTGAGATTTTACTATGCAAAGTCTAAAAACGTAAACCCATGATAAATCAAAACTGATTAGAATCACTCCCAATCCACCCACATTGGCCTGTGCTCATACCACATTCATTGCACATATCGATGTAGATTCTTATTGACTTCATAGACCTCATAGATACTGTGAAAGAGTGTCCTCTAGGCAGTTATACATAGTTTGCTCACATCTGTGTAGAAATGTGCCGAATGCAATTTGATTAAAAATCGGATTGCACTTTCACCAATGTTAAACAATAAAACTATGTGCTCATGCTGCATTTTTGATCCGTTTTTTTGTGTATATGTTTTTGCACAAAAATGTATCAATTTTTGTCATGCCAGCGAAGTCTGAGAAATCTGAAATACTGTGCCAACGGTTGCATTTTTTCCAGTTCCGGTTTTGTGGCAAAAACCTGATCAGGAAAAGAAATAGCACTTCATAAGCGATCCGGTTTTGGAGCAAACATGCTCCATCACTTGGCGACCTCGGCGATCCCTTGACGAGCTCCAATGATTTCTTCCTTTCATGCATCGGCAAGACTAGCGCAAAGTGATTTACAGGACCTGTGCCCCATGTGACTCGGCCAGAGTCACATGGTGCATGGACCTGGGAAGTACTGTACCCATGCAGGAAGGCAGAAATCGACAGAACTCACTGTGGGGTCACCGGGGAGGGTATGTTTTTGTCTGTGTCCCCTTATTTGTGCTGCGTTTGTAATGTGCACAAACACAATACGCTTGTGCTGCTTTTTTTGAAAACCTAATGAGGTTTTCATGCAGAATTTTCCTGACCACAAACTGATCACTTTGTTGTGTGGGTGCATAGCCTGGAGCAGTGCTGATATACAATTTTTTTTTTCTCAGTTGTTTTCAGCCTGAGGAAATAAGCGCAGCATGCTGCGTATGGACGTGTAAAATGGTTGAGATTCGCAATGCAAGTTTATAGGTGCAAGAAAACAAACAAAAACAAATGTCACATGCACCATTCCACAAAAGACACACAAAACAACAATTCAACTGATATTTTTGCTTGGATTTAGTTTTTACAGTTCATATCCTGTATAAATGACAAACATTTATTCTATTGGTTTGTAATGACAAAAGTAAAATTTACTCTGCACCTCTAGTCAGTTCCAAAAGTGATTAAGTAATACTTTGTGAAAGGTTCAGATTGAGTATAGCCCATATGTGAATGTGGAAAATACAAAGTGTTTTTTTTTTTTATATATATAATAAAAGTACTGTATATACTCAAGTATAAGCAGAGTTTTTCAGCACAAAAATTGTGCTGACAAATGCCCTCTCGGCTTATACTCTAGTCATAGGCCTGCCGCCCGTCCCCCCCATTGGTATCCACGGCCCCCTCCCTCCCGCAGTGGTATACAGAGCCCCGCCTTGCTGCCGCACACTTGTAAAGTAATACATCATTATACTTATCCCTGTCGCCGCTCTGACACCGCGCTCCTCCGGGTCTTCATGCTTCCTCCTCTGGCGCACAGACAATGACGTCATTGCCTGCATCCGCCGGTCACAAGCAGGAAGAAGCATGAAGACCCGGAGGAGCGCGGTGTCAGAGCAGCGACAGGGATAAGTATAATGATGTATTACTTTACAGGTGTGCGGCAGCAAGTGGGGCCCTGTATACCACTGATGGGGGGGCGGGCGGCCGGCCTATATACCACTGCGGGGGGGCCTGTATACCGATGGGGGGGGCGGGCGGCCTGTATACCACTGCTGGAGTTGGGCGAAGGGCCTGTATACCACTGATGCGGTGGGCCTGTATATACCTCTGGGGGGGGCCCTGTATATACCACTGATGTGGGGCCTGTATATACCACTGATAGGGGCTGTAACCACTGATGAGGGGCCTGTATATATCACTGATGGTGGGGCCTGTATAAACCACTGATGAGGGGCCTGTATATACCACTGGGGGGGCCCTGTATATACCACTGATGGTGGGGCTTGTATATACCACTGATGTGGGGCCTGTATATACCACTGATAGGGGCTGTAACCACTGATGAGGGGCCTGTATATATCACTGATGGTGGGGCCTGTATAAACCACTGATGAGGGGCCTGTATATACCACTGATGGTGGGGCCTGTATATATCACTGCTGGGGGGGGGGGGGCTGTAACCTCTGGTGGAGGGGTGGACTGTATACCAGTGATGGAGGTCCTATATACCAGTAACGGGGGTCCATTTATTATGATAAGAGGGGCTGTATACCGTGATGAGTCTGCTTCATTTCCCCCCATGGCTTATACTCGAGCCAATAAGTTTCCCTAGTTTTGGAGGGTAAAATTAGGGGCCTCGGCTTATACTCGGGTCGGCTTATACTAGAGCAGAGGTCCCCAATGTCAGTCCTCGAGGGCCGAACCAGTGCAGGTTTTCAGGATCTCCTTAGTATTGCACAGCAGGCAATGATTCCAATCCCTGTGCAATAGTAAGGAAATCCTGAAAACCTGCACTGGTTCGGCCCTCGAGGACTGACATTGGGGACCTCTGTACTAGAGTATATACGGTACTAAAAAATTGTTTTTGTCTTGCAGAAGTTCAAGTGTTTTTTTTTCTGTGGTAATAACATAAGTTTGAGAGCTATTTTGTGGGACAAGTTACTAATTTAACGCACCATTCCAGCGAATTTTATATTTTTTCAATGCTGCAGTGACGCATTAAATGCAAATCTTCTTCCCCCTGTATTATACTCTACTTCTGGCAACTTTTTTTTTTTTTGTGCCATTCCAATCCCATGGCATGATCTTGTGCCTATAACTTCTGAGTGGCTGGAGGTCAGAAATTGCATCACAAAGTCTCCGTGCATCTCCATGAGATCTAGATTGTCGCCAGAGTGATGCTCTCATAGAAATGTATTGAAAAGTGACCGCTGTTGTTCATAAGGAGTGGAATAAGACCTATGGACAGACGCAGAAATTTCATTGAGCGTTACAGAAATAGTTTGGAGTGAATGCCTCAAAATGCTGTGCAACCAAATATTGAGGGAGGGCTGCCATCATTTTTGTCCATGCATAAAACTCACTTCTTGGGATTGAATGGCCACTGCGTTCAGACCACGAAAGTTATTCTTCTTTCTCCAGATAGGTGAGAGAATGTTGCATCTTTAGAGAGCCCCTTTGAGGTTTTAATTTTGCTTCCTAAATCAATGGAAGCTTAATTCAGATGCCGTAATGTCAATGCAAGTGTGGACCCAACCACGGGTTTTGTGATTCAAATGAACAGTGTCTATGATTCTAATAGTTCAGGGCAGTGGACAATCGGGCCCAGACTGCTGCTGTACTATTGATGCTAAAATCCCGATGTATAGGAGTATTCATTACACCAGCTTGAATGAGCTGTTAAAACTCAGCAAGGTGGTTATTGTTTTACCCCTTCACCCCAATCCTTTTTCTACCTTCCTGACCAGGCCAATTGTTATAATTAATTTTCAACATGTCCCAGTGATTCTGAGGATTATTTTTATTTATATTTTTATTTATAAGTGGCACATAGTATTTCATATTTGCGGTAAATTTTGGTTGATATTTTTGTGTCTTTATGAAAATATTGAAAATGTTACAAAAAAGTAATCATTTTAATTCAATTTTTTTTTCCTTTTCCAAGGGAATACCGTAGTTAAATTGCACAAAATAGCTAATACTATTTCGCCCATATCTACTTTACATCAGCACAATTTTTTAAACATTTCTTATGTTGGGATTTTAAAAGGGTTGAATGTCTATGAGCAATTTCTACTTTTTGCCAAAAAATTTACAAAACCAATTTTTTTTTTTTTGGACCACATCATATTTGAAGTGACTTTGAGGGGCCAATGTGACAGAAAATACCCAAAAGTGACACCATTCTGCACAAAGGAAAATTTAACTTGAATTTAAAATACTGATTTAGCCCCAATTTTTTGTTTTCACTAAGGTAGCAAGAAAAAATGCACCATATTATTTGTTGTGCAATTTCTTCTGAGTACAGTAATTCCCCGTAAGTGGTGAAAAACTATTTTGGTGCGCTGCAGGGTTGGGAAGGTAGGAGCACTATTTGAACTTTGGAGCACAAAATTAGCTGGAATAGATATGCCATGGTTCCTTTGGAGAGTCCCTAATGTGCATAAATAGTTGAAATCCCCCACAAGTGACTCCATTTAGGAAACTACACACCTTAAGGAATTTATCTAGAAGTGTGCTAAGCACCTTGAACCCGACAGGTGCGTCACAAAATTTTTATAACATTGAGCCATGAAAATGAAAAAAAAAAAAGTTTTTACAACAAAAATATTGCCTTAAGGCTCCTTTCACATCAGCGATGTTGCAATTTTGCAGTATATACAGCAGATGTTGCCGCACCTGCCGGATGTACCGCTTAAAGGCCAACTTGCGGCACCGATCCGGCAAGCCCATGCATTCTCTATGGGGCATGCGGTCGGGTGTGGCAAATGTGGTATTGCCAAATCCGGCACTTGCAGACACGCAAAAAAAACGCTGCAAGCAGCGTAATTTGCAAAATGTGAAAGCACCCTAACCTCACATTTTCATTTTCACAATTGTAAATGTAGAAAATGGGAATTAACAATTTGTGCAATTTCTCTTGTGTAAAGGGATAACCCATATGTGCTCAAAAACTACCGTTTGGGAAGAGCTCGGAAGGTGAAGATCTTCATCTAAATTTTGGCGTGCTGTTGTGGCTAGAATAGATTGCAGACACCATTTCACATTTGAAGAGCCTCTGACACACCAAGACAGCATAACCCCCCCCTCACACACACACACACACACACACACACACACACACACACACACACCGACGTGAGCCCATTTTACTAACTACACCCCTCAATGAATTCATCTGGGGGTGCAATGAGCAGATTGACACCATGTGTGTGCCACAGAATTTGTTACTATTGGGAAGTGAAGAATGAATTGCTACATTTTTTTTTTCCACTAAAATGTTTAAGCCCCAAGATTTTAATTAATATAAAAATGATGGACCTCAGATTGTTGTATAATTTTTCCTGAGTGCGCTAATATACTCTGTGTAAATGGAAAGTCCTTTTGAGATACAGTGGAGAGCTAAAGAGTGAAGAAGGGGGCCATATTAGATTTCAGAATTTGCTGGAATAGTTTCCGGGTGTCCTGTCACATTGTAAAACCCACTGAACAGCCAGAACAGCAAAAAAAGCAGACCCCCACATAAGTGACCCCATTTTAACCCGCACCCCTGAATGAATTAATCTAGGGGTGCAGTGAGCATATTAACACCTAAAGTGTTTCATAATATTTTTAACTATTGTTCAGTGGAAAAATAATACATTTTTACCATGAAAATGTTGGTTTAGCCCTAGATTTCTTAATATTTCTAAGGGTAATAGGTAACAATTTCTCCTGAAGTGGCAATACCACATGTGTGACTGTACAATACTATTTTACCATACAGCAGTGATCGGGATGTAAGGCACATCTTTTTGACTCTTGGAGGACATATTTTCCTAGAATAGATTGCGCGCTCTATTTTCAGTGCCAGAACCGCAGAAACCCCTCATGTGACTTTATTTTGGAGATTACACCCCTCTGGGAATTAATTTACTGGTTGGTGTAGTGATTATTTTGTCTCTGGAAAACGCCCATGGAGGCGAATGCAGTGAATGTTGCATAATTAAAGTTTGCAAATAAGCCTGTGTAAAATTGGAAAACCACCTAGAAAAAGGAGAGGTGGGAAAAGATGCAGCGCTATCTAAATTTAAACTTAAAATCAATGTGAATGTTTTTTTTTGCATTCACTTTGTAACACATGACTGCGAGCATGACTTCTGTATATGTATATAGTCTCCTTGAGCAAGGCTGCTGATCTGGAAAAGCTGCTTGCATGGATCCACTTCAATGGATCCGAAACAGAAAATGGATAGGAATGATTGATCCAGAAATAGCACCAAAAAGAATGCACTCTGGAAAAGTGGTGAAGTTGTTATGACCATTTATTAAAAATAGTACAATGCGTTTCGGCATTAAAATGCCTTCCTCAGATACAATAATATGTAATCTCTCATACCCTGGTGATCAGAATTAGAGACCACACAAGTTAAGGTCATTGGTTTGTCCTATATCAATATATCCTCACATGAGTAAAAAAGAAAACAGCACTTTAAGCTTATTAAAAATAATAATCTTTATATGGCACCAACATATTCCGCAGCGCTTCAGAATACAGAGGTTCATATTTAAACAATCATAAGAAACCGTTATCAGAAAATACAATACACAGCATAATACAATACAATTACGGTATTGGAGCAAAATAATGACAGCCCTGCTCATAAGAGTTTACTATCTAACAAGCCTATTTTTTCAATTGAATTTATTCTACAGCTCAGAATAAAAATGTAAATGAGATAAATGAAAAAGAACATTGATCAAAATTTGAGAACACTTTCAGATACTTGCAAGTTATTGGTGTTAATCAAGCACCTGGTGCTAATTTCCTTAATTATCTGATGAGCCCTATTTAACTGGCAGCCTAACTTTCCAGTTAGCAAGAATGGTGTGCCAATCCAGTGACTGGAACCCTCCGGCAGCAAGTTGTCCAGATGAAGGCCAAATGGGGCACCCCATCAGCCATAGCAACAAAAGTTGGCCTTTCCATTTCTGTGATTTCTAGAATATTGCATCTTTACAACATCACAAACTCTTTCAAGTTCCCCAAGAAGGCTGGTCACCCTTGAAAGACAAATGCAAGAGAGGGCAGGATAATGCAGAGAATCTTCATGGCTAATGGTTTCAACACAGCAGCTGGAATAACTCACCAGTTGAGCACTGAACAGAGTAAGGATCTTTCCTGTCATACAGTGTGATGACGTTTAAGAACATTTGGACTGAAAGCCCACTCTGCAGTGACCAAACCTCTAATTAGCAAAAAGAATCAAAAGGCTAGACTTGCCTTTGGTGAGGAGCATGTTGTATGGACAGAGGAGAAGTGGACCACAGTTCATTTTAGTGATAAAAGCAAGTTTAATTTTTTGGGTCTCATGGGAAACATTATGTTCATCGACAAACTGGGGAAAGACTGAACCCAAAGTATGTAGAGACGTCAGTGAAAGATGGTGTAGGACAGGGGTGGGGAACTCCAGTCCTCGAGGGCCGCAATCAGTGCAGGTTTTCAGGATTTCCTTAGTATTGCACAGGTGATAACATAATCACTTGCACTGGTGATGATTCCAATCCCTGTGCAATACTAAGGAAATCGTGAAAACCTGAACTGTTTGCGGCCCTCGAGGACTGGAGTTCCCCACCCCTGGTGTAGGATGTGTCATGGTTTGGGGAATGTTTTCTGCTCCACGGGTTGGACCTCTCATACAGCTACATGGCCGAGTGAATGCAAGTGTGTATCATAACCTCCTTCAACAACACATGATTCCTTACTTGTGTTCAGCACTCGATTAGCAAGCAATTTTCATACAAGACAATGCCCCCTGTCACACATCAAAACAGGTAAAGCAGTTCCTTTAAACAGAAAACATTGAAACAATGAAATGGCCAGCTGAGAGTCCTGATCTAGACCAAATAGAAAACCTCTGGAATATCTTTGGTGACAAAGTTATGGCCAAGAAACCCACAATAGTCACAGAACTGTGGAAGAGACTGGAAGAAGAGTGGACCAAAATCACACCAGAGCAGTGTGAGAGACTAGATATGTCCTGTGGCTGCAAATGTGCTAAAGGCCTGCACACTTCCTACTGATTGTTAACTGTTGTAACCTTCACAACATTTACCGTATATACTCGCGTATAAGCCGAGTTTTTCAGCCCAAAAATTGGGCTGAAAAGTACCCCCCTCGGCTTATACGCGAGTCAGTGCAGGGGCTGCTGTATACAGCGGTATAAAGCAGCCCCCGCATCCCCAGTAATGCAGACCCCCCCCCCTCATGCTCCGGTCACCTGTAAAGCAAATTATACTTATCATTGTCCCGCTGTCCGCGCCCGCTGCTGCCGACATCGCGATCCTCCATCTTCATGCGTCTTCCTGTTTCTGTGCGCGTCGCAGGCAATGACGTCATTACCGGCGACGCGCACAGGAAACAGGAAGAAGACGCATGAAGATGGAGGATCGGGATGTCGGCAGATGCGGACGGCAGCGGGACAATGATAAGTATAATTTGCTTTATAGGTGACCGGAGCATGAGGGGGGGGGCCCTGCATTACTGGGGCTGCCTGTATACTACCACTGGGGCTGCTGTATATAGGGGCTGCTGTATACACCACTGGGGCTGCAATACCACTGGGGCTGCTGTATATAGGGGCTGCAATACCACTGGGGCTGCAATACCACTGGGGCTGCTGTATATAGGGGCTGCAATACCACTGGGGCTGCAATACCACTGGGGCTGCTGTATATAGGGGCTGCTGTATATACCACTGGGGCTGCAATACCACTGGGGCTGCTGTATATAGGGGCTGCAATACCACTGGGGCTGCTGTATATAGGGGCTGCTGTATACACCACTGGGGCTGCAATACCACAGGGGCTGCTGTATATAGGGGCTGCAATACCACTGGGGCTGCTGTATATAGGGGCTGCTGTATACACCACTGGGGCTGCAATACCACTGGGGCTGCTGTATATAGGGGCTGCAATACCACTGGGGCTGCTGTATATACCACTGGGGCCTGCTGTATATCATACTGCTGGGGCCTGTATACCACTGCTGGGGGCTGTATACCTGTGCTGGGGTCCACCCTCGGCTTATACGCGAGTCAATAGATTTTCCCAGGTTTTGGGGGCAAAAGTAGGGGGGTCGGCTTATACACGGGTCGGCTTATACACGAGTATATACGGTAGTTTAATCTTTCTCTGTTCCACAGACATTGCTGTTCTCTAATTATGATCATCACAATTTGTGTACAATAAAGGTTTTAAGTTAATACATTTTGGCTATTTTGAGAAACACTGTTCTAATGTCATGGTGTACCCCTTACACAAAAGCCTTCAGATGCCAATCAATGTAGATTATATTGTCTGGAAAATCAAGTGATCATACATTGCTCGTTAATTTTGATCGCCATTGTATTTTTTAGTAGCCGGTCCGATGCTATGGGGTTACACCCAACCATAATAAGAGCTGGTGATTGGCACTCTACACATCTTCCATCTAGCGGTCACAGATTATGCACTTACCTGATGGAACAGAATTCTTCAAATACATTTTCCATCTCTATAAAAAGAGATTGTTGAAAGGAGAACTTTTAGCTTAAAAAATTGTGGTTAGTAATTGCTGATTGGTTTGTTCATGATGTGTCAATTGTTTAGTCTAAACCAAAATCAAATGTACTTTTACAACCTAGACGTAGGTATTTACTATGAAGCTAATACGATGGTTAGCCAAAACCTCACTAATTAATGGGGTCAGAATGGAAAAACCACAATCCCACAAGGCCTTGAGCCTTGGTGTGTATGCAGCTTAGGTGATTGTGTTTTGTGGGGTTCTCAAGTGTTTCTTACTATTTTAATTCACAGAAGGTTAATTAAAACAGCGCCACACTCTGCATTTGCCAGGGAATATTAACCTCACCAAGTTTGTGTTAAATCACTGAACTGATAGAATTGCATTTACTTGATAAGATTTTGCTGCAAGAGCAAAGATGAGGCCATTTATAGTTCAGTGCCATTAATTGCTTAGCATTTAGATATTAGCATATCAGCACAGGAGTCTATTAATTAACTTGATAATAAAACTATTGGAATGTAGGCCGGTGAAATGATTTGGTTTTAGTGGACCCATGGAGCTTGCCAGCGAGAGTGAAATGGATTTTCCCTTTCCCTCCTGATTATAAAGTCTTAGAACACATTTTTCTTTTAATGAGACCTGATGCTGGAGATTGTAAATGTGACTCTCCTGGTCTATGTTATGATAGTGTGTTATGCAATAAACAAATCTCATGTATTCTACACTTTTGGCTCTCCATACAAGATCTTAACTCACACTTTGTCATAAAGGTACTAATTTGTATTAAGGTGTTCAACAGAACAGGAGAATTGCCTTTATTTTGTTAGCTTGTATATTAATATTGCCATAATATTCTGCAGCACTTTACAGACAATAGTGTCCCCATTGAGGCTAATCTACATTCCTATCAGTACGTCTTTGGAGTGTGGGAGGAAACTGAAGAACCTGGAGGAAACCCACACAAACACAGTGAGAACACACAAACTCCTTGCAGATATTGTTCTTGGTGGGATTTGAACCCAGGAGCCCCAGTCCTGCAAAGCAACAGTGCTAACTACTGAGCCACAGTACAGTGCTAACTACTGAGCCACAGTACAGTGCTAACTACTGAGCCACAGTACAGTGCTAACTACTGAGCCACAGTACAGTGCTAACTACTGAGCCACAGTACAGTGCTAACTACTGAGCCACAGTACAGTGCTAACTACTGAGCCACAGTACAGTGCTAACTACTGAGCCACAGTACAGTGCTAACTACTGAGCCACAGTACAGTGCTAACTACTGAGCCACAGTACAGTGCTAACTACTGAGCCACAGTACAGTGCTAACTACTGAGCCACAGTACAGTGCTAACTACTGAGCCACAGTACAGTGCTAACTACTGAGCCACAGTACAGTGCTAACTACTGAGCCACAGTACAGTGCTAACTACTGAGCCACAGTACAGTGCTAACTACTGAGCCACAGTACAGTGCTAACTACTGAGCCACAGTACAGTGCTAACTACTGAGCCACAGTACAGTGCTAACTACTGAGCCACAGTACAGTGCTAACTACTGAGCCACAGTACAGTGCTAACTACTGAGCCACAGTACAGTGCTAACTACTGAGCCACCATTTTAATTTCGATTAGTTTTAAATCTTCATTTAATTGCACACTAGAGTAAATAAAATCTGGGCATCTTTGCTTTTGTAATGCAGTTACAGCTAATAATGCACAGCACAGCCACGTTTCTGTTCACATCATTACATTACGTGATCTATTTTGCAGAATGGTTGTTATGACTATTAATCGTAAATTAATAAAAAAGTTGTCTAATTTTTTTTTATACCGTACTAGAGTATGTTCCTTAGTGCAAAGCCTTATCTTAATGTCCCATGCAATATATAAGAAAGACAACCTATGTATGAACCTCCATTTTATTTCTTGTTAAATGACAGGATTTTTTGCATTTCTTTTTTCTTATTAAATTGGCCATAATTCCATAAAATACAGTCAGTAAAGCCTGTTATCGATTGGTTTTGTGTTTTTTGGCTCTGGGTAACAATGTCCTGGAGACAAATACTGCAATGCAACAGGATGCTTGTGTGTGTGGTAGCACCCAGAGGAGATCCAGCGCTAGGATCATAATCATTGGAGGGATCTGATCCCAAAAAGTAGGCACAGATCTTGTTCTAATAAGGAAGAAAAGAAAAGTGAACTATTATTACAATCAGGTATGAATATCAGACTTTGTGTATCTTCTTCATGTAGCGACATCTGATCAGTGGTATATTATCTTCCATAGTCTGCAATATAATGATACTCTGCAGGCCACCAGTGTAGATCTGGTGACTGACGCCTACATTGTCTCTGTATAGCAGCATTATTGTTTTTACTGGTGTTGAATAGTTGTATTATATACTTGCTTCTAAAAGGTCATGTATATGTCTGTCCTTACAGTGTAAAATGTTGTTTTAATTTTAATTTAATTTAAAGTGTTGTTTTAAATGAATAGTACACATGAAAATAAACAACTTTCTATTATCTTATGGACAAATTAGCTTTTTCTGCCAGGATTGATCAGTCATTATTAAAATTCTCAATTCTGAGGTAAAATCTGTATTCATTGAAGACTTTCCCATCACTGAGAGATTGCAGCTGCTACTGAGCCGATTCTATGTAGACGAGAGGGCAGAGCTCAGCTTCTATCCTCTGCTTGTCTAGCTTCTCTCTCTGCCTCACTAGCTCCTATTTCTACCTCTAGCTCCTCCCTCTACCTGTCTAGCTCCTCCCTCTGCCTCACTAGCTCCTCCCTCTGCTTCTCTATCTCATCCTCATTTCATTAGTAATAGCTGCTATCTCCTATCTGGGTGATGGGAAAGTATTCACTGAATATAGATTTAACCTCAGATTTGAGAACTTTGATCACTGATCAGTTCTGACATTTGATCTAATGCAAAGTTGCTTAATTTTTGTACTGTTGATTTATGGAAATAAAGCATAACCACTATTTTAATTTTTATCTATGTAGTAGAATTGATGCTGTGACTGGCATACACAAGGCTAGGTTTACACTGTGACTTGTAGTGTAATGTCTTCCTACTATATCATAGCTCCTCTAAGTGGTCACATCAAGGTAGGATAGATTATGGGAGCACCTACAATAAGATAGGATAGATAGTGGGAGCACCTATAAGGTAGGGTAGATTATGGGAGCACCTACAATAAGATAGGATAGATAGTGGGAGCACCTATAAGGTAGGGTAGATTATGGGAGCACCTACAATAAGATAGGATAGATAGTGGGAGCACCTATAAGGTAGGGTAGATTATGGGAGCACCTACAATAAGATAGGATAGATAGTGGGAGCACCTATAAGGTAGGGTAGATTATGGGAGCACCTATAATAAGGTAGGATAGATTGTGGGAGCACCTATAAGGTAGGATAGATTATGGGAGCACCTACAATAAGATAGGATAGGTTTTTCCACTGAGGATTGTTACACAACAGTATGTGCTCTGTAACAGAGTCTATAAGAGAAGTCACCTGTGTCAGATTTGTAAATGAAAAATGGAGTTCAACATATTAAACATAGAAAAAAGAGCCTTTTAAGCTGCACAGATCAAAGGCTATGTATCCATATTCACCTATAATACTGTACAATGGCCCACAAGAGGCAGATTGCAGTCAGTTGGACAATGAGATATTTTTCTGTTAACGAAGATTTGCGACATATTTTAAAGACAACAAAACCTAATGAATCAGCTGCTATGTAGTGCATATGACGGATACACAGTGATCATACAAAATACCCTACAAAGCAAACACTAAGAAATTAGCAACATCCCCAGTCCTTAATGTGCTTATAAATGATGTCTAAGTGTCTCGGACCTCACTGACAGCTTCATTCTACACGTCTTTCCAATTGCTCTGCTTTTACATTTACTTGTTAGAAATGCTTTGGGCTATTTTTTTTCTTAAGTATAATTTTTTCAAAATGTTCATTTTGAATGTACATAGATTTCTTTAGCCTCTGGTCACCCATTAAAGGAATTTTTCTCTTCAGAGCTTTCAGTCCCACTAAGTTAACAGAATGCTGGCCAGTACCAGACGCATGGTAATCCCATAGTGTTTTGCGTCCTGAGATGATAATTTGAGATGATGAATGCTTGCTAAAGTGATTTCAACAACACATTCAACTTTGCAGAAAGTAAAAAGCTTTGGGAGGTGTTAATGTGAAGAAATCAAAGTGTGGCATTTACGCTTTTTCTCCACTACGTTGTAGATGTGCTTTCAACTTTTAAGCACTAGGCGATTGTATGTGTACATAAAATATTTTTTAAGGATATGTCGTTTTTTTCTTTCCTGTAATGCATTTAAGTGATGCAGTTAACATCCTTGATGTACAAGGACATCGCCAATCCTGACATGTCTGCTGGTTTATAGTAAATACTTGTTTTCCTCATTAATAAATATCGGCTGCACTTTTCTTACAGCTCTGTGTTGTGCTCTTCCTCTGTTATAAAGGAATACATTGACAACTGCCTGTTACCATTCATCTTTATAAGAAGTGTGTCCCTGTACACCCTGACACTGGCAGCCCTGATTGCACAGTGTCCGTGTATGTATGGACTCACCCATTATGGGTATCAAGTGATCACCATATATCCTTCATTTCTGGAAATAATCCTGTAGTAGTAGGCCATAAGATGCAACATATTTTTAACCCAGAAAATCAAGGAATAAAATTCTACTTAAAGGGGTTTTCCCTTGAACAAAGTTAATTTTAAAGTTTAATTTTTATCAATAAACCTTGGAATAATAATTTCCACATCTGGATGTGTTAAAAAAAAAAAAAATATCCAGTTTTCAGATAATCTTCTATATGTGTCCTGATACTGTGTAATGGATGTGTCTGACCATACAGGGACATGGTCTGATCATACCACATCTGCTGTGCAGAGCTAATCTTCTATATGTGTCCCTGCTATGTTCTGTGTAATGGATGTGTCTGACCATACAGGGACATGGTCTGATCATACCACATCTGCTGTGCAGAGCTAATCTTCTACATGTGTCCCTGCTATGTACTGTGTACTGTGTAATGGAAGTGTCTGACCATACAGGAACATGGTCTGATCATACCACATCTCCAGGGCAGAGCTAATCTTCTATATGTGTCCCTGCTATGTACTGTGTAATGGATTTGTCTGACCATACAGTGACATGGTCTGATAATACCATATCTGCTGTGCAGAGCTAATCTTCTACATGTGTCCCTGCTATGTACTGTGTAATGGATGTGTCTGACCATACAGGAACATGGTCTGATCATACCACATCTCTTGGACCAGGGAGGAAGTAATCAGAACCACTGCTGATATATGAACATTGTGGCACCTTGGAAAGCGCACATATATTAATAAATGTGTTCCTGTGTAATTCGTGCTGAAGATATTTTTTTCATCAAGTTCCCACAACATACAAACTAGAAATCAATACAAATTCCTATACTTTACATGTCATTAGCTTTTCTTTATATATAGACTAATCCACCACCTTTTAAGTCATCTTGTACTGCACTCCAGAATACTGTTCTAAAAGTGAATCTATCACATGATAAAATGCTATCAACCTGCAGATATAGGGTTAATCTGCAGTTTAATGGCACTCTAAAGGTGCCTGCACATTAAACTCCACTATCGGGAGGAAATGAACTAAAGTTTGTTTAATCTGTTTCAGTATCTGTTTCAGTAATGGGGTTGGCGAGAACGTACCACTCTGTATGTTACATTACAACCTGTGTTTCAATATTTTTGTAATTAGATTTGTGTTATGTAGCAGCACTAAGTAGTCTAAGTTGGGGAAGTGGAGTCAGAAAAGAAAGGGGCAAAATTAAATATATGGGACAAACAAATCAAAATTGCCATGTGTATATGTTTTCACCCCTTTTGCTATGAAACCCCTAAAAATTTCTGGCACAAGCAATTACATTCATAAGTCACTTGACTAGTGAAAGGAAGTCCACCAGTGTGCAATCTAAGTGTCACATGGTCTGTCAGTATATACACACCTTTTCTGAAATGCCACATAGGCTCCATTAAGGCTACTTTCACATTACGATTTTTTAAAATCCGATGCTGTCCGATATAAATCGGACAGCATCGGATTCTTCTGATGCCTGGAATCGGATGCCAAATAGGCATCCGATTCCGACATTTTATCTGATGCCTGCCCTCACCTCCCTCCTGTCAGCTGTCATCAGCTGTCTCTCCCCCAGTGCTCCAATATGGTCCCCTGTCCCCCACTGTGCTCCCCCTCTTGTCCTCCACGCTCCTCCTCTCCTTTTGTCCTCCTCCTCTCCTTTTGTCCTCCTCCTCTCCTTTTGTCCTCCTCCTCTCCTTTTGTCCTCCTCCTCTCCTTTTGTCCTCCTCCTCTCCTTTTGTCCTCCTCCTCTCCTTTTGTCCTCCCCTCTCCTCCTCTCCTCTTGTCCTCCTCCTCTCCTCCTCTCCTTTTGTCCTCCCTCTCCTCCTCTCCTTTTGTCCTCCTCCTCCTCTTGTCCTCCTCCTCCTCTCCTTTCTCACCTGTCCACGACTCCTGCAAGGTCCCGCGCGTCTCCCGGTATCTTGCTGTTCTGTGCTGCCAGGACCTCTCGTGATGTCACAATCACATGACTGCCGGCTATTGGTTCCTGGCAGTCATGTGATTGTGACATCACGGCAGGTCTTATCAGCACAGACGGCAAGATACCTGGAGACACCGGAGACGACGTGGGCCTCGTGGACAGGTGAGCATAGTTTTTTTTTTTTTCATTAACCCATTCATTCACTTTTGGAGCGATTTTAGTGTACTGAGCATGCTCAGTACACTAAAATCGGTCCGAGGAGACATAAGATGTTTCCTCGGACCCTGCTCCATAGGGCCCCATGTCAAATTGATCGGGTCGGATC
The DNA here is from genome assembly GCA_033576535.1 of Allobates femoralis. NCBI lineage: Eukaryota > Metazoa > Chordata > Amphibia > Anura > Aromobatidae > Allobates > Allobates femoralis. The sequence goes on from JARQOC010000001.1 coordinate 451,777,303, forward strand.
GGATGTGCACTAAATGCCATCCGATCTGGTCCGATCCGAATCTGTCAGATTTTATTTTTGGTGCAAAAATCGGAGCAAGCTCCAATTTTTGCACCGATAAAAAAATCGGGCAGATTCGGATCGGACCAAATCGGATGGCATTTAGTGCACATCCGATTCGGTCCGATGCCCATAGGGCTGCATGGGGCCTAAAATCGGTCCGATGCTGTCCGATTTTTATCGGACAGCATCGGAACTGATAAAATCGTAGTGTGAAAGCACCCTAAGCAAGAGGCACCATGAAGACCAAGGATATCTCCAAAGAAGTCAGAGGCAAAGTTGTAGAGAAGTACAAGCCAGGGTTGGGTTCTAAAGATTTCCTAATCTCTGATGATCCTCGGAGCACCATCAAATCCAATCTTCAAATGGAAAGATCATAGTGCCACAAACCTGCCAAGAGAGGACCACCCTCCAAAGCTCTCAACCAGGGAAAGGAACTTATTAAGGAACTTATTACTCAAGATGAAGCACTGAGACAAAAGGTAACCCAGAAGGAACTGTAGTGTTCTCAAGCAGTGACTGGAGTATCTGTGCATACAACCATCATAGGTTTCACACTCCATAGAGCTGGCTTTTAAGGTAGCGTGGCCAGAAAAAGCCATTCCTTACAGTAAAAAATTGGAAGGCTCAATATTATTTTCTCAAGACGCGTGGGACACTCCCCAAATGTATAGAGGAAGCTGCTGTGATCGGATGAGACCAAAATTCAACTGGAAATTGAATTGAAATTTTGGCCACTTAAATAAATGACGCCAAACCAACACAGCTAAGCACCCCAAGAATACCATCCCTGCAGTGAAGCATGGTGGAATCATCAAGCTGTGGGGAAAATTTTCGGCAGCTGGGATAGCGAAAATTGTCTGAGTTAAGGGGAAGATAAATGTTGCAAATACAGTGATATTCTTGAGCAAAACCTGTCTGTCAGTGTTTTGAGAGTGGGATGGAAGTTCACCTTCCAACAAGACAATGACCCATTGCATATTGCTAATGCAACACCTGAGTGGTTTAAGGGGAAGCATGTAACTGTATTGGAGTGGTCTATTCAAAGCCCAGAACATCTGTGGTCAGACCTGAAGATTTCTGTTCACCAGAGGAAATCATCTAACTCAGGGGTCTCAAACTCGGCTGTGTTGGTGGGCCGCACATAGAAAAACATTTATAGCGGGGGGCCACATCCCTTGTAGGATTAAGTGATATTTTTAGTAATACCAGAATTTTTTGCTCAATGTAATGTACAAATCCTGATCCCCTTCTTGTAGTAATGTCATTTTCTAGTGATGTCCCCCATCCTGATCCCTTTTTCTTGTGATGTCCCCCATCCTGATCCCTTTTTCTAGTGATGTTCCCCATCCATATTGTTCCCCATTCATACTGATCTCCTTTTGTAGTGATGTCACGCATCCTGGTTCCCTTTTGTACTGATGTCCCGCATCCTGTTTTACCTTCTTTTTACACACTCACATACACACTTGTTCACACTCACACATACTCACACTCACACATACACTCACACACACTCACACACACACCTACACTCACACACACACCTACACTCTCACACACACCTACACTCACACACACACCTACACTCACACACACACACCTACACTCACACACACACCTACACTCACACACAGCCACGCACTCTCGCACAGCCACGCGCTCTCGCACAGCCACGCGCTCTCGCACAGCCACGCGCACTCGCACAGCCACGCAGAAACTCACACACCTCACACACTTTATGCACATATTCTCACTCACATACTCACACCCTCTCACCCTCACCCTCACACCCTCTCACACTCACCCACTCACACTCACCCACTCACCCTCTCACACTCACTCTCTCACTTTTATGATGCATGGCTGCAGTGCTGGGAACCGCCGCTGTCCCCGTTGTGCTGACTTACGGCCTCCGCTGTGCTTTGACTTCCTCCAGCTGCCGCTCAGACAAGCTCTGTTGCTCAGCAAGATCAATGCAATCTGCCAGCCAGAGGCCTGCATGTGACATCATATTCCGCCATCAGGTGCGGGCCTCTCATTGGCAGGCAGCTTGCATTGATCTTGCTGAGTGGCAGAGCTTGTTAGTGCCACGGACGGAAGTGTTCACACAGCGGGGACTGCAGCGGCCCCCTGCACTGGGACGATGCATCATTAAGTTGTCTAAGGTGCCGCGGGCCGCATAGTGAAGCCCCAGGGGCCACATGCGGCCCTCGGGCCGCGTGTTTGAGACCCCTGATCTAACTTAAAGGAGCTGGAGCAGTTTTGCCTTGAGGAATGGGTAAAACATCTTGTGGCAACGCATGGAAAACTCATAAAGACATATCCAAGGTCACTTGCAGCTGTACGCTCATGATCCCTCCGGACCTGCGGGTGCACGCATCGAGACCGCAGACGCTCTAATAAGATTTTGGGTACAGTAAAAAATCAGACACAAATTGGATCCGACAAAATTGGATGCAATTAGGCCAAATCCGATCCGATCCGTGGCCCATAGGGACACATGGAGGCCAAATCAGATCTATGGCTGTCAGTTATACAACGGACAGCCACGGATCCAGGAAATACGCAGTGTGAAACCAGCCTATGCAGCATGTGTGCAAGGCTGTGTGCCCTCCCCATTCAGTACCTTTTTGTTTTCGAGTGGATGCACCCCGGCTTCAGAGAGGCACACTGCGCATGATCAAAAGTCATCTGTACTTCTCGTTATGTGTATGTATCCCGGCTTCACAAAAGCATGGTGCGCATGGCTGAAATTGCAACAACCGTAGATCATGCGCGGTAGAGCCACTCTGAAGCTGGGGGTGCATTTGCCCAGAAACAGACTCTCAATGGTGAGGAATATACAGCCATGTGTGCGCGTGGCTTAATACAGCGATTGGGATGATGATGCTAGGCAAAGCATGTTATCACACCCAGAGGGACAGAATAACATGCTATGTGGGTTGGTTAGTCACTACTATCATTCGTATATCATAAACAGTCTTTAGAAATGCTTTTCTAAAGATTGGTTTATGTATGCTGCTACATGTTGGGACGATCAGGCAGGGAGTTCCGCTATATACAGCCAACTGTTCGTGGTTCTGGGTGCACAGGGGGTTCAGTTTAATGGTGGTGGATATAGTTTGTAAAGGTAAAACTTGGTGATGGGGGTCCCTTTAAATGTATATTTGTTTCTTTTGCTCTTCTGCAGATGATTATTTTATCAATTTCTATTAATATTCCGTTTAGGTTAAGTCCGGGTTTCCCTTAACATTGCACGCCAAAGTCTTAGCTTGAAATGCTGCCAATAGCCATGGGGTATATGGACGTAGCTCTGAGAATAATCTCGACACGTGCTTTAATGTCAGGAGAGAATACATCTGTGTGTTTGATTTACTGCTTCCCAAGTCCTAGGGTAGGAGGAAGGTGTTATGGTTGATTTCTGTGATCAAAGAGGAAAGTTCTGCGGCTTATGTGTTGCATAGTGAAATCAATGGTTCTTCCGCGAGTTTATTATTATCTAGTTCACAGTAGTCATTTCAGATTTTTTTTCTCATCTTTGCATGTGTTTTTAGTCTCAGCCCAGAATGAAGAGATTCTTCTCTTGTGAAATTCTCAGATTCACACAGTTGGTTATATCACCTATTCTGCTTGATCAGTCATTTTCAAGCTTTTATTGTGTGGTGTTTTTTGTGAACTCTCAGCTTGCGGTTTTTGAATGTGCTACTTTGCTTTATCATTTAGAGTCTCCTACAGGAAAATCAGTGACAGTCTGTAAAATTCTGTCTTAATAGGTGGTAACAGAATAACAAGATATACATGAATTGAAATACACATGGCATTTTGCTTTTTTGCCTAATTGTTCTAGCTGTGCAGAAATGATATGGGTGGGGGTGGGGGGTTGAGGACGGAAGGGTTACTAACAAAATTAACAACAACGAATAACAACCTCCGTTCAGCAAGTCACTAATGATACCCAGTACAGGAACTTTGGTACTGTGCTGGGTAGAAGTATTAGGCTGCGTTCACACACAGTGTATTTGGCCTCGTATTTGTGCAGTCGCGCTTTTTTGCATGCGTTTTGCGCAAAAAAGCACGACTGCATTCAAACGCCACGCTTTTCCTGAGCCCATTTTAACATATAGCCTATGTGTGTACATATATATGTGTTTATATAGTACTAGCTGGGTGCCCGATGCACATGCATCGGGATTCTAGAAGAGCGAGTCTCTGACTCGCAATGGCCGCTTCGCGGCCAATGCTTCGCGCTACTAAGGCGACTCGCCATGCCCGCTGCGCGGGCATAGCGAGTCGCCTTAGAACTGCTCGCAATGGCCGCTGCGCGGCCAATGCTTCGGGCGTTTCCACATGACGGCACTGAATCGCAGTGCGAGTGGACTCAGAAGGGGCAAAAAACCCATTCGCAATTATATAATAGATGTGTATGCATAAAATATATATGTATGTATATAGGAAGAATGCTGCCAATCAGTGGGGTGATGCATAGCTCAGCATTGGCGTAAGTGGCGCATTGCTGGAGTCAAGGTCTCTACCCCTTTATTATGTTGCCCTCAGTAGAGGGAGCGTAAATGTGATGACAAATTCCCTTTAAAGTCTTAGTTTTAAAGCTGCTGTCCAACCCCAGGACAATTCCTGTTCTTATTTTTTTCAAATCACCCCCCTCTGTTATAAAATAAAAATTACATATAACCACTTCAAATACCGGTACCATTTCAGTAATGTCAGCGACAGGTCTCCTGGGACTCATGTGACATTATGCCACTACGCTGCTACTATTAGGATGATGCGTGCCCATTTTGTTCTTGAAAAATTTGGATAAGTGAAAGTGCAGAAGATTAATAGCGGCCACTCATTGGCTCACATAACAATGTCACTACAGGCCCGGAAGATCCAGCACTGACATCGCTGTACTGTCGTTGGTACAAGAGGTGAGTTTGGTAGATATTTAATTTGGAAGGAGGACTACATCTAAGGCCGGTTTCACATTGCGGGTCAGATCCGATCCCAGGCTGTCAGGGTGAATCTGACAGCCCTGGATCGGATCAGCACACCGAACCGGAGGGCTAATATGCCCTCCGGTCCGGTGTGCACTCGGACGCAGCTGCAGCTGCTGATGAATCAGCACCGCTACTGGCAGGGAGCTAGCCACGGTCCTGAAACAACTGCGGCATGCAAGCCACAGGTGGCCGGTTCCCGGATCCTCCCAAGCCGGTGCAATCCGGCCCCATAAGCTTCCATGTTAGGGAGCGCCGGATTGCCCCAGATCCGGGAGAATCCGGGAGTAGGCAATTAGAGGAGATATTTTCCTCTCAAACACAAAAACGCTGCAAGCAACGTTTTTGTGTCCGTTAGAGAATTCTGAATTCTCCCGGATTGTCCCGGACAATTAGAAACGGGATGGCAAAGAGCTGCCATCCGGCTTCTATCCGGCCCCATAGTATACTATGGGGCCAAAATCCGGTCCGGGGCAGTCCGGTTTACACGGGCAGCCTCGGATCGGATGTGACACACAATGTAAACCCAGCCTAAGAATTGTCCAAATAATGAGCAATCACCTTAATTATACTTCAGTAGGTATTGTTGACGGCTCTTTGCTGTGATATTTAGGCAACGTCCTATACTTTAGTTTTCAGCCCTTTTTTTGTGATCGGATGTATTCTGGTTCTTTTGGTTTTATTTATCTTGCAGCTGTTAAGCACCTTTCACATCAGTATTTTTACCTGTTATCGGCAGATCCGGCAGCTTTGCTGCATTTGCCGCATAACAGCTCACTTGTGGCATGCCCCATTCATTTCCTATGGGACTTGTGATCAGGTGCTGCAAGTGTGGTTTTGCCGGATCTGGCAGATCTGGCACTTGGAGCAGCGCAAAAAAACCTGCTGCTAGCAGCGTTTTTTTTGACTTGCTGCAAGTCCAGGATTTGGCAAAACCACACTTGCTGCACCTGACCGCAAGTCCCATAGGAAATGAATGGGGCATGCCACAAGTGAGCTGTTATGAGGCAGATCATGGCAAATTTAAAAAATTGCTGACGTGAAAGCAGCCTTATGTGTGGTGGTTTTTTATATACTGTCATTTAAAAGGGTCATTCTTTTAAAACTAGATGTGGGTGGTCTCTATGCGCTGTCTCTAGTCTCTGTGCACTGTCTTCCCTCTGTGCCGTCTCTCCCTTGTGCCTTTTTCTCCGGTCTGTGCTGTCTCCATCTCCCCCGTGTGCGCCGACTCTGCGTCTCGTGTGTGCGCGCTGTCTCCCCCGTGTTTGCCGTCTGTCTCTCGTGTGTGTGCTGTCTGTCTCTCGTGTGTGCTGTCTCCTGTGTGTGGCATCTCTCTCTCGTGTGCGCTGTCTCTATCTCTGCCTTGTGCGGCGTTTGTCTGCCTGTGCCCCGGTGCCTCCTGAGTGTGTCTCCCCCGGTGCCTCCTGAGTGTGTTCTCCCCCGGTGCCTCCTGAGTGTGTCTCCCCCGGTGCCTCCTGAGTGTGTCTCCCCCGGCGCCTCCTGAGTGTGTCTCCCCCGGCGCCTCTGCTGTGCATTGTGGTAACTGCAGTAAGTAATGGTATTTGCACGATCAAGGCTGCACGCACACAACGAATTTCCAGAAATCCCATGCCCACTGTGCTTTTTACTCAACAGCGTAAACTGATATGCTGGGCAGCTTGCATTGTCAGTGCTTCTCCGCAGCATGTTACTTTATTGCTTGGCAGTCAGATGCAAATTCGGCAGGTGAATGTGGGTAAAAGCCGCCCTGCTCCGTATACAGAACGTGGGAACAGGATGGCTGCGTTCACTAGCGGAGATCGCCGGCTACCCTCCAGTGTCTCTGGATCGTCTGCACATACCCTTAGTGAGGCTTTTTGCTACATATTCAGTAAAGTGTAGAGCTACAGCGGAGTCTCCAGGCACATGGAGAATTTAGTCGCATATTGGGGTCATATTGTGATTACTCAAATTTGTGACATTCAAACATTTTTCAGCACTTTTTTGCAAATTGTGCTAAGAAACACGTCATGACCAATTCTTAAAGCCTCTTTCAGTCCCAAGACACGTGCTTACTTAGGCAAGTATTGTGTGCAATGTCTAAAAGCATACATTTTGACAATCATCAAACAGTGTTTTTAATTTTTTTAAGCTTGTGTACATGGACCATGGAAAACAGTAGCAGTATACAAATAAACATTCTAAAAATCGTTTGCCTAACTTAAAATGGTCATTGATCTGTGGTTTGTAAATTGTAAGGTATGACGTACTATCCCTGCATCATTTCACCAAGGCTCCCACCCTCTCTCAAAGCTTTGTCCACACACTTCAATCTAAACTCTTGTAATTCCACTTTTGCTAAGCATTTAACACAGCTCAAATCCTTTCCATGACCACCTCTACTTCACCCACCTCCATTACACTTGGATTGGGAAGGAGCTTTTAGACAGATTTTGTTATGAAAGCCAAATCCTGTTCATTTGTTTGTCCATTATGAACTGTCTGAGGCTGGCTTCACATTTGCGTATGGGAAGGCAGCGTATTGCTGCGTTCCCATACGCAGTCAAACGCATGCGCACTGCGTTCCTATGTTTAACATAGGAACGCATGGTGCCTGCGTTTGCTGCGTTCGGGTGCGGATGCGGACGATATCTGCTGCTTCCGGTGTCCAGCATCCGCACCCGGGACGCAGCCAGTTGGGTTTTTTTGTGCGTTTGGGGACCTTGGACAATCAGCAAGCGTCCCCAAGCGTACAAAAAATGCATTGTCTTCAATGGGTCCGCAGTGTCCTCTGCATGACACCGCAGGAGAACGCTGCGGACCCATTGAAAAATCTCCCGGTGGCCGCCGGTGATGTCACAGGAGCTCACCGACGGCCACCGGGAGATCAGCTGAGGCTCTGCTGTCCTCCTTCTCCCCGCCGCCTGTAATCTCCTAGCGATGTCGGCGGGGAGAACAGCTGATCTGAGAGCTGTTTGAATCTTCCCGCGCCGACATCTCCTCTTAGTGTCGGCGCGGGAAGATTCAAACAGCTCTCACATCAGCTGTTCTCCCCGCCGACATGTCCCGGAGCTTACCGGCGGCCGGGGGGGCGGAGATCTCCGGCGCTGATCTCCGCCCCCGGCCCGCCCCCGGACAGCGCCGATTGGCTGCCGGGCTCCCTAGTGATGTGTCCGCAGGCGGACATTATCCGCTGCGGACACATCAAAGTGTCCCTGCTTTTGACAGCGTTTGTGTCTGCATGCCATCAGCATGCAGACACAAACGCTAATGTGAAGCCAGCCTGACAACCTGACAACTGCTCAGCAGCCACTGTGCAGGCTATGTTCCCACACTGGATAGTTGATGAGTTTTTGAGATTACCGTACATGTTTTATACACCATTTCTGCACTTATGTGTTAGATTAGGATTCCTGCATTGTTTTCATTGCATTAACTACGGTGTGGCATTTTTACATGCAACTTTTTCATTTTTTTTTTTGTACATTCTAAAACTTTGCATTTGCCTCGACGAAGTTTTGATAGTCATGTGCAGATAATATGCCTTTTTGGCGTATTTCCTCAACAAAAATGCACTAAAAAAAGTATGCGCTTTTAACTGCTATTTTTTCAAGTTAAAGGGATACTGTCGGGTCATTTTTCAGTATGATACTAATATTACACTTGAATAGTTCCCAGGCAGACCTTTTTAAAACAGGTAAAATTATTATTGTACTGTTTGTAGTTTCTAATATTATCAGCATTGTCGGACCCTGCAGAGAGCTGCTGGATTGGTCCTCTCCATTATAAGCAAACAGGAACAGTCTGGCTGCTATATAAACTGTTCATTTATTATGAACTCCCTCTCAGCAGCTCTCTCCTTTTTCACTTTACAAGAAGTCTGTTCTGTTGAGGACATGGAGGGAGAGAACTATTACAGATCTGCCTTATCTAGACTCAATTTGTTTCTCTAAGCAGGTATCCCTGCTGTGACAGTTTCTGTGTTATATTTGACGTCACAGAGAGCAGATAGGAGAATACAGCCCCCCCCACCGATGTTGTGTGCAGTGATGTGAATATGTGACATGCGTATTCATCTTATGGGGAGTGAACAGCAGAGAACTAAGTGGATCATTCACTGCGAGTGACAGATGGAGTGAATCTCTTTATTTGAAGTTTACAGAAGATATGAGGGGAATATAAATAAAAGAAATACATGCAGTTAGGGCCAGAAATATTTGGACAGTGACACAATTTTCGTGAGTTGGGCTCTGCATGCCACCACATTGGATTTGAAATGAAACCTGTACAACAGAATTCAAGTGCAGATTGTAACGTTTAATTTGAAGGGTTGAACAAAAATATCTGATAGAAAATGTAGGAATTGTACACATTTCTTTACAAACACTCCACATTTTAGGAGGTCAAAAGTAATTGGACAAATAAACATAACCCAAACAAAATATTTTTATTTTCAATATTTTGTTGCGAATGCTTTGGAGGCAATCACTGCCTTAAGTCTAGAACCCATGGACATCACCAAACGCTGGGTTTCCTCCTTCTTAATGCTTTGCCAGGCCTTTACAGCCGCAGCCTTCAGGTCTTGCTTGTTTGTGTGTCTTTCCGTCTTAAGTCTGGATTTGAGCAAGTGAAATGCATGCTCAATTGGGTTAAGATCTGGTGATTGACTTGGCCATTGCAGAATGTTCCACTTTTTTGCACTCATGAACTCCTGGGTAGCTTTGGCTATATGCTTGGGGTCATTGTCCATCTGTACTATGAAGCGCCGTCCAATCAACTTTGCAGCATTTGGCTGAATCTGGGCTGAAAGTATATCCCGGTACACTTCAGAATTCATCTGGCTACTCTTGTCTGCTGTTATGTCATCAATAAACACAAGGGACCCAGTGCCATTGAAAGCCATGCATGCCCATGCCATCACGTTGCCTCCACCATGTTTTACAGAGGATATTGTGTGCCTTGGATCATGTGCCGTTCCCTTTCTTCTCCAAACTTTTTTCTTACCATCATTCTGGTACAGGTTGATCTTTGTCTCATCTGTCCATAGAATACTTTTCCAGAACTGAGCTGGCTTCTTGAGGTGTTTTTCAGCAAATTTAACTCTGGCCTGTCTATTTTTGGAATTGATGAATGGTTTGCATCTAGATGTGAACCCTTTGTATTTACTGTCATAGAGTCTTCTCTTTACTGTTGACTTAGAGACAGATACACCTACTTCACTGAGAGTGTTCTGGGCTTCAGTTGATGTTGTAAACGGGTTCTTCTTCACCAAATAAAGTATGTGGCGATCATCCACCACTGTTGTCATCCGTGGACGCCCAGGCCTTTTAGAGTTCCCAAGCTCACCAGTCAATTCCTTTTTTCTCAGAATGTACCCAACTGTTGATTTTGCTACTCCAAGCATGTCTGCTATCTCTCTGATGGATTTTTTCTTTTTTTTCAGCCTCAGGATGTTCTGCTTCACCTCAATTGAGAGTTCCTTTGACCGCATGTTGTCTGGTCACAGCAACAGCTTCCAAATGCAAAACCACACACCTGGAATCCACCCCTGACCTTTTAACTACTTCATTGATTGAAGGTGTCTCCCTCGTTAACCTGTAGAGTTAATTGCAGCCCTTAGAGGCCATTGTCCAATTACTTTTGGTCCCTTGAAAAAGAGGAGGCTATGCATTACAGAGCTATGATTCCTAAACCCTTTCTCCGATTTGGATGTGGAAACTCTCATATTGCAGCTGGGAGTGTGCACTTTCAGCCCATATTCTATATATAATTGTAGTTCTGAACATGTTTTTGTAAACAGCTAAAATAACAAAACTTGTGTCACTGTCCAAATATTTCTGGCCCTAACTGTAAATAGAGAGATATTAGAGGGAGGAATTAAAAAATGATAGCAGTTACATAAGGATTTTTGACCTGACAGTTTTCCTTTAATGAAATTGTATCAGATAAGTCCAACATTGAAATTTAGTGTAACCGGAATAGCAAGGACATGTTGCAAAGCTCAAATACTCATCGCAGCTCAAATTACGTATAGTGGGCTGGAGATTTCTGTAAATTCCTTTCTTTTTGCTGAAACTGTGTGACACAGTGTATGGTATTCTGTGCAGCAAAAATACATCCCATTATAATCTTATCGATGGAACTTTGCCTTTAATCCCTTTGTCAACCTTCAGAAAGCAACTGACAAGTTGAAGTGGCCAAAACAATCAGAAATAAAAATTTTGAGCGTATTTATTAATACTGACTTACATTGTACTGCATGAAATTAGACTAGTCAGGTAGAACATGCCCCAAATTTATCATGGTAGCACAGGCTATGAGATACTTAACTTTTTTAAAACTGCATTAATAAAGCTGGTTGACTTCTCTTAATTAGAGAGAACATGTCAGCATGGTTTTGCATGTTAAAGTAAAGATATGGCCATAATTTTTCCAGGGACAATGTGTCGTCGGTCCGCGCTGCCACAAATAACCCGAATCAAAAGTTTACTCTATACATTTATTTAAATCCAGCCAACGCGTTTCGGAGCCTGCTATGCTCCTTCAAGGAGCATAGCAGGCTCCGAAACGCGTTGGTGCATCCGAATAAATGTATAGAGTGAACTTTTGATTCGGGTTATTTGTGGCAGCGCGGACCGACGACACATTGTCCCTGGAAAAATCTGGAATTCGACCACATAGCACGTGGAGGTGTGGGTCCAGCAGCAGCCGCTATTACATGTTTTTCATACTGGTTGTGTGTCACACAACCAGACCAGGTGAGCGGTGTTCATTACGGCTCTTAAGCCGCTGATTGTTAAAAACATAAGACCCTATCTGCGCTTGCTTCCTTCTTTTAGTTTATTGTGATATGGCCATAATGGCGCTATTGTACAGATGAAATTGATACTTATAGTGAATAAATTTGATTTGTGGTCGTTCTTTAATCATTTGATGTTTTGCTGTAATAAGCTTTAGATGCATGGGGACGTGACTGTCTGTAGGTTCTTTGACTCCTGTCCCAGCCCCTCTGCCTGCCTCTAGTGTCTGTACCTGCCTTCTGTCTAAATAAAAATAAAGCACCAGCATTGATCTTGCATCGCTCGCACAAACTGACCTCTGGTCAGTCTTCATTGAACGTGTCGTTGGCGGCACATGCGCAGATTGAAATCTCTGCTCGTCTTTGAGCTGAGATCTCAATCTGCGCATGCACTGCAGGCAGCGTTATTTTATTAAAGACTGCCATAAAACCAATCTGCTCACAGTGTGGACGTTAAAACATGAGGCAAGTACAGACACCATAGACAGGCAGAGGGGACAGGCAGAAGCCAAAGACTTCACTCACAGTCCTGCCTCCATGCACCTAAAACGTATTACACCAAAACGTCAAATGGTGATAAGACAACCTACTGCTTGTGGATTAGTTCACTAAGGCCAGAGACTCCTTGTGCGAGATGAATGTTAGACTCGTGCGAGTTTCACCCGGCACGGCTCCCGGCTCTCTGGGCATTAGTGTGTCAGTTGTATGTGGTTTTATGCAGTGGACACACTCACCTCCAGGGAGCCGGCGGCTGTGCTAGGTGAGACTCGCACATCTCTTGCACTGTGTGTCTTGGCCTTAGATTATTATAATTTAATCTTTATAACAGCGCAATTATGGTCATATTCGTTTTTCTAAATATCCCACAATGTGCACTAAACATTATACAGTGCTCAGTATAAATGGGTACACCCCATCAAATTTGTCAGAAAACCTTTATTTTTCAGAACCTCTAATTTTTTTTTATGGGATAACTTGCTATGAAATGCTCAAAACCAAATCTATTTTTGCTCTCCCCCAAAAAAGTATCTGTAGTTTTCTTAACACATTTATTCAAGACCATGTCGCAGAAATTATATACAACCCAATGAAAGATTTTAAAAGCAAACCTAAGGTTTAGGCTAAGTTCACACACTGTGTTTTTGATCTGTTTTTTGTAATCTGTTTTTACATGGAAGATGGATCACTTTGTGAGATGCCCAGGAAAGTCAATGAGTTTTCAGAAATGCTATTCTGACTGTGTTTTTACTGATTTGTTTTTGGGGCAGAAAACGCATCCAGAAAAAGAATGAGCATTTCAATTACTGATTCGTTGTTTCTCCTCTGTTTTTCCTTTAATAACAATAGTGATATTTATTCATTTATTGTAAAGCACTATTAATTCCATAGTGCTTTACATACATTTTGCAACACTGTCCCTCTTGGGGCTCACAATCTAAACATCCCATCAGTATGTCTTTGAAATGTGGGAGGAAACCGGAGTGCCCGGAGGAAACCCACGCAAACACGGGGAGAACATACAAACTCCTTGCAGATGTTGTCCTTGGTGGGAATTGAACCCAGGACCTCAGCGCTGCATGACTGCAGTGCTAACCACTGAGCCACCTTTGAAATCATTTTTAATGGATAAAAAAACCCCACACAATATGTAAACCTGTTACCACCATTGATTGTTCACTTTCTGTGTGCAATGTGCATAGGCAGAAAGTGTCAAAAAGTGGTATGGGTTTACAGAGCTTAGCGCAAAGTTTACTGCTGTATTTGCAGCAGATAAAACAAGGATTTTGTCAGAGCCTCAAGCAGCTTAGGTTACACATCACTGGAATCAGTGTCTCTGCTCCTACATTATACTGCTTTCAGATATGTACAAAAACCTAGTCACAGATTTCCCTTAGGAAAGTGACATTTTAAAAATATTTTTTTACATCCTACAGTTGTGGCTAAAAGTATTGACACCCCTGCAATTCTGTCAGATAATACTCAGTTTCTTCCTGAAAATTATTGCAATCACAAATTCTTTGGTATTATTATCTTCATTTAATTTGTCTTCAATGAAAAAACACAAAAGAGAATGAAGCAAAAAGTAAAACATGTACCCGTATGACTGTTTTGTCGTCGTTTTTACCACTTGTCTTTGTCTACCCTCTCATTTGTAAAGCGCCATGTATCCTAATGGCGCTATATAAATGCTTAATAATAATAATAATAATAATTTCACACACAACTCCAAAAATGGGCCAGACAAAAGTATTGGCACCCTCATCCTAATACTTGGTTGCACAACCTTTAGCCAAAATAACTGCAATCAACCGCTTCCGGTAACCATCAATGAGTTTCTTACAATGCTCTGCTGGAATTTTAGACCATTCTTCTTTGGCAGACTGTTCCAGGGCCCTGATATTTGAAGGGTGCCTTCTCCAAACTGCCATTTTTAGATCTCTCCACAGGTGTTCTATGGGATTCAGGTCTGGACTCATTGCTGGCCACCTTAGAAGTCTCCAGTGCTTTTTCTCAAACCACTTTCTAGTGCTTTTTGAAGTGTATTTTGGGTCATTGTCCTGCTGGAAGACCCATGACCTCTGAGGGAGACCCAGCTTTCTCACACTGGGCCCTACATCATGCTGCAAAATTTGTTGGCAGTCTTCAGACTTCATAATGCCATGCACACGGTCAAGCAGTCCAGTGCCAGAGGCAGCAAAGCAACCCCAAAACATCAGGGAACCTCCGCCATGTTTGACTGTAGGGACCGTGTTCTTTTCTTTGAATGCCTCTTTTTTTTCTCCTGTAAACTCTGTTGATGCCTTTGCCCAAAAAGCTCTACTTTTGTCTCATCTGACCAGAGAACTTTCTTCCAAAACGTTGTAGGCTTTCCCAGGTAAGTTTTGGCAAACTCCAGCCTGGCTTTTTTTTATGTCTCGGGGTAAGAAGTGGGGTTTCCTGCCCGTACGAGTTGACACTGTTGTACCCTCGGACTGCAGGGCAGTTTGAACTTGTTTGGATGTTAGTCGAGGTTCTTTATCCACTATCCGCACAATCTTGAGTTAAAATCTCTCGTCAATTTTTCTTTTCCGTCCACATCTAGGGAGATTAGCCACAGTGCCATGGGCTTTAAACTTCTTTATGACCCTGCGCACGGCAGACACAGTAACATTCAGGTCTTTCGAGATGGACTTGTAGCCTTGAGATTGCTCATGCTTCCTCACAATTTGGTTTCTCAAGTCCTCAGACAGTTCTTTGGTCGTGTTTCTTTTCTCTATGCGCAATGTGGTACACACATGGACACAGGACAGAGGTTGAGTCAACTTTAATCCATGTCAACTGGCTGCAGGTGTGATTTAGTTATTGCCAACACCTGTTAGGTGCCACGGGTAAGTTACAGGTGCTGTTAATTACACAAATTAGAGAAGCATCACATGATTTTTCTAACAGTGCCAATACTTTTGTCCACCCCCTTTTTTATGTTTGGTGTGGAATTAGATCCAATTTGGCTTTAGGACAATTCTTTCTGTGTTTTTTCACTGAAGAGAAATTAAATGAAGATAATAATACCAAAGAATGTGATTGCAATCATTTTCAGGAAGAAACTGAGTATTATCTGACAGAATTGCAGGGGTGTCAATACTTTTGGCCCCAACTGTATATATACAATGTACTTCAGTTAACATTTTTTTCAAGAGCTTCCAATGCCATTTGCCTTTTTATGCTAAAACTAACTGGATATTCAGTCATATCTACCAAAAATACTATGAAACGGCGGACTCCGTCCTCGCGACAACAATGAGATTTCTTGGAAGGTTACTGTCCTTGTTCCATAACAATAATATCTGTACAGAGACATCCAAATACCTTGAGGCATAGTTTCCGAAGAACTGCGTCATGTTGCCACATTCATCAGTTTTATGGGAATGTTTAGGGGTCCACAGTGTCATTTCTTTGTCACATTTCACCTCTTTTAGTGAGATTTGAAAAGCTCTTAAGTTGTTAGGAGGTTTATCATACTAAAGCAGGGTTGCACAACATTTGTTGGTCCAGGGGCCACATTGTCATACTGAACCAATGTTAAACAATCAGGCAAATCAGATTGGTAACTTGTCCCTCCGCTGATCTCTGACTGCGTGCAAAATCGTAGCATGCTTCAATTGCACACGTATATCACATGCGGGTGGCCAATGCATGTCAATGGGTGCAATAAAAAATCGCACACAAATAGCACACTGACAGCATTTGTAGCACGGTCTCTCCCATGCTGGAAAATGTTGAATAGAATAGGCAAATAGATGGAAGAGAGAGATGGTAGGAAGAGCTAGATCATCTCAACAGTCTCCCCCGCTGCTTCTTCCAGAGTCACCTATTAATCTTAATGCATATTCACTGCATTAACTGGTAATAGCCAATCACTGACGCTCATACTCTGTTGGAGCCTCTGTGATTGACTTGCGGTCAGACTGCATTTCCTCAATCTGGATTGTGATTGTGTTGGTTGCCATACACGTTATTTTACGTCATCTAAAGGATTTATTTACCTAGTAATTAAACTACAAAGTCATGCAAGAAGACTGACATGGCCCTGTGGTGCTCCACTGGTCGGGATGCCATGGAGGGGTACTGCACCCAAATAAGAGTGTGTAGTATTCCTGTGACCAAGGGATCTGGGATGGTGCATAAAGAACCCTCACAACACCCATTTATACACACCCTAGCATAAAGGACTGTAGGTGAACCTGCTATAGGGAAGACCCAGTCCTGTGGGAGGAGTCAGGTGGGACAGAAAAGTGTATGGGTGGGAAGTGACTCAGACAGACAATGAGTGAAGAACAGTAGGAGGAGAGGACGACAGAAAGGTCGTCATGGCAGGAGAGAGACCCTAGGGGCAAAAGGCATTGCGTTGCGCCCGAATCTGGAGCCAGTACAACTGCCAACTACAGGGGCCTGGTCCTAGGCAGAGGACCGCCTCTGAACACGAAGCGGGTGTTTATCCCCGAGCCATTAAATTGTAGGAAATCACGGCCAGACCCGGCGCATCCCTTGAAAAGGCATACTGAACTAGGGTCGGGGAACTAAAGGGGAGTCCACCAAAGACCTGTGGGAGCTGGCTTGAGGCTCTGCACACGGAGGCGCTGCATGGAAGGAGGAGAAGAGAGCGCAGTGAAGGACCGGCAGGCACACCACTGAGAGTCCTAAGTGAAACATCCCAGTTCCCTGGTGACTACCCAGGCCAGTAAGACCCGAGCTACTGTAACATCTGTTAATTTGCCTGAAGTACTGCAAGTAGACCCGTTCAGAGTTAAAGACTGACGTACTTTATTTCCCTCGCCTGATGAGCCGCACACTTGCTGAAGTGAAAAGGACAACTGACTGGGCCATGTGGTAAGCTGCCTCCCTGTGTAAAACTACTACAACTGCCCCAGGGATCCCGCTTCACCTACGGGGAGCGTAACATCTAGCTGCCCTACCATCACCCCGGATGTCTGAACCGCAGCACTGGTAACCATACCGGAACCAAAGGTGGCGTCACAAACTATTTTTATTAAAACAAGAGAAAAGGGGGGGGGGACAAGAGGCGCAATAGTGCCCTTATCACTAGACACTGATGGGTGTAATGGTGAGTTATTAAATCTGCTCACCTGGTCCAGTTGTGAGACCCACAACTGGTTTGAAGGCTTATTGGTAATGTCCTGATGGCTGCTGCTGGACTCCCACCGGCCACACTCACGTGTAGGTTGTAACAATTCTTAGGGAAAAAAAGGTGTGCTGTAGTCCGCGCTGCCAGGATCACTCACTCCAATAAATACGAGTAGAAAATCTTCATCAAAACCTCCTTTATTCTCCTACGCGTTTCAGTTCCCTGATGAAGGTGCCAGGAGGGCACTGAAACGCGTAGGAGAATAAAGTAGGTTTTGATGAAGATTTTCTACTCGTATTTATTGGAGTGAGTGATCCTGGCAGCGCGGACAATAGCACACCTTTTTTTCCCTAAGCATTGTTACAAGCTATTTTTATTGACTCTCTTCAATGACCACCAGGGCCACG
The DNA here is from genome assembly GCA_033576535.1 of Allobates femoralis. Classification (NCBI taxonomy): domain Eukaryota; kingdom Metazoa; phylum Chordata; class Amphibia; order Anura; family Aromobatidae; genus Allobates; species Allobates femoralis. The sequence continues at coordinate 451,795,147 of JARQOC010000001.1, forward strand.
GGACCGCACAGGCCCCAGTGATATTTCCCGCGAATCAACGCCTGGAAACCTGGTAACACACGGCCCTTAGTCGGGTCACCCTATACCGTGATTGACTCCTCAGTGAATGCACAATCTATGTTAAGAGCTTGATGTGGGCAGGGGCAGCTCTCCCAACTCAGCTACATGACTGAAACAATTTTTTTTTTATAGATTGCTAGGTGCAGCTGTTATGACACTATGTGATACACCATTGGATTCAGAATATCTTTGCCTACATTGTGTTGCTGTCAGATGAGGTAACAAAAACCTGCTGACAGATTCCCTTTAAAGGGGTTATTGTATGAATTGGGAATATAAATCTCTAGAACACTGCATACTAACCATTTCAAAACCATAAAATACTGCCACTATAGTGACATTTCACTGTTTAGCCTTTTTAATCATTCCTCTGCATGCAACCTTGGTCTCTTGTCTTAATATGGACCTACAGCAGCTTGTTCCATGTGCAAAGAGACAGTAAAGTCTCTAGAGTGCATTGCAATCAGCTAACTCATCTCCCGTCTTCCTTGAGTGACCTACAGAGAAAATAGTCCATAGCATGAATGTTCTTCCCTGAGGAAGGTCCTGCTCTCCAGCCACAGGGGAAGGACCTGCTCTCCAGCCACAGGGGAAGGACCTGCTCTTCAGCCACAGGGGAAGGACCTGCTTTCCAGCCATAGGGGAAGGGCCTGCTCTCCAGCCACAGGGGAAGGGCCTGCTCTGCAGCCACAGGGGAAGGGCCTGCTCTGCAGCCACAGGGGAAGGGCCTGCTCTGCAGCCACAGGGGAAGGGCCTGCTCTGCAGCCACAGGGGAAGGGCCTGCACTGCAGCCACAGGGGAAGGGCCTGCACTGCAGCCACAGGGGAAGGGCCTGCTCTGCAGCCACAGGGGAAGGGCCTGCTCTGCAGCCACAGGGCAAGGGCCTGCTCTGCAGCCACAGGGCAAGGGCCTGCTCTGCAGCCACAGGGCAAGGGCCTGCTCTGCAGCCACAGGGCAAGGGCCTGCTCTGCAGCCACCATAAGAGCAGCTTAGGACTGTATTACACACAAAAGGGTTACCGTATATACTCGCGTATAAGCCGAGTTTTTCAGCCCAAAAATTGGGCTGAAAAGTCCCCCCCTCGGCTTATACGCGAGTCACTGTATACTGTATACAATGTATACAGTATACAGTGCCCCATCTATATACAGCCCCCCGCCGCAATCCTGTAAAGGAATAGGTTAGTATACTTATCCATCCGCTGCAGCTGCCCCGCCGCCATCGCGATTCAGCATCTTCCGACTTCCAGCGTCTCGCGTCTCCTTCCGATGGTCGCAGGCAATGACGTCATTGCCTGTGCGACCGGGGAGGAAACCGGAAGAAGACGCGAGACGCTGAAGTCGGAAGATGCTGAATCGCGATGGCGGCGGGACAGCTGCAGCGGATGGATAAGTATACTAACCTATTCCTTTACAGGATTGCGGCGGGGGGCTGTATATAGATGAGGGGGCACTGTATATACCTCTGGGGCATATACGGTATATGTGGGGCTGCTGTATACTACCACTGGGGCTATATTTACCTGTGGGGCTGCTGTATACTACCACTGGGGCTATATTTACCTGTGGGGCTGCTGTATACTACCACTGGGGCTATATTTACCTGTGGGGCTGCTGTATACTACCACTGGGGCTATATTTACCTGTGGGGCTGCTGTATACTACCACTGGGGCTATATTTACCTGTGGGGCTGCTGTATACTACCACTGGGGCTATATTTACCTGTGGGGCTGCTGTATACTACCACTGGGGCTATATTTACCTGTGGGGCTGCTGTATACTACCACTGGGGCTGTATATACCTGTGGGGCTGCTGTATACTACCACTGGGGCTGTATAATACCTGTGGGGCTGCTGTATACTACCACTGGGGCTGTTTATACCTCTGGGGCTGCTGTATACCACACTGTTGAGGGCTGTATACCTGTGCTGGGGTCCACCCTCGGCTTATACACGAGTCAATAGGTTTTTCCAGATTTTTGGGGCAAAAGTAGGGGGGTCGGCTTATACACGGGTCGGCTTATACACGAGTATATACGGTATGTATTTATAAAACCACACATCATTTTTAATTGATATAAGTTGCAAGTACACTTTAACTTTTATTAAATTTTGAACAACACTTTTCACAAGATTGCTCTAATTATAAAACCTTTAATGATAAAAAATATTTTGAGGAATGCAGAATTGTCAGTGATATCCAGTGAGTACCAATTTCCTAAAGTTATTTTATGTAGCGTATTGTGTCCAAATATTGCTGAAAACATATTGGTGCCTGTCCTTTGGATGGTAATGCCTAACTTAGGCTGCTTTCACACTGCAGTTTTTGACAAATTGCGGCAGATCTAGCAGATTTACCACAATCAGCCGTGTTTTTTTCTGCCGCCGCAAGTAACGCATCTGCTGCAACCGGCAGAACCGCACTTGCCGCATCTACCGCAAGCCCATAGACAATTCATGGGGCTTGTCGCAATTGCGGCCATTAGGCAGCAGATGTGGCAAATCTGCCGGATCTGTCACAATATGTCAAAAACGCAAGTGTGAAAGGGTTCTTGGAGTAAGTGCAAATTTAGGCTACGTTCAGACATGGCATATTTTCTGTGTAATTATGCAGTTACTCTTTTTTGCATGTGTTTAGCGCAAATAATCGGACTGCGTTCAGACTCTGCACTTTTCCCAAGGCCATTTTATATTGTGGCCTTTGGGAAGAGCCCGTCAAAAAAGGTCCAAAGAATTGCCATGTTCATTCTTTTTGCAGATTCGCTTTGCAGTGAAAGTGCGTCCGAAAAAAAAGACGCTAGGATACGCAGCGTCTGAATGCCTTTCTAGAAGGCGTATCCAGCGTTGTTTTGAGCTGTGATTACGCGAGCGCTCATAAGCGCCGCATAAATTCGGGGTTATGTGGGAATTAAGCCGCATCTGAAAGTAGCCTTCCAGGGGTTTTCTAGTGGAAACCGCTTTCAGTTAAGTTTTTGTAAGTTTTTGACGTGTTGTTGAAGTGTTTTTTCTTCAAAGCATTTGCTGGCTTTTGGTTGGAGAAGGCCTAGTTTGGAGTTTACTCTACTCTATAAGGAATCGCCCTAAAGACACTGCATTCTTCTATTCTCACTGAGCATTTAACAAAACCTGAAGCTGAAAAAAAAAAAAACCGCTCAAGACTTAACATAGGCATAGGAACAGCAAAGGAGTTTCACAATAGAATGACTAGGAGTCATTGAAGCAGACCCAGTCTAAGTATTGGAAAAAGTAATCCAATATATAATTCCCCTAACGCACTTCCGTAAGTTTCGGTGCTACTTCCGTCGTTGTGGGCGCGCGGCGCCCAAGCGACCTGCGAAGCATTGCCCACGCAGCGGGCATTGTGAGCCGTTGCAGAGTCTCCCGCCCCGGCGACGACCGACGAGAGCCGAGCGCCGTGGCCGAAAATAGAACCAAGGGCCTGGCCATGCACAGCTCTAAAGACCGCTATGTATCTCAATGGGAAGTGAGGCGCTATGCTCATTGGTCGGCGCCAGCACACAGCGACCAATGAGCATAGCGCCTCACTTACAGCGGTAAATTTGAAATTCAAAGTCCTCCATATATCTCAATAGGAAGTGAGGCGCTATTCTCATTGGTCGGCGCCAGCCCACAGCGACCAATGAGCTTTGCGCCTCACTTCCTATGGAGATACATGGAGGACTTTGAGTTTCAAATTTACTGCTGTAAGTGAGGCGTTATTCTCATTGGTCGGCGCCAGCACACAGCGACCAATGAGAATAGCGCCTCACTTCCCATTGAGATACATGGAGGACTTTGAGTTTCAAATTTACTCAAAGTCAAACTCAAAGTCCTCCATGTATCTCAATGGCCAGTGAGGCGCTTCTCTCATTGTACTCATGATAGTAGCAACATTAACCCCTTACATTCCGTTTTATCTGTAATTTCTATAACAGTGTGTAGTTGTACTGCCACTGCGAAGTTAACCCCTTATATACCATTTCTGCCTTAACTCCATACTTTGTAGTCTCTATTACTACTGCCAGTAGGAACATTAACCCCTTATATTCCATTATTGTTGTTATTTCTATTACACAGTGTATAGTTGTAATGACACTGCGAAATTAACCCATTATATACCAGTTCAGCATTAACTGCATATTTGGTAGTGTTTATAACTACTGCCACTGTTACATTAACCCCTTGAACACCATTTTGGATATAATTTACAGCGCTGAGTCTGTTGTGGGAGTGCCTGTGGGACATTAACTCCTTCAATAACATTTTTGATATCATTATAAGTTCCTACTCTGTTATAGTCCTGTTAGTCGCACATTAACTCTTTCTACACCTCCACTATATTGCTACCCTCACAGTTCTGCCTACATCGCCTACTTAGTCATATATCTGGTGTTTAAGTCTATTATTTAAAACTCTTTAAAAAAATTATATACAGATTCTAGACTCCCGATTCTTTAGAATCGGGCTCACAGCTAGTTTTATATAAATGTCTTTCCTTTCAAAGGTTTTGGACATTGTGGGATTGGAGTACAATATTATATAGACGTTGTTAATTCATATTTTTATTTACTTATAAATTACTTATGTTACCGTTAGGTAAAAAACCTTGCGATTTGTGTATCTTTTGGGTTTTAGTTTTTGGGGGAAGTGAGACTGAGTCGCAAACCGAAAACATCACACAGAATGGCTTGAAAAACAAAAATGCAGAAGCAAGAACTCGAATTTGGTTGCTTAAACTTTAGACTACAGTGTTGTCCCTAGGAGTGTTGCTGCTCTGAGACGAGAGGTTTTCCATAACAATGCCTGTTTTTGTTATTCAAAACATTAATTTTGGTCAATTAAATGAAAGGTGCCGCATTTAGGAGAGCTTGTGTTATATCTTGGTTTTGTTACCTGTACTATGTGGACTGCAGGTTGGCTCTCTTCACTGTTAACTACTACATGGTAGTAATTCTCAACTGTTATATGGATGTAGCCCACCTCAAGAAACAGTGGTAGCATGAAGGACAAAGCAGAGCTGGATTCAGAGCTGTTCTGCTTAGTACTGCTTTATAGAGCGATAACAGCTCACTATAAAGTAGCATGGGTCTGTGTGTTTCTCTGTTTGCTTCTCGATCTCTCTTCCCTTTCTCTAGTCTCCGATATCTGGGTGTAATATGACTCCTCAGTGAGTAATGAAATATTTATCTTTGATTGTTGTATTATTTGTAAAAGGTGAGTTAAGTTTAGGGGCTGTAGAGGTGTTCACAATGGAGTAAGGCTTTGATTCTATATGAATGTTTCCCAACTCCAAGTCTCTGGGGCTGCCAACAGTGCAGGTTTTCATGATTTCCTTAGGCTGGCTTTACACCACGTTTTTTTGGGATCCTGTTCTGTCCGTTTTGAAAAGGACATAACAGGATCCATTGTTACCTCCCATGTTACCCCTGTGGTGCCGGATTGGGCACAAATGGCCATCCGATTCTGCCAATTCAGTCCCGGATTCGTTTCTGTCCTGTTTTTTCCCGGCCCCAAAATCAGAGACTGCTCCGATTTTGGGCTCTGGTGAAAAAATCTGACCAAACCAGACAAACGAATCCGGGGCGATCCCGTGCACGTAGCATGGGAATCTATGGGTGTCGGATCCGAGAAAAAATTGAATAGTTTCCTGGATCCGGTTTTCAGTACACTAAAACTGCTCTATTCCCGTAATTTCACTTTAGCAGTGTATCTACATACACTGCTAAAGTGAAATTAAAGAAAGGAATGGTCAAATATAAATGCTCACCTGTCCGCTGGGTGTCCTGCGATGCATTCACCTCCTGACGACTAAAGGACCTTAATCAGCTGACCGGGAAGGGGTGGGGCAACCTTATCAGCTGATGAGTCACATGACTGTATCAGCGCGATTTAAATCACCCACTTGCTGATCGGTTTTGGTGGGCGAATTAAACAGTGCTGATGTGGTCATGTGACGCATCTGCTGATCGGGTTGCCCCGCCCCTTCCTGGTCAGTTGATTAAGGTCCTTTATCCATCGAAGGTGGATGCTGCGCATTGCGGGGCCCTCGGTGGTCAGGTGAGCGTTTATTTTTAACCGTTCCTTTATTTAATTTCACTTCAGCAGTGTATGTAGATACACTGCTAAAGTGAAGGTTAACAGCGCCAACACACCTTGCCTGGCTCGGATCCCCCCAGCTCTTTCTGTGTCCGAATCCCTCAAGATCCCAGATCCGGACACAAAAATGGCATCCAGAGTTTACAATCCAGGTCTGTCCGTTTCTGTCCGTGTGGTCCTGGAAAACACAGGATCCCACGGACAGGAACAAAACCGTGACGTGAAGCCAGCCTTAGTATTGCTCAGGTGATAATTTAATTACCTGCACAGGGGATGATTCCCTCACCTGTGCAATGCTAAGGAAATCCTGAAAACATGCACGGTCAGTGGCTCCTGAGGAACACGGCCATATATTAAATAGAGGAACCTCACCGACCATTCCATGAATTTCTGGAGGCCTGTAAAAGCTGCTTTCTTCCTAGGAGACCAGTGTCTAAAGGGCTGCCTGGCTTCTCTAATACACAAATAGATTAGATTGTAAGGAAAGGCCATGTTGATGCGTTATAAGATTTGTGTGCATAACCTAATAGCTTAAAAAAATGCCATCAAGATGGGATCTTTTAAATTACAATTTAGCCTTAAAATAAGTTAAAAATGTACGATAATTTCCCAAATTGCTGTTGATTTTATAGATCCTGGAATCCAAGCTATTTAGAGGCAGTAAATGCACTCACCAGTGTGGTGCGCTCACTTAAAATGATGCATGTAAATTGACCAGCTGGTGGAAGCTGGTGGCAGCCTGTTTACTATAGTCAAACCAGAATGGCTTTATCCCTTCTTTAATGTTATGACAATGAGTGAGAATTCTGTCACTCAGGACGAACTAACTGAATGATTCCATCTGCTTCACCCAAGCCGAGTATATAAAAAAGCTCTGGAAATGTGTGCGGCTTTCTACATAGAATGTGGAAGGTTTATGTACTTGCAAAAGCTGTGCTGTCTTCATAAGCTTTTTATGTATAAGCCAGAACTGGTTGTGCCGCTTTTCCCGCCAGTGTAGACATGTTGTGAAATGTGCCCTTAGAGCTGAGCTTTGTTTTTCTGGTCTTGCTACACTATAAACTGTGCAAGTCTGCTGATACACAGGATTCAGTTAATGGGTGTGTTATCTGTGGGTTTAGAGGTATAACTGCTCTATATAAAGCCACCATTTAAAACCCTGGCTATTAATGTGCTTCTTGGAGGAGGATAAAAATGGGTCTTGAACTTCCCCCATAGACGCTTTGTTGTCTCCTGGAAGGGGGGCTGGTTGTCTGGAGGCTGTTGCAAGAATACAATAAGTAATTGCCCTATTGGATGTTCTTGGCAGTATTACTCATTTATGTAGTGACCTCAAGGGGACGCTAGATTTACCAAGCCACCACTGCAGACCCATCAAACACAGGCATGCCTATGAATTTATGTATGAATTCTTTTTATGTGTGAATTTATGAATTAACTTACGGTATCTACATTATGATATTGCACCCCTTGTGAGTTATACAGTAGAGTGTAGTTATATCCTAATATTTCTCTTCCTTTATTTCTACCTTGATATAACTTCCTTATCACATCCTCAAAATTTGCAGGGGTCCATGAATATGATACATGGGCTTTAGGGTATTGACATTAAATGCCTGGATTATGAGATTTTAAACGGTTGTACAACAGTATGTATGACATTTGAAACTTTACTTTCTTAGCTAAGGATGATTTTAAATTGATCAAAACATGCTTGTAGGCAATGTGCCCTCTGAGTGTTTGTACTGCATTTTTTTTGCTGTGTTTCTGCACTAAAAATGCAGCACCCACAGTTTTAACATTAAAGTCAATGTGTTTTTCAATAAGCTGTGCCCACTTGTGCTTTTGTGGGTGCAGCGTTTTTGCTGCAGAAATCACCTGCATTTATAAAAGTCCCTGTTCGTTAACCTGCCTGTTTTTGGGTTGTGTTTTCCCCATTGACTGCATTGTAAACCCCCCAAAAAGCATCACAAATGGATTATTCCCACAGTCTGTCTGTGATGCTTTTTTTTACTCTCCCTCCACAGTGATCCCCGGTGATTTTCTCCTCCCAAGCACCAGGAGAAGCTGAGTGAGCTGAATTACAGGACCTGCACACCATGTGACTCAGCCATGTGACCTTCCCAGGTCCTGGAAGTATGATACACACAGCTTTTGCCGGTGCCCGTGAGGAAGACATCACTGGGTATCGCCATGGGCTCGCCGAGGAGGGTGGGAAACTGTGTATGTGTGTGTCCCCTTTTGTGCTGTGTTTGTGCAGCTGATAAAGGCAGCATAAACACAACACAAAAAAATACAGCCAGTGGGCGACACATAGCCTTAGACTTTAAGATAACATGCCAATGGGCCAGAGAGAGCTTATATTTTATCTCATCCCGCTCCCCCTTTGTATCCCATTTTTTATGTTTGTTTTCGTTTCTCCAGCATATATCTCATAAAGGGTCATTTTTTGAACTGCTAATTTTAAGTCTTTGCAAAGGTTACATTTCTCACAGGGTAAAAATGCAGAACAGTTTAAAGCCACGCCCCCATGATAGCTCAGACACACGCCTTATTAATCCTACTCAGAACAGCAGTGAGAATAACATAAAAGCAAAACTGGCCACTTCTAACCTGGTGACTGCCCCACTATGACCTTTCCATAAGTGTAACAAATAACCATTTTGTCTGATTTTTATATTTTTCATTTTGCTCTGTAGTGTTACCCTTCTTTAGACTCACATTTGCTGCATTAAAAAAACAACAAATATCAAATCTTATGAGCCAAGCCTGCAGATACTCCTGCACTTTCACCTTCCACCTTCATGCCGTACATTGCAGACTCTGTAACTATACATTTGATATATGTTAAAATGTATCCCTGTACCACAGTGTATGGTCTGAAGGTGCTGATATACCTTAGGTAAGTGTCCACTAACCTCAGGGGTGAACCTAGCCTCTATGCTGCCTGAAGCGCACTGCAAAATGCAAGGACAACAGTGCCATCACATGCACATACAAGAACTACATAGAAGAATGCAGAGCAAGGATCACTAATGGCAATGGCAGGCTTGGCACAAGCATACATACACACAAAGATGGCTGGCAGAGCAATGGTACTGTAGGCAGACAGGTCTTATTAGCTACCACAGGAGGCTGATTGCCAACCTATTATCTCTGGCACACACCTACAAAACTGTCCAATGTGGTTGCTGCATGACATTTATTAGTCAGACATGTACACCATGCAGCACCATCTGCACACCACATGAAGCAACCTGCAGTCTGAGCATCAATAAGAAGCCACTGCACTAAGCTGGTAAAATGATGCGTCTTACCCAAAAGACCACAGCTCCTTCCAATCACAAGCGCCCCACATGAGGCTGTCCAGAGCTAATAACAGGGACAATTGCGTTGAGTAAAGCATGTGGAAGCGGGAAGAGGGACGAGCGGCAAAGACCAACTTCTGCTCGGATGAAAGATTGCTGGATTGTCTTTGTTACAAGGGGCGGCATTGAACTTTGTGTGTAATTTTTGGCCAATCAGCTCTGCAGCAGAGGCGTATTTGAAAGCGACAATGCATCCTGCATTGGGCATACATAGAAATCATGGGGCCCCATAGCAGAAGTTCTAATTGGGCCCCCCCCCACCAAAAAAATTTCGTTGGGCTGGGTCACATAGGTACATATTTCACAACTTTGCAGACCTTACAAAGTAATTTTTCTCCTATTGACTCCCTAGTTTCCTTTCATTGCCCCTATAAAGTATGATACCAACAAAGGTGCCCCGCAAACACTGTTTTATACCCCCAGCGAATTCCTCCACAAGGCATAGTATGATAACCCTACGGTAACACCCTCAACTACCCCGACACAGTATGATCCTCAACTGTGACCCCCACCAAGCACTCCATGTAATATAATGGACCTACATACAGTATAATGGCCCCTACACTTCTTCACACTGTATAAAGGCCCCCAACACAGCCCTGAAATAGCCCTCCATAAAGTATAAAGGCTGCCTCATAGTCCTGTAAGTAATACCATGCCCCCCACAGAGGCCTCCAAACATTATGATGGGTTCCATATAGAATTGGCTCCATATATTATAATATATCATCCATAGTCCTCAATATTTTATAATGTACCCAATACCTCTCCATATTTTATAATGCTCCCCCATAATCTTCCATATAATATAATGCAGCTCCATAGCTCTTCAAAAATTATGGACCCCTATACTCCTCCATATAGTATAATGCACCATCCATAGCCCTCCTTATAAAATAATGCACCCCCCATAGTCCTTCATATATAATAATGCACCCCATAGTTCCCATATGTTATAATGCACCATCCATAGTCCTTCAAATACTATAATGCATCTCCCACTGGCCTTCATATATTATAAAGCACCCCTGTTGTCCTCCCTATACATTAAAGCACTCCCCATAGCCCTATATAAACTATAATGCACCCCGCATAGCTCTCCATATAATATAATGCACCCTTTTAATCATTCATATATTATAATTAACACCCATAGTCTTCCATATAGTGTAATGCACACCTCATAGGCCTACGTATATTATACTGCACCCCCATAATCCTCCTTATAGTATATTGCACCCCTAAAATCCACTAAACCGTCTCCCATCAGTGTACTCACTGATATAAAAAAAAAAAAAAAAAAAAAAGTATACTCACCCCTGTCTTCATTTCTCGCTGCTCTGCATGGCTCAGCACAGAGACGCTCAGTGATGACATAATTTTGCCCCATTGTGCTGATCTGCAAAGGGCAGACAGTGGCTGGGAGAATTGAAATCAGACAGTGGTCAGGCCCTGTACTGATATCGTGGACGGCGGGCCCCATAGCAGTCGCTATCTGCAGGGTGGCTACCACCATCTATGTAGCAGATTGTGCCGCCTAAGGCGACCAACTGGGGTCCGCTTCACAGTAGGTGCCGCCCTGATTAATCTCTCCATACACACACACCTTCTCATTCGTGGGGTGAAATCTTTTGAGCTCCACATAAGATCCTTCATTCTCGGTAGCTCATCAATTTGTGCAATCAAAACTCTCTACTGAGAACAATGTCAGCCTAGGCTCACTGAGCTATTACATATCCTTCTGTGTGCATCTGAGGAGCAATAAATAATAAGTAGCTGATTAGCCATCAATTAGAGCCACCGATTTGTTAATGTAAACTGACCCTAAGGCTACATTCCCACATTTACTGACTTGTTTTTTTGCATTTTTGGTTGTGTGTATTTTGGCTCTTGTTCGTATGTCATGTTTTATATAAAGCTGCTTTGTGTTTGACACTTTGGTTATAAAAGGCAGCATATCTGCAAGAGAAATTGACATGTTACATATTTGAGTAAAAAAATCACAGAGGGCATTCTGAAACTGAAAGTGAAAATATGCAGCATCATAATCTCACTTAACTTATGATGGGCGCAAAGCCTAAAATACTGCCAGACATCTACAGCATTGGTTTATTTTTCCCAGGGAAACAAAAGGATTGGGCACTGCAATCAACAATTCTTCAGATCATAATAGAGAAATGTCAAGAAGCCCCCACCATACACCTTAGTTAGTTGGTGGTATTCGTCAAAATCCAGGAGTTTGACTAACATTAATATAATGCGTATGAGGGAATGGCTTTCAAATATATTGTACTAAATATTGAAACGTTGAATACTTGTTTCATGTAAAATATTTCACCTATACAAAGCTTTAGAAATCACCCAACATCTTCTCACTTACAAGTCCTAATGCATTATATTGATTTTTACCCTTTTTTTATATACACCAAATCAAGATAATCAAAGTCTTTATTAGGCTGCTTTCACCAAAATGCGGCAGATTTACCGCATCTGACGGTCGCACTTGCGGCAAGCCCCATGCATTGTCTATGGGGCTTGCGGTAAAGTGCGGCAAGTGCGGTTGCAGCAGATGCGCCAGTTGCGGCCGTGGAAAAAATGCTGCTGACCGCGTTTCCGCGTTTTTTTATTCGCTACCGCACTTGCTGCACCTGTCGCAAGCTCCATAGACATTTCATGGGACTTGCCGCAAGTGCAGCCGTTAGGTGGTACTTGCGGCCGAAGCACTTTTTTGTCCGGATCCAACGGATCCGGGCAAAAATGCCTATGTGATAGGGGCCTTAATTGGTCAAGAATAAAAAGTTAAATACCACATTTATTCCGACTTAGGACATGATCTGGAAGGGCTCACAACAGGCTATATAGAAGGCACAACAGAGACCAGTGCATGTCGGCACAACAAATGTCCGAAAGTTAAAAGATAAGTTGTACGTAGATGTCAACAACTTCCTTCTAACCAAAAATGAGAGCCTCGGAAAGGACATCTGGACATCACCGCAACGTACTCCTTTCTTTGGAAATTGTGTAACATTTGGCTAAAGAACATTTTACATTCATGGCTTTCTCTACGATAGCAGCTTCAATAATAATCCTTCCTCCAGCATTTAGAAAGTAAAGGACTTAGACTATAAACTGCTGGGAAACCGATGACAAAAACTTTCCAATAGTTGAGGGTCAGTATTTTGCTTAATGAGAAGTTTCCTTTAAAAGGTTGTTAGGGTGTGAAATTCCATGTAGGCTTTATTTTGGTAATGATGTATTTTGTGGAAATGACTCTTCTTAATAACTACTTACAGTAGCTTCAGTACCTGGTCATGTTATCAATTATCGATTTTATCACCTTTTCTTAGGCAACTGTTCTTTTGTTAATATTTGTTAATAATATTGAAGTTATTACAAACATAATATAAATCAAAAAATGTAAAATCATTTTGTCCTTGTACAGCTGACCTGTACTGTGTATTGTGTGTACCTGTAATAAATATGTATCTGTATAGGATTTTGAGCAGAACATAAAATAAACTTATTTTTTTTTTTACACATGCAGGATGTTCCAGCAGAAAGTTATGGCGGCAGATCTCAGCCTCCGTCAATGACTCCTGGAAAGACTAACCACGAAGACTTAAACCTAATACAGCAAGAAAGGCCATCAAGTTTACCAGTAAGATCCTTCTCTTCAGAGTTGTTTTTCTTCTTTCTACTTTGCAGAAAGACCAATGTGATGATCCAGTGGAATTAATTTTAACGCATATTGTGCTACTCTGCATCGTTTCATTCCTGTTAGAACTGAGGTTTGGATGGTGTTCTCAAGATCTAGTGGGATTGGGCAGCGATAACCTCACTATGCAGTACTGAAGTTCAGCTCCTTGGTGAACACACTGCACTTTTCTGCATCTTGCAGGAAATATGTGGGGGTTTTTGTTCTTGTTTTTTATTTTATTTAAATAAATCTGTCAAAATGGGTGCAAAAAATATGCAAATGTATTAATCTATTGGTTTGTGAAAAAATTCTTGCAGCACACAGCTACTACCAATGATGTACAAATGCTACAAGCTATATGTGTTTGAGGAAAAAGTTTAAAAACATACGTTTTTTTCAAAAAACTCAAATTCTAATTTTTTATTTCTGAAGTTCTTGGTACATACATTGGCCAATGTCTGCTTGCTCATCAACTGCGACAAAGTGACTTCAGGTCTGATGAGTCCTACTCTGATATCCCTATCCTCCTTGTCCACCCCCCACTTCTCAGTGGGCAGACTCCATTTAGACCCTCAAACACATATAGCTTGTAGCATTTGTACATCATTGGTAGTAGCTGTGTGCTGCAAGAATTTTTTCACATTATATGACCCTGCGTCTTTGCTAGCACCAGTTCACATTTGTCTTTGAGTGCTGTGCAGTTTTTTTCTTGTTGTAATCTATTGGTTTGCATTTAAAGTGGTTCTGCCACAAATAATTGTACATTTTAATTAATAGATCTTAGAATAAAAATAAGTTCCACAATTGGATGTGTTAAAAGAAAAACGTTGCCGTTGCGGTTTTTAACCCTTCATCCTCCCAACTCTATATGCACCATGCTAAGGACAGCAGTAGCCGTGATATGCTTATATAGTGATTGTGACTCACAACCACACAAGGAGAGCCTCTGATACCTATTTGGGTAATATTTTATCTCTGACTTTTCCTTCTCCCTACTTTCATTTTCTGAAATAATGTTGTTTGGGTTGTTATTGGCTGTAAGTCAGAATCATCAACATTAACAGAAAAAAAACACTTGAAATAGATCACTCTGTTTGTAATGACTCTATATAATACATGTGTTTCACTTAATTTATTGTCGTAATTCAATACATAAACTTTTTGATATTCTAATTCATTGAGATGCACCTGTATGTGTCACACCATTCAGGAATAGGTGGAATATACCACTGCTCTTAAGCAGGTGAGAAAGTAAAGAGAGTATACAGACATTACAGCCGGGGATCACAGCTGATTCTTTGTGATGTAAAACAAGTTTTTAAACAGGAGATTAAATGTTTTTCACTACAGAAACAATCAAGCTATATAAAGAATCTATATACTCTATTACTTCCTCCCCTGCCCAGGAATTGTGGTATATCCAACCTGTTCCTGCATGGTCAGGCACATACATTACACAGGGGCACGTTTATAAGAATATCTTTGGATGGAAACATTTTTTTCTAACATATCTAATTGTGGAAGTTATTTTTATTCCAAGATATACTAATTAAAAGCTACACTTGTTCGTGGTACAACCCCTTTAAGAATGCATGTGTTGTGTGTTTTTTTTAAATTAATAAACAATTTTATTTTTCTTGAAAACTAAAAAAAAATATGAGAAAGTGGGGAGACTTTGGCTTGTAGGGTTTTTTAGAGTCTGTGTGAGCTATTTTTGAGTATGCTCGTATATATGCTTCTTTATTCATTTTTAGCATGAGCAATGTAGATGTGGGCATTTGTAGGTCTTGGCATATATTTTCAATATAGAAGCTTATATTTGCACTGAACACATTCACTCTCTTGTCTAAAGACATTATACACTTAAAATAATTGAGAAAACAATGAGACAAGACCTTTCTGTGTAAATTCAGTCATTTGTGCTTCCAAGATCTTGGATTCTGGAATAGAAAATGCCTGTGTATGTATTCTAGCCGCTATTGGGGCAGCTCTTGCTGACACCTGGTCTCACAAAGGCTTTTCTCCCTAGCTTTTTTAGGTCATCCTTATAAAGTCAATCATAGTGAGTGAACTATCCCATTCATACAATAAACACAAGAGACATATATATCCAAATCTGTCAAACATATCAATCAGTACAGACCCAATCTTATGGTCTTGGCCACTGAATGAGCACAGTGTGGCAACACAGCCCTCTTTGCTGTGTAGTAAAAAACAAGAAAGCTGTTGCTTCTCCTTTCTTTTAAAGATTAAGGGTTCTATCAGCTGGCTCCTATTAATTAGTAAGGAACAGTGTTATTTACTTTATTCATGCCCATCGTAGTGTGATTGTGTTGACTGACCGATATCACTGCATTCTCCTCATAAACCCTGTGCTTGCGCACTGACCATCAGCTTCTCAGCGTGCGCGTGACACAGTCCTCAGGTGCGCGCTGACCATCAGCTCCTCAGCGTGCGCGCTGACCATCAGCTCCTCAGCGTGCGCGCCGACCATCAGCTCCTCAGCGTGCGCGCCGACCATCAGCTCCCTCGAGCGTGCGCGCCGACCATCAGCCCCTCGGCGTGCACGCGCCACACGGCCCCTCGGCGTGCGCGCCCACCACGAGCCCCTCGGCGTGCGCGCCCACCACGAGCCCCTCGGCGTGCGCGCCCACCACGAGCCCCTCGGCGTGCGCGCCCACCACGAGCCCCTCGGCTGTGCGCGCCCACCACGAGCCCCTCGGCGTGCGCGCCCACCACGAGCCCCTCGGCGTGCGCGCCCACCACGAGCCCCTCGGCGTGCGCGCCCACCACGAGCCCCTCGGCGTGCGCGCCCACCACGGCCCTCGGCGTGCGCGCCCACACGGCCCCTCGGCGTGCGCGCCCACCACGAGCCCCTCGGCGTCTGCGCCCACCACGGCCCCTCGGCGTCCGCGCCCACCACGAGCCCCTCAGCGTGCGCGCCCACCACGAGCCCCTCAGCGTACGCGCCCACCACAAGGAATATGCCATATAGCCAGTGTCTCGCAGTAGATCCAGAGCCTGTGAACTTGTATGAAATGAAGCATGGGACGTACACCCACTTTCAAAGTGCATGCCCGGGGAGCTGATGGCTCATGTGCAAATGCGGGGTTTAAGAGGAGAGTGCGGTGACATCGGGCCAGTCATGACCAGCAATCACTGCAATAGTTGTTAATAATTTGAAAAGGACAGTGACTGAAATGCTACAAAGCGCCACCCTGATGACTGAAAGAGAAGGTCTGTGATAAGATCATCTATTGATATAAATGGTATATTTAGATATCTGGGACCTTTTGATTAAGAACACCATGTTAGTGATGCACATTGCATCACCAACAAGACATTAAGGGCAGTTTAATATAGAAGAACGATGTGACAGGTTCCCTTTAAATCTGTTAAAACCAGCTTTACTGTCTCATTTTTCCTTTTTAGCTTACAACTGAAATCAATATATTGAGTAGCTGGGGCAAAGTCAAGTGGCTTATGTCTCAAGTTATAGTATTAAAGTGAACCTGTCACTGGGTTTTTTCCATATAAACTGCATCCACCACTTGTAAGCACTTATATGCAACATGCTAGAATACTGTATGTAAGTCCCAGGCTGAACTCCAAAACATAAAAAATACCTTCAAATATTCTCACCTACAGGGCGGTCAGGTCCAATGGGCGTCGTTATCCTTGATCCGGTGTCTCCTTTACTTGTGATGGCCATCCTCCTCTGCTTGTAATCGCCATCCTCCTTCTATGCTTTATGTATATGATGCATCCTACATCATCCACACAATGCCTCCTCCATTACGCTCCTGTGCACAGGTACTTCTCTATGCCCTGCTGAGGGCAAAGCAAAGTATTATAGTGCACAATCATGGACATTCTTGCACCTTTCCCTCGCCTGTGCATTACAGTACTTTGCTCTGCCCTCAAAGGGCAGAGAGAATTGCGTGTGTGCAGGAGGGCAATGGTATTTTTTTTCCGTTAATGGGAGACCTTGCTTCGTGTTGATGATGTGTTTTATATCATTTACACAAGGAGAGGAAGCACCTGATGAAGATGAGCAGTGCCCATCGGATAGGATCGTCCCATAGGTGAGAATAATAAATGCTACTTTTTATGTTATACAAATTGGCCTAGGGACTAATATACAGCATTCTAGAATACTGAATATATGTAAGGGTTTACTGGTGGTGGCATCAGCTTATATGGGAAAAGTGTGGTGGCAGGGTCACTTTAATTCAAGGTCAAGTTCACACTTTTCAGATATGCAGTTCCACACTGCAAATTCTGAACAATTTACAGTACAATGTAAGTGATTGGGTGTTTCATAATCGTGTTCACACATTGCAGAAAATATTTCACCTTAAAATAAAGGCAAGATATGGTTTTAAAATATGTACTATGCTTAGAGGTTTTCATTGTGGATTTCACCATATTAAATGGTTAATGAAGGGTGAAATCTACAACGAAACCTGCAATCAAAACATGCAGATTTTGGCTGAGGATTTGTGAGCAAATCCTCAATGGAAATATTTTGTAACTTGAACATGGCTGAAATCTGCTGAAAACAAACAAACTTTAAAGCACCACTACAGTGTTTTTTTTTTTGCACTGCTGTAGTGGTGCTTGACATGTAAGTTCCTGCGCGCATTCCTATACTCTCCTTCTGCCTCCTTCTTGCTTTTCCAGCGGCATACCAGTCGGTGTGCAGTGAAAAGTGACTAGCCAGCAGCTCTAGTGTTTCATGAAATGCACCAGAGGATACTCCTTAATACATCTCTGAGAGCCTCATTCTGCACTTGTTCTGGCTCCCATAGACATAAATTGTGTTTGTGACATGGCTTTTGGCCAGTCAGCAACTATTGGCACAAAATAAATGCTTGGTAAATCATTAGGAAGGTGAATATAAGAAGGGGTGCAGGTGGTTTACATTTAATGTGCCACTGAAGTGGTGAAAAAAAACAGCAAACACTGTAGTGATGCTTTATTCTAAAACAGGCATTGTTTTCCTTATGAATTAGTTTTTTTCTAAATTTTGGATACATTTTATTGATGAGGATGTTGGCCTATGTGCGCAAGTTGAGTATTCAATACAGAAATTTTCTGCACCAAATCTGCCTCTCCTGGCAGAGAAATACACCAAAAACGAAATGCGACTTTGATGCGTTTATGATGTGAGAGCGAGATTGTCCCATGCACATTATTCCAGCAAGTCATTTACCTATATTTGACAACTCGTGCGGTTTTAGAAAAATACACCAAAAATTGCTTGGAAAAATGCAATGTGTGCACATACCTGCGTTTTGCAGCATTTTTTCCATTACCGTATTTTTCGGATTATAAGACACACTATTGTTCCCCCACGTTTAGTGGGGAAGTGTGGGGTGCATTTTATAATCCGAATCTACTGTTCTGTACTGCATGGGGGGGCGACTCTGGAGCTGTGTCAGGGGGCTGGAGGAGGCTGGTTGCAGAGGCCGCTGGGAGGTCAAGTGCTCCCGCTCATTAGCCTCATGTAATATCATGTAATATGCACGGCACCCGCTGTCCCTCACCTCGGTGCTGAAGCTGCGCCGAGATATGGACAGGGGAGCGGCCCATATTACATGTGCCTGCAAGTCACCCCCACTTTTTGGATGTGGCCCCCCCATTACTATATGCCCCCACGCTGCTGCTCACACTAAAATAATGAACACTTTGAACTTCCCCTCTGGTACTGCCCTACGTTGCTCCCTGCTTGCCGCACTTCCTGAGTCTTCCTGTGTCCCCGGGGCATCCGATCATGTGATGGGCACAGCACTGTGCCATCACATCACTGCATATAGATATAAATATCTATATCTATCAGGATGAGGGACATATATATACGATTTGTAAGACGGACACTTGCGTTAAGACGGACCCCATTGTACAGTTGTTTGTACAGGATTGACATGTTGCAGATTTAGCTTTAGATTCACCACATCTGCAAGGAAAAAATAAGCAACGTGCACAAATATCAGGATTCTCACTGATATGACATGCTTGTCATGATGTCAGCAGACTTGTAAACACACTGTGTGCACGTGACCTTATTCTGTAATGCAGCTTCCAGAAGAAAATGAAGCTACATTAGCTGTAGCCTGATGAGATATGCTGTTTATGACCATTTCTATTGAATTAAAGGGTTCAGTCCCAGTGTTTGTATGCTTCCTTGGATATACTGGAAATCAGCATAGAAACATTGAGCAGAATGAGATCACATTTCCTAATTTGGCTTAGCTAGATTTGAAAGGTTTACAAGGTTCTTCAATAATTCTCTGTAAAAAAGGATATGAAACCCTTGTTGCATCACCAGTGCTGATGGGGCTCTGACTTTTTTAGGTTATGCAACATTTTCCACTTTTTCTTCTCTGTTCTGCTAAGCCAATTCCTAGTTAGTGTACTTATTAAAACAGCATTGATTCTCAGGTCTGTGCATGGCTTCCCTCCTTTCTCCAAAACATTGTACATTGTGGTATTTTTAAACTCGAGCACCATTTTAAAGCTTACAGTGATCGGGTAAGTAGTAGTCAATTAAAAAAAATATATAATAATAAAAATATAATAAAACATAGAGCCCTTTTTCAACACATATACACATAGAAATACAGAAGGAAAAAAGCAGCCATACTTACAATGTCATGTTCACACACAGATGCACATCAGGGCACAGAAGGTCCCCAAGATATAGGCAGGAGCAGCACAGGTGCAAAATGCTAATGAACAACCACTTACTAACCCACCAAACATCTGTGGGGTGGCTGCCTAATATTCCAAATGCACACGTTTATAGGGTGCCATTCACACCCGTATAGGCTGTCCATATGACAACCTATAATGTGTGGTGTTTGTCCTGTGGGTGTGCATATGGTATTGGCAGCCCACCTGATGTAATAGTAGGGGCATTGGTAATGAGCTGCTATATGGACAGAGGTGTGACTCACATAATGGTGTGAATGGCACCCTGTGGAGACCTGTGTGCATGTGGAATACTGAGCAGCCACCCCATGGATGTTTGATGGGTTAGGCCTTCTTCACATCACGTTTTTTGGGGATCCGTGGCTATCCGTTGTAAAACGAATAGCCACAGATCCGATTTGGCTCCCCATGTTTTCTATGGGCACGGATTGGTCCTTAATGGCCATCTGTGTGTGCAGGGATCCAATTGTGTCCACTTTTTTTCACGTCCCCAAAATCGGAGACTGCGCTAATTTTGGTCTGCCTTCAAAAAAACGGACAGAATCGAACAGCATTGGATCCGACGCTGTCCGATTCAAATAACACATGGGGGTCTATAGAGCTTGGATCTGGGAAAAAAAAAACTTTTCCCGGATCCGGTTTTATGTGTACTGATTACGCTCAGTACACTAAAATTGGTCTGTTGAGTGTAATTTCACTTTCGCAGTGTATCTACACTACACTATATACATACACTGCGAAAGTGAAATTAAAGAAAGCAATGTGTTAAATTTAAAAAAATTGCTCACCTCTCCGCTGAGTGTCTCGCGATGCAAGGTGTCCACCTCCGATGGCTGCAAGGACCTGAATCAGCTGACCGGCGGCAACCGTTCAGCTGATGTGTCACATGACTGCATCAGCTGAGCGGTTTAAATCATGTGACACTTCAGCTGATCGGGTCATACAGATGTGGTCTTGGGATTTGAACCCAGCACTGCACAGCAACAATGCTGAACACTGTAAGTGCTGTTAACACATAGATCAAACTATGTGTTCTAAACATGTATGCAAAACAATTTTTGTATAATGAGATCTACTGGAAAGGTCCATGAAATACAGCAAATTCAGTAAATAAAAGGACAAAGGTTGAATAATCATTAGAGCAGGAAGTCGACCTGGAAAAGCCCAAGCATCCTTCTCACTGACTGGCAAGGGTTTTTGTATGGTGCATGTATATCGTATACTTGTTTGTTTAAATAGATTGTGTCTGGTGTTTCCTCGCCACCATTCTGCAGCATTCTGCCACAATATTGTAAACTAGCTGAACGATGTTGTTTTCCTTTGTTTGGGTCAAGAAATTTTAGCTAAAAATTGTTACTGTGTGAAAGCAGATTATTGACTCGCCAAGCCTTCAATTTCCAGTGAATAGAGCTCCCTCCCTGCAGCTTTGGGCACATGTTGTGCATGCATTCTATTTTAGAGCAAACTGTAATTTAAAGCCGAGGCAGTTTGATGCCCCACTGAACTTTGTTTAAGCCTGAAATAAAGGCAAAAAGCTAAAAGCCACAATGAAGTGACTAAGCTTTCTTGAATGCTTTCCTCAGCCATTTCAAGCGAGCACTCTAGAGAAGTGACATTAGCCGTGCACAGGCTTTTACGTGGCTTAGCCCGCTATATTCATTATTTCTTTGTTTTGCTTATATTCTCATTTAGCTGCTGATGGAACACATTTTTGGATTAACTTATTTGTTGCCTTTCTGCACTATGTACAAATGTATTTTTTTTTCTCTCAACCTTCTCTTCGTCTGTTGGGGTTTGAAATGTTAATCATTAGTCCCGTGGCATGTTATGCCAGTACAAAATCAGGTAGATGCTAACTAGGATAATAATTCTTTATTTGCATAAAACATTTCTTAGCGACAACGCAAAACATGTTTAAAGAATGCTTTAATAACAGAATGCCATACTTTTGGGACTAGAACCTGTGTTTAGCAAGAAAACAATCACCTGTACAGTACACTTTGCAGACATCGATACTACATACAGTATATTTACATGCTCAGCATCTTTATCTTTTTATTAAATATTAAAATAATTTTAAATAAAAATGCCAGAAAGAAAAGGGGAAAAAAATGAGTCCCCAGTGAAAATTCTATACTAATATCCCATTAGTTATAAGGGAAATTGGCATATCATATCATCCAGTGTCATAAACTTTACCAACTAACATCTCCATGAAAAAAAACCCAATACATTTCAGCAGCCACTTTATCATGATTTGGCCTGTTAAAGGGAATCTCCCAGCAGGTTTTTGCTATATAATCTGATAGTAGCATGATGTAGGGGCTGCATTGTATCACTTAGTTTACTGGGTGCAGCAGTTGTGATAGAATCAGTTTTCTCTGCTGCAGATCTAGCAGAGTTCAAAATGATGAGGTTTTTATAATCCCTTTTTATACATTCAAGATATATGGACAGGAAGCTGCTAATCACTGGTAAGGAAGTAGATGGACTATGAGGCACATGGTCAACTTGTCCTGTGATGATAATCTTCTGCTGATAAATCACTGATTGTCTTGAGATAGCAAAAATAAGTAAGTTAAACATTACTGGAATCGGAGTCTCTGTCCCTACATCGTGCAGCTCCCAGATTACATGGCAAAAACCTGCTCACAGATTCCCTTTAAACATGCTAAAACTGTTGAGGTCCTCTTCAAGTGCTTTTTCAAATTTGTTCATTGGCTAAGCTGTACATCTTGGATATACACCTTGCCACTTGAACTGTGTTTTCCAAAGTTTATCAACTTAAAACCTTTTATTTTACACAAAATGGGATGATCATAATTAGAGAACAACAATGAGTAAAGCACAGAGAAAGATTAAAACTAAATGTTGTGAAGGTTACAACAGTCAACAATCAGTAGGAAGTGTGCAGGCCTTTAGCACATTTGCAGCCACAGGACATCACTAGTCTCTCACACTACTCTGGTGTGATTTTGGTCCACTCTTCTTCCAGTCTCTTCCACAGTTCTGTGACTATTGTGGGTTTCTTGGCCAGAACTTTTGTCACCAAAGATTTTCCAGAGGTTTTCTATTTGGTCTAGATCAGAACTCTCGGCTGGTCATTTCATTGTTTCAATGTTTTCTGTTTCAAGTAGCTGCTTTACCCATTTTGCTGTGTGACAGGGGCATTGTCCTGTATGAAAATTTCTGGCTGAGTGCTGAATACAAGTAAGGAGCCACATGTTGTTGAAGAAGGTTATGATACACAATTGTACTCACTCTGCCATGTAGCTCTATGAGAGGTCCAACCCCTGGAGCAGAAAACATTCCCCAAACCATGGCACTTCCTACATCTTTTCACTGAATTCTTTAGGCTGGTTTCACGCTGCGTTTTTTTCACTGATTAGTGTCCATCCAGTTTGTGTGCCAAAACCAGGAGTGTCTCCAAAACTCAGAACAGGTGTCATTCTTTCAATTATACTTTTTCTATGCAAGTTCCTCTCCTGGTTCCTCTCTGGGTTTTGACACACAAACTGGATGGACACTAAGGGTGGCTTCACACTGGCGTTTGTGTCTGCATGCTGATGGCATGCAGACACAAACGCTGTCAAAACCAGTGTCTTTATGATGTGTCCGCAGCGGATAATGTCCGCCTGCGGACACATCACTAGGGAGCCCGGCAGCCAATCGGCGTTGTCCGGGGGCGGGCCGGAGGAGGAGTTCAGCGCCGGAGATCTCCTCCTCCCGGCCGCCGGTAAGCACCGGGACCTGTCGGCGGGGAGTACAGCTGATCTGATAGCTGTTTGAATCTTCCCGCGCCGACACCTAGAGGAGATGTCGGCGCGGGAAGATTCAAACAGCTGTCAGATCAGCTGTACTCCCCGCCGACAGGTCCCGGTGCTTACCGGCGGCGGGGAGGAGGAGGACAGCAGTGGCTCAGCTGATCTCCCGTGGCCGTCGGTGAGCTCCTGTGACATCACCGGCGGCCACCGGGAGATTTTTCAATGGGTCCGCAGCGTTCTCCAGCGCTGTCAAGCGCTGAACACTGCGGACCCATTGAAGACAATGCAGGTTTTGTGCGCTTGGGGACGCTTGCCGATTTTCCAAGCTCCCTGAGCGCACAAAAAATGCAACATGCTGCGTCCCGGGTGCGGATGCTGGACACCGGAAGGAGCAGATATCGTCCGCATCCGCACCCGAACGCAGCAAACGCGGGCACTATGCGTTCCTATGTTAAACATAGGAACCGCAGTGCGCATGCGTTTGACTGCGTATGGGAACGCAGCATACGCTGCTTTCCCATACGCAAATGTGAAGGCACCCTAATCAGTGAAAAAAACTGCAGTGTGAAGCCAGCTTTGGGTTCAGTCTTTCCCCAGTTTGTTGACAAACATAATGTTTCCCATCAGGCCCAAATAAATTAAACTTGCTTTCATCACTAAAATGAACTGTGGACCACTTATCCTCTGTCCACACAACATGCTCCTTACCATAGATGAGTCAAGCCTTTTGATTCTTTTTCCTAATGAGAGGTTTGGTCACTGCAGAGGGGCTTTCATTCCAAATTGTCTTAAACGTTGTGACACTGTATGACGAGCCAGATCCTTACCCTGTTCAGTGCTGAACTGGCAAGCTATTCCAGCTGCAGTGTTGAAACGATTACCCATAGAGATTCTCCACATTATCCTGTCCTCTCTTGCATCTGTCTTTTGAGGATGACCCGCCATCTTGAGGAACTTGAAACAGTTTGTGATGTTGTAAAGATTCAACATTCTAGAAATCGCAGACTTGAAATGATCAACTTCTGTTGCTATGTCTGATAGGGTGACCCCTTTGGCCTTCATCTGGACAACCTGCTGCCGGAGGATTTCATTTACATTGGACCGGCACACCATTTTTGCAAAGTGAATGAAAACTGGAATGTTAGGCTGCCAGTTATAGGGTTTGTCAGATAATTAAGGAAATTAGCACTAGGTGCAGATTAACACCAATAACTTGCAGATATCTGAAAGAGTTCTCTAATTTTGATCAGTGTTGTAATTCATTTCTCATTTTTATTCTGTGCTTTAGAATATATATGCAATTTATGAACTAAGTTAAAACTACTGCTAATTTACTCATATTAGGATATTTTATGAGGACAACACGATGACCTGAACATTAAATGAGTTGACATTAACATTAAAGAAATTGTGTACAGTTGTATATACATCTTTAACGTGCTTTAGTTTGTAAATCGAACATTTATCATTTTGGGTTGTTTAGCACGGAGACCTTCAACAGTAAGCTTTTACAAAAAATTTAGTTACATGCTTGGATGTTTGATCTCTATCTCGTCACGCTAACTAAATGAAGAGATTTTCATTTGACTGGCCCTGAAAATGCTCTTGGTTACTGTATAGCATATTCCTATGCACATTCCAAACGAGAACATTTTGTTCTGCTGCGGATAAGCGCTAGACGTGATGCAGGAAGCCATAGTTTACAGAGAAATAATTACAGAATTGTCAATTTTTCTCTCTAGTAGGGGGTGCATTGAACATAATAAGACAGTCATTTTTTGCTGTATCTTCAGTGCCATTGTGCCATGTTTCTAAAGCTTATATTGTGTAGATTTATAAGGTTACTCTGGATACAATAAGACTCGGTCTTCTTTAAATGTCTTCAGTCCCATTGTGCCACATTTTCCATGGCTCTTAGAGTATATAATGAAGGAAACGAATGGGATTTATTATCTGCTGCTCATACCTGATGTGACGGTGGCCTTACTCATGTTATTGGCTATAAATGTCACCTGTAAATGGCCTTGACATACAAGAAATGGGAACATCAACTCCTCATCAGTATGTGGCTGGATACATACAGTAGCTTTGATATTCTTGACTCCCCAGTACTTGACCCTTCTCTGTTTGTCAGAAAACTATTTCCCCAATTGCATTGGTATGCGTCTCTGAACTGGGCAGCACGTTACTATTGATGCTTAAGGCAGCACCATCAGCAATAGTAAACAAAAAAGTCCTCATGTATTTTTTTTTTCCAATTTACCCTTTAATGGGAGGGCAGAAAGCTCAGTGTGCTGTAGATTCAATGCAATCAGTGTTTCATCAGCAGATGATCACTGCCTGATAGTCTTGGACAGACAAGTCAAGCTTATCATTAACTCCGCCCCACCACTGATTGGCAGATTGCTCACAATGCAGTGTACACAGAAATCTGTCTGTCAGTGGTGTAGGTTGGATTTTACCACAGGCCAAAAGTCTTAGCTCAGCTGCATCTACATCAGACAAACCGGTATTCTATAAAAGCGGCACCAAGCAACTAGTGATACATTGCTGTAATCAAGCTTTGTGCCCCTACATTATTCTGCTTTCTGATTCTATTGCTAAAACCTGCTAATAGATTCCTTTGAGGTTGCCCTGCTTTAGAACCAAGTTTACATGTAGCTTATATAGGATCGTTAATTCTACAGTGCTCTACGTACATTCATAATTGGAGATGAGTGAACCCCTGGATGCTCGGATTTGGGTTGCACGTTCGGGACCTAAACATGACCCCATTCTTTCATCGTTAGTCAGAGATTGGCTGGTTGGCTTCTTGCTGAGATACAGCCAGCCATAAGTTTAACACTTCCGGGGTACGGAAGGGTGGGAATTCTGTTTTGCTTCTTCTTTGTTTTAATGTAGACAAGACATTAAGGACGATTACTTGGTTTTTAGGGCCCGTTCGAGCTGATCACACATAGCAAGCAGCTTGCAGTGGCCCAACCACCCAGCACCACCATTGCACAGTAATCCATGCTCCTGTACTTTGAAGACAGAAATCCCCTGAATGCCAGCCCCGAACAGTTCCTGATTGAGTGCGCTCATCCCCAATTATAATCACTGTTCCCAAAAGGATCACAATTCTAAATTTCCCTTATAATTCCTAGTATGTCTTTGGCATATGGAAAAAAAATCAGAGTTCGGCCCAACACAGGGAGAACATGCAGATATTGTCCTCTGTGTGACTTGAACCCTGTATGCCAGTGCTGCAAACGAGTCAGTGCTAGCCACTGAGTCACTGTCTAAGCCATCTTGTCTTTGCCCATGGTTTATGGTCAGATCTTCAAAACTTGTCAAGCAATTAGTGCAGCCAGGAATCAATTCATACCACCCATGTTATGGTAGGATAAATTGCTTCGCAGATTCTCATTAAGCCAGGAATAAGTTAGGACACATCATAGATGGTCAATCCATCCTTACAGAACATTGGGGATGGCAGTCAAAATAATGTGGTTTATGATGACAATTTATTCAAATATACAGTGTATAGACACATATGAATTGATGTTTTGGTCTCACTGACTCGTGAAATATACACAGATGGTTCAGAGAAATGACATATAATGTAGTATGCAGGAGCGAAGTGCATATGCTTAGAAGCATTTGTTTCCGGTAATGGAGGTGCACTCAGCTCCTGCATGCCACATTATATGCCATTTCTCTGAAACACATGCAATAAATTGCATCATAAACTTCATTTTTTTTTTTTGTGGCAGATTCCTTTTTGAATCGTTTAGACTGTTCGATACATGATAAGTGTTGTGAATTCATTGGAGCTCCCTCCGGTGGTTGTTGCTGGTGATGCAGCTAACTGTGTGGGCTTCACAGGTGAGGGTGATAATTGGCAATCTGGTTCTTGGAGCATATAATGGCAGGGGCGTAACTACAATAGTGCAGGGGTTTTCGATCACACCCGGGCCCTGCAGCCTAGGGGGGCCCCAAAAGTCCCTTTGGCCTATAGAAAATGACTAATCCTATTAAAGATTTGCAATAATTGGGGGCCCCATTGGAGCTTTCGCACTGGGGCCCATGGCCTGAAGTTACGCCACTGTACAATGGTTTAGTGGATCAATCCTTGCCAGTTGTCTTTTGTTCCTGGAGGAGTTCACATTCTGTTTTTTTTCTGCTTTGTGGAGATCTTTGCCAGATAAGTGAATGTTTTTTTTTATATTTTGTGGCACACTTTTGTGTGCTTAAGGTTCTGCTTATGTTTTGTCTTATTCTGAGCTGTGGGTTTGCTATTTAGTTTGTATATTTGTTTATCTGCTCTCAGATAGGAAGTTTTCTTCCTAGGAATTTACCATTCACTATTATCTGTTATTTCCAGTTCAGCTGGCAATTGATTCGTAGAAGTCTGCAGGTATAGAGTTCACCGAGTCTTAGTGACTCAGGGTAATTTTGTAATATCTCCTGTTGGTGGTTTTTGATAGTGTTTTATTCTGACCGCAATAGTATTCTATCCTATCTTTCCTATATAGCTAGTGTGGCCTCTTTTGCTAAACCTTATACTCTGCCTGTGTTTGTTTTTCCTCTCTTGTTTCCCAGTTAATATCTGTGGGGGGCTTGCTATTCTTTTGGGGTTCTTCTCTGAGGCAAGATAGCTTTTCCTACATCCATCTTTAGGAGCAGTTAGTTCTCCGGCTGTGCAGAGGTGTCTAGGTCTGGTTAGTTACATCCCACGGCTACTTCTAGTTGCGGTGTGTAGTCAGGGATTGCGGTCAGTACAGTTACCAACGACTTCTATGGAATCTGAATGTACTCCTGAGTCATCAGTTCATAACAGATAAAGTTCCCAAGAGTTGGTGGCGTGCCGCACTTTATTCACTATAGAACTATAGGGTCTGGCTGACTTTTAAGTATTTAGGTCTGGAGAACTAGCTTTTCACCTCATGGAGAGGAATTTGTCTGCCAGCTTTAAGAAGGCAGATAAGCTGATGAGGAACTTATAGCCGCAATGCTCCTCTGGGAAATATGTAAATGATCACTTCAGAGAGGAAGTGAAGGAAATCGGCGCCTCTTTCGGTAGCTGTCCTCCGTCATCATCAACTCTTTAACAAGCCTTTTAATATGACCAAGGATTTGTGCCAGATCAGTACCCCAAACTGCAGACGCTGCATTTCGGGGTAATTGCCCCTCATCAGTGCTAGTTCTCCAGACCTCGTCTTAACCCACTCACACAGCCAGATCAGAATTACCACACAGTGCACAGATGAAGGGCAGATCTCCACTAATGCAAATGGGACATGTTAAATGAGGCGCAGCAGAGGTTCATCCAGTGCATTCCATGTGCCACCGCCTGCAACATTTTCCCCTTTTATAAGGCACCGTTTTCTCCCCCAAAGGCAATAATTCTAGCAGAAAATACCCTTCATATAAAGAATTTGTTGTTGTATGCAAAAAGTGTATATGAACTGTAATTACAACCTAAGGCATCGTACACATGACAAAGCACTATGCACATTAACAAATAGACTTTCCAAGTGCACATGCTGTGGATGCCCTACTATGGCTTCTGTATGAATTCTGAGGCATTTAGGAGTGTTATTGGGCCCTGCCTGTAATGGAAGGTTGTACAGAGCCGTAATATGCCTTTTTGCATGAACTATTCAAGGCAATGATGCTCCTGGAAATTCTTCAGAATGTATCAGAGTTGAGTTACTGCAACAATTTCATGCAGTGAAAACGTGATTCTGAAAAGGAGCCATGTAGTGACTGTTATCACAAAAAAACAACATGCTTATTAAAATTTGCATACACATTGTATGTTTTATATCCAATATTTTATTCTAATGGTGTATAAAGCGGTATTTTTCCTTTAAAAAATATATATAGAAAAACTACATTATATAGTCGAAATATTCAGTAAACATAATTCCTTTATTTTTTTTATCATCTTTAGTATTACAAGTGAAGAATATCATGTAGTGCTCATAGAATGGCAGGTATAATCAGCACAGTGCTTCACCTGGAGATTGCACACTTTAAAGCAAAAGCTAAAATTTGTAGTGCACCCATATCTTCGCAAAGTACATCTTGTTACCCTTTAAAATCCCTGAGCTCTTAGATTGGGATACAGCAGGATTGCATAGATACGGTGCCAAGAAGGCAATCATTTCTAGACTGAGCAGAAAATAGAATAGAGGTGCTACCGTTGATCCCATGCCTGAATCATATCTAATGCACAGTCACTAAATATTCTCAGGTCACAGAAAAATGTGTCTGATCAATACCCATGGGAGTTAAAGGAAAATGAGCTATTAGAGTCTTTAAAGTCAAACCTTAGCCTGTCTAACACTACACAGGCGCTTCAATTTTGCCTTCTGCTAGCTACTGCTGAGATTACATTATGTTAACTTTGTCGTGCAATTTTGATGAGATAAAAGGAGTGTGTCCTAGTTGGAAGTATGGTGTGAATCCACAGGTATAAAGCAGGCAGTGGAAAATGGAATATTTTCAACAGTTTTATTTCATTTTATGACACATACAAGTGGCAAGAACATTAGAGACTGGGGAAAGATTACAGTAAAGCATTGATAGTTTTTGTTTTGTTCTATTCATATTCTTTTTACGATATAATAAGATTCTAATGGTGCGGTACGTGAACTTGTGTATGCTTGTGCACTCACTTATGGAAGTGGAAATCTCTCGTTCTATTTTAATTAAGTGTGCGCTTTAGATCTCGTGTCAAAGAAAACTGGAAAACAGACTTATGTTTATATTTACTATATTTTTCGCTTTATAAGACACACCGGATTATAAGACGCACCCCCACATTTGATGAACAAAAGAGGAAAAAATAATTTTTATGTTAAATGGGGTTCGCCTTTATAATGCCAGTGTCCGTCTTACAATCAGTAACTGTGCCTCCCCCCCCCCTCCATGCCAGCACTGTCCCCCCCCCCACCCCGCACATGCCGCCACTGACTGCCACCCCCATATGCTGGCATTGCCCCCCCTCCGTATGCCGGCTCTATCCCCCCCCCTCATTCTCCTGCTGGTGATTGACACAATGAGCGATCCCATGTGACCATGGCGCAGCTGCAGCCCTCCAGCCTCCTAAGAGCCCATGAACACTGCTTCACAGGCCCTCCACCCCCCCCCAAACGCCACCGCACAAGAGTGTTTCGCATAAGATGCACCCCCCCACTTACCCCCAAAATTTGGGGAACAAAAGTGTCTTTGTGAAAAATACGGTACTTTTACTTAAATATTAGTGCACATTTTTGCCAAATAGTATTATCTACCATTTATTCTGGACTACATTATATTACTGAGCTATGTACAAGAAATGTCCCTATTGAATGAAAATAACAGAACATGTTAGAAAATTGCTTATGTAGCAACTCCTAAACATCAAAGGAATCATTCTTGTTTGCTGCTAAGTCATCAAAAAGAAGCTTTAGTATCTAGGCTAATTCTTCATAGCTTACTTGTTTGCATGAACGATGGCTGTAGAATGATTAAGGACTGTGTTCACTGAAAAAATAAAAGGGACTGCCTCATAGCAAAATTAAATAAATTCACAAGCTGACACAACTGCACTGCAGCAGCAAACAAATTCAACACAACTGCACATGTGAACATCTGAATGTGTGTATATGTGTATAGAACATGTATATTTGGCATGTGTGTCTATGTATATAATGTGTATGTATATAATTGTATTAATGTTTGAAAAAGGGAGAGCGACACCAGCTTCCCAGGAATAAGCCAAACCTGCACAGCTGACAAAATGTGATCTGCATCCAAAAATAATGCAAACAGTAGGAATTAATTTCTGTTATTCCATAAAAGCAGGGCTGCGGAGTCTAGTCCTTTTTGGGTAGAGTGTGAGTCGGATTCAGGGAATTGAGGCGTCGGATTTTTGGCTTACTGACTTCACAGCCCTGCAGAAAAATGTTCACCATTTTCTGGAATGCGGCTTCCATTTTTGTCTGACATGTGTTTATACATGTATATACAGTGTGTACAGGTATATACAATACGGAAAGTGATAAAGGGATAGATACTAGAGATGTATACTTTCGTACAATGTGTGTATTAGAAATGTTTTAATTACGTTATACTAGGTTTGTACCTACATTCAGCAATAGGAACAGAGAATGAAAATGACCAATCCAACACATGATAAGCACCAATGGTGACCTAAAGTCTTCAGTGGGGATGGCATGTGTACCAGCTTAGTGGCCATTATTTTACATAGCCTCCATTCACACTGTGCGTTTTTGGTCTCTTTTTGCACGTCAGTTTTTGTAGCCAAAACCAGGAGTGGAACAATCAGAGGAAAAGTATAATAGAAACATGTCAACTTGTCTGTATTTAACACCAACTCCTGATTTTTGGCTACAAAAACTGATGACCAAAAATGCACAGTGTGAATGGAGCCTCCCTGTAAGTTGCAGATTTTCAGTGAAGTGCATACATGACCAATGACGTCAGCATTGGTTTTGACCGTGTGCAAATCAACACTCATCATAAAAGCACAAGTTCACATTGTAAAATTACTCGATAAAATAAGGCCTAGGGAACTAGCTATCTACCTTATGGAGAGGAGTTTCCCTGCAGCCATATGGAGACAGATAAGTTGATAAGGAGACTTAAAGCCGCAATGCTCCTCTGGGGAAATATGCAAATTGTCACTTCAATGAAGAAGTGGATGAGCTCTAGCGCCACCTTTAGGTAGCAATCCTCAAAGTCATAGTCTACTCTTTAACAAGCCTTTTAATATGACCAAGGATTTGTGCCAGATCAGAACCCCAAACTACAGATGCTGTGTTTCTGGGTAACTGCCCCTCATCAGTGTAGTGAGGATTGCTACCTAAATGTGTGCTAGAGTTCATCCACTTCTTCACTGAAGTGCCAATTTGATATTGATAAAATAAAGCATTTAATCCACACATTACACTTCTTTTTTTGACACTTAGTTCACTTGTGCATTTCTTTTTTTTATTATCGCAAGATATTATACAATATATTGTGTATTGACTCATCCCTTTTTCCCTGTTATCACCACTTCAGGGTGTGGTAAAGCGGACTTCTGTTATTAATACCTTGGAACGGGCATGAAGGAAGGTATTCATGCTCCCATGATATCTACGTGGTGTCACATATCTTCACTTCTGGGACCTTAGAACATTTCCAAATCTAGTTATCTTGTGTACGGTTGGGTCTGTAGATGGTTTTTTGACACGAGTCTCTGAACTGTCAGGCATTGTATTCTTCCATAGAAGTAACACTTTCACATAGGATCTCAGTGTAATACTACATGACAGATTATGTGACAATTTCTGAATCTGAGAAAAAAGCCTTTGTGTGCCTTCCTTTAAAATTACAAATTTGGCCAGACAGCAGGTGAAGTTGCAGACTTTCGGTGTAGATAGTGCAATGTCTTTTCTGTATAGGCATTTGTCGAGTTTTTCTGTTAATTTGCTCTGGGTGCTCCGCTGTACTGGACATAAATGCCGTGCATGCTCACTACAGCAAATGCATGGTCTAGACAGCAATGATACAATCAGGAGCTGAGTTATAAGATTAGGGGAATGCTAGCAAATGAGTCACGAACAGAGGAAGGGGGGCTGAGGGGTAGGACGACTTTAGTACCGCTCACGTTACAGAGATGGTGGTTTGTAAAACATACATCTTGACCAAGTGAGACGTATTTGGGCCACATAACTGAGTATACTAAAAGAAAATATAGGTTTGAAGATTTAAGACTTTTTTGATAAAATAATTTTATGGGCGAGTTTGTTTTGATACATGTGCACAAACATAGGTCCATCAGACTGCACAGTATCCTATTTTATTCTCTCCTTTTCTTCATTTGTGAGCCCACCTCCGCAAGAAGTAGCCTGCGTGCTCAAAAACGATCAATTAGCTTCCCAAATGGTGCTAAAAATCCTGTTGACATAAATGTGAAGTTCTGATTGATGGCTTTGAGCACAATGGACTGTGGTTTTTTTCTTTTTTTTTGTTTCTTAAACCGAAGC
Source organism: Allobates femoralis (assembly GCA_033576535.1). Lineage (NCBI taxonomy): Eukaryota > Metazoa > Chordata > Amphibia > Anura > Aromobatidae > Allobates > Allobates femoralis. The sequence goes on from JARQOC010000001.1 coordinate 451,828,871, forward strand.
GGTCAACAGAAAGTGTCCAATTGTTTTAAAAAGGGTTTTGTTTTCAAATATATTCGTTGTCTATTTTTCTTCCCTGTATCACTATCTGTATTGAAAAAAATAAATAAAAATCTTGTTGTTTTCACACTGGCCACTTGGGCTTTTACCTTTCTTTGTGTCAGCAAATGCACAAGTACATGATTAGACACCATCTCTTTTAGTGATGTGTCTAATGAGCATGTGCAATGGTCATTGTGAAGGGAGTGGCAACAGAGTATGAGATCACCTATTGTGGGCAGTGGGGTGTAGATACTGTCCTTGTAGTCCTTCTCCTAAGTGAGCCTTCTGAAAACTCTTTCGAAATGGACCAGTAATGCTAAAGAAGAAATGTCTAGTTACCATTGAAATATTGCAGTTTTGCTATTTTTAATACATGTTGTGAGAAACAGTATATATTTTTCAACTTTCTTTTTCTTTTTTTTTTTTTTAACACATGTAACGCAAAACCCTGATTTAAACAATAGGTAATTTTCTGATCACTGAGCCTTTGTGCTTGCACAAACATTTTCTGAGAAACCTTATTAAAGTTTATTGTTAAAGTCCATTTGTGCAATGTAGAAAGCAATCTACCTTGTACTGCTCAGGACTAAAAGCAATGCCTTCCAGCCGTATTAGTCATAAAATCTGCTGTTAATTGTTGTTCTTTTAGAAGAATCCTTCTTCTTATTTTACTTTCAAAACAACATTCAGCGTCTGAAAGATTTTCACCCCAGAGACAGAAGTCTGAGTGTCTGTCATGTTTCCTGCACCGCGTCCCTCTAATAAACAGATTATGGACACACTACGCATTCTAAATGACAGCTATAAAAACGTAGGGTAAAATTCCACGTATTAGTGTGCATAAATCACGTACATAATACATACTGATTATCTAGAGTGCTGTGCAGTGTTCTCTCATGGTTTGGACTGTTAACCCCCTAGAAAAGAAGACGCCTTCATCAGAAATAAATACTGCCGAGTGTTTAATCGGACTTGTTATGCGTCTCCTTTTTGTAAATAAGGGTGGCAATTAATGGCGAGTGCCCCCTCGTGAACTGTGTGCTACAATCCACCCCATAACCTTGGAGAAGTACTCCTCTAATTGATAATCAGCTGACCCAGCCGGCTGTACGGCCTAACCACTCCCTCTGGCTGCAGCAAAGCTGAAATTACATCTTTGTCTTTGAAGTGAGGCACACTGTTAGCGTTGCCATGGCGGCGGGGTGGGTAATGGCCTCCGCTGACAGGAGATTGCTATTTAGTGTTTGAACACGGGCTTCCATCAGGCTGTTTTATTTTCCTTTACTCTCTGATTATAGAAATCAGTTAAATGTTCCAATTTATACATACTTCTATTTTCATACGTTTGTCCTATTTAATATGGTTACAGTATTTCTGCCGTATGTGTGCTGCAGCGCACAAAAAGCCTATTTACCTCCATTTCATTAACCATTTCAGTTGTAAAACTAGAGAACTGTATTCATTGTTCTTATTTCAGAAGATATTTATTGCAAATAAGTTGATACAAGTGTAAGTCATGACAGTCCAGATACGTAGATGGATGACATGTGCAATGTGAGAGGTGGAGGCTCCAATTGTGCTTCCAGAATGCAGGATTTAGGAAATGCCACTACGAATTCTGGATTCTGAAAGCAATCCAATGGGATTAGTCCCGGGGTAACTCTGTTTTAACTGGTGATGACAACACTGAGGAGCAAAGTCATAGAGTAACCTTCATCACAGAGAATAAGATGCACAGCCCTGTATTTGAGCCATTTAAAAGCCAATGACACCATTACAGATAGCCTTGAGAAAGGCTTACAGCCGAAACATTGGATTATTTATCGGAATGGGTTCAATAACATTGCTTTTGGGGTCACTTTATCCTAAGCATCATCTTCTCAGTGCTGAAAATGACTCTCCTACTTTGGATTAATACCACTTCCTTCCAGGGCATGAAACCTACCCTCAGCAGTGTGAGTCTTCATAACACTGAGGGGCAGGAATCTGATAAAGCCTTTGCAGAGGGCATTAAATTGTGGGGTTAGGTTCACATAGTGTTTGTGCTGTGTTTGAACGCAATGTGTTTTTCTGCTGCATTAACACATAGAAACCCATGCAATCGCTTGCAGATATGAACCTAGTCTAAGTCTATGTGCCCACTGTGCTTTTTTTTTGCTGCGTTTCCGCACCGAAAATGCAGCATCCACAGCTTTGTAGTGAAAGTCAATGTGATTTTCCAAAATCTGTGCCCTTTATGTGTGTTTTTGTTGGCAGAAATCATCTGCATTTCTTTATTTCAACGCCAATTACCATGTTCGTTTTTGGGCTGCGTTCTCCAATTGCCAGCCATTCTAATTAGCTGGAAAACGCAGCACTAAAAAAAAAAAAAAAAAAAAAAAAAAAGCAGCAAAAATGCTCCAGAAATATGTTGGTGTGTGTTGTTTGTTTGTTTTTTTTTTTTTTATAAACAGCTGCGTTTTTGTTGCAGATAAACACTGCTCAAAAAAATACATGCATTGGGCTCGTAGCCTAAAGGGCCCGTTACACACTTCAATGTTTCAGTGATCCGCTCAACGATCCGACTTGGCCTGGATCACTTGAACTTCTTTCATTGATCACTAGTGAGGTGTCACATGTACAGATATATTGAACGACGCAGCAACAATTCCGTGACAAGCTAACAATACTTGCGGTCGTTTGGTCGCCTAAGTGCTTCAGTTTTGAATAGGCGACGTCGTAAACGAGATCGTTGGAAAGGTGTCACGCACACGGATGCTGCAGGTTGAACGAACGACAGATTTATGGACATGTTCATAAACCTACGATCAATAACACTGGTCAACAGCATTTTTGGTGCCAAAGATATTTCATTGAATTTAGGGTAACTTTGGGGTGCTGATTCTGAATATGTCATCAGTTTTGCCAGATTGGCTCAAGTTAGGATACTCCCATTTTCGTTTCTTATGCTTATTGAATCCTTGTACTTGTACTGCATAGAAATAACAGTCATCATGATGATTTTTTTGCTCTCTCCACACCATTGGAACACCAAATTTGAAGCTTGTTCTTTGTCCTTTGCTCCATTTTCGTAATAATTCGATACATGCTTTGCACACTATGTGTGGTGCCCAAAACTTGTCTTGGTCCCCAAGCATAACCCCAAAATAGGCAAAATACACTTTTTTAACGAAGTCTGTTATGTTTCTTCTATGTTTTGGCAGTGTATATTCACCACAAATGTAACAGAATGAGTCTGGATCGTTAAGACAACTTCTTCTTGATGAGTTCATGCTTTTCACTGGAAAACAGACAACAACATAAAGTTAGTGCAAAAATCAAGCTATGAACAAACTTTTAGAACACTAATTAACACAAAACTATATTGAGAACTGCTCAGTTCAAGTACTAATCCAAAGAAATTAATGAGATGATGCGTCGCATTTACCAACAAGTGCTATAAATAAGATACCAAAAATCTCAAAAACTTGAGCCAATCTGGCAAAACTGATAGCATATTCAGAATCAGCACCCCAAAAATACCCCAAATTCATTAAAATATTTTGGACACCAGAAAAAAAAATTTTTTTTTGTTGACCTGTGTAATCTAATGACTTTTCGTAGACTGTGAGCCCTCGTGGACAGGATTTCTCCCCTCTTGTATCTGTACGACTGAATTGTCCACATTTATTGTTACTTGTATTGTTACTATGTTACTTGTCCTAGTCTGCCCTTTTAGCATTTAAAATGCCATGGAATATAATGGCACCATATAAATAAATAATAATAATCATCGTTGGTCGTATCTACGTGTCACACGCAACAACGTCGTTATGACATCGCTGCGCCGCCCCAAAATCCGTGACGTATTAATGATATCGTTAAAACTATCGTAGCTTGTAATGGGCCCTTAAGTCTACATACAGGAGATTCTCAACAGTGTACAATATTTGTATAAGTAATAAATCCAACATTTAAGCTAAAAATCCGTAACAATCTGTACAAGGTCTTCTGTAATACAGGAGTTAAATGCTAATGATGACTGACTGCAGATCGACAATATGGGACAATAGGCGGAGATGAGAATAGCTTGGCCCCGCAGTGCTGATTTGACAGATTCCTCCTTCATGTGTACATAGGAAGAGAGACCTGTCAATCGCCTGGAGTGATGCAGGGAGATGCCAACTGGGGCCACAGACTAGAATAGTCTCTGCCTATGGTTCCCTGTTCTGCTATGGGCCCCATTCATCATGTGTTTTTGTTTTGTTTCATTTTGCATTAAAAAGTGCACATGGCTCGTGAATGTTTGCAAAGTCAAAACGTAACTGAGAGCAAAACAATTGCACGTTTCACAAAATATTTCATAAATTACGTAAACAATTTTGATCCAAAGCAGGAAACCTTTTTATGTTTGTTATTTTATCTAAAAACAATCTGTGGGGACTTAATACATTTAGTGTCAAATTTAGCGACTTTTTGAAGTTACAAATAATGATTTGGACAAAAGCATCTGGAAACCTCAAACTACTCCCAGAATATTGAACTAAGCAAATCAGGAGAACACACACACAATAGACTTCATTCAGTGCACAAAAAAATGAAGTGGGTGGAAAAAAGGTGCAAAACACAAAAAGGATGGTGACCTGAAAGGGGCGCAAATGACATACTGAAATATCCCTATGTTTTCATAGTAATTTCCTTTCTATGATCATGCGATTCTGGCTGCCCTTGGTTTGAGCAGCATGAATAGACTGAGCATGTCCTTTAAAAAAAATAAAATAAGAGCCATTACAAGACTTTCATCTTTCCAAATTCTCATGTATCCTTTTTAGCCAACAGGTGTGTTTTTTGTAAGGGCAGGTAAATTTGCTGGAGGAGTTGGGCTTGTTGTTACAGCTTTCAATTGTGCTTGCTCTACCTGTTTATATGGTAACGAGCTCATGTTCCCAATATTAATTGTGTTCTGTTCAGGGTGTGTGGCCCCCTAAGGTAGGATTTGATCTGGGATTCTGAATAGACTGGAAATGCCTTACTGCCTTTAGATAAAGAAATGTAATTAAAGTTCAGTTTGCTTACACATAAAAAAAGTCTTAAGAACAGAGATTCACAGCCATTTTTAAAGTTCACAATGCCGCCTAAAACCTGTACAGTAGAAGATTAAATTGATCTACAGTTGTCAATTTTGTTAGGTTTTTTTGCTTTTCTAGTACACAGAAGAAACCTAATATTAGTAGCCCAAAATCATCTAGTTGTAATATGATTAATGTGTTATTTTGCTCTATTCGCTGCTAAAGGCTCCATCACTGGTTAGTAAAGTCAAGGTATGATCTCTGGTTCAAGGGAATAGGAGAGAGCAATGAGTAATACTTTCTCCTCATGACAGCTCTTTGTTGATCTAAGAGAGCTCTCACAGAGAGCTAAGCCATTTATGTGATTATAAAGAGCACTTGGTTCTCTTATTCCGAGATGGAAAAATCATTTCTAAATAAGAGTTCTCTGTCAAGATGGATATTGCACACTTCTATCTTACTTAGGGGTATGCACTGTATCTTCCCCTCGCTAGGTCTCGTGGCCAGCGAGGGTGGACTGCTTTGTGCATGCCTGTGCCTTCCAAAGTTCACTTATTAAAGGTCAGTAGCAAAGTTGGTAGATAATTTCACAAGCCATTGTAAGGGGTAAAAGACTATTTGTTAAAGGCTGTGATAAAAAAGAGAAATGTATGCAGCAATTCCATGTGTGGATTGGTTCAGCTGGATCTGCTACATATCTGCCTGTGGTTTTCATCCACAATGGGAATCCACTGTATTTCCATCTTGTGTGGGAGTATTTGTGTCAGGGTTATGTTAATACATTTTATTGTGGAATTTTAGGGTCTTCTTTTTAACTAGATTTATTAGTCATTATAAAATGAACCTTCTTACGGTAATCTCGTATCTAGTGTACAAAGCATTGCAATAAAAGAAAGACAAGGATGGGCGCTCCTGGTGTAATACCTGGTGGTCTAGTGGAGGCAATGGGGGGATGCACTAACCTTAGTTGGTTATGCTCCGGTATAACCACGGTACAGAGCCTACGGTGCGTCTCGTGCACCTGCCGCCGCTGTCAGGCCAGACAGCTGGTTGTGTTAGATCACGGGGTTTCTGACGTCACCTTGTGGCACCCCAGAGGTTAATGTGCCACAGTAACACCACAAAGGGTTAACTCTCCCCACAAAACCCACAACACTACACTAGCGCCTCCAGGCCAGAAGTGGGAGCTAAAGCTGCTTCCTTACATATTCTGGTGTGGAGAGGTGGTGGTAGGAGCTATTGTTTACCTCAGAGTGGCAGTGACAGTCAGTTGGAGTTAGATCAGTTCCTGGGAGGACTGAGGAAGAAAGACTGGTGGTGTAAAGGGGCTGCCTTAGGCCTCTCCACAGCCTACTACCCACTTCCAGGCCTAGCCAGGGTCTGAGGGAAGGAGTAAGAGAAGCAGGAGAACACATCTGGGAGACTGAGTTACCTCAAAACTTGCCCGGGAGGAGCGCACAGACCGAATACCGTATCCGAAACTGTGACTGACACACGGAGCACCGTAAACACCGGACTAGTGGAGGTTGTAGGATCTACACTGTACCTCAGTGAAGCAACATGGCAGGGTCAGAAATAAAGAGGAAAGACTCAAGTTGCCTAGCAAAGGGGGTATCTGTGAGGAGAGACAGGCCAGCAGCCTAGCTGAAGCGGCAGCAGGGCCACACACAGCGCAGGAGAGGGAAGCTAAGGACCCGGACAGGGTGGGAGCAACCCGGCCCCGGTACAGACTCCGTGGACAGTACTCTGCTAACATAATCATCTGCAGTAAAGACTTGCAAAACTTCAAAACCGTGAGTTTGTGTGATCCTTGTGCTCAAATCCTGCGTTCCCTCACAAGCAGCTATCATCTCTACTACTACCCCTATCCTGCAATATCCATAGCACCATCTATAGACTGTTACTATCTCTGCCCCGGGTAACCAAGCTCTACCTGCGGAGAGCCATTACATCCCCAGCTGCCAAACATCATCCCCGGAGGTTCTGCAGCAACGGTGGTCACCCTGACCACAACCCGTGGGTGGCGTCACGACAAATTCCCCTGTAAATATACCCCCCATTACTTGTGGGCTCGGGACACGGTCCGGACCAAGGACCACCGTGATACTCCCTTGTGATACCCCAGTCCGGTACGGAGTACCTCGTCCCAGTGGACTCCACAACCGCAGGTCCTCGATTCTCCTATTATTCTCCCCACAGGTCTCATTGAAGCTTTCCTCCAGCAGCACCACACCGCACACCCACCAGGATGTAGAGACGTGTAAATTAAGGCAGCTTTACCTGATGAAGGCAGTATCAGCTGCCGAAACATAATGACCAGTCCACATTTGAGCAAGTAAAGAGAAGGTACTAAAAAGCGGTCTCTGTGGTTTATCTCCAAGCGCCCGCTCAAAAAAATGCTAAAGCTTCCTTAATTTACACAAAGCATTGCAATGACACTTTAAAAGAGAAATCTTAAATTTAAAGAGGTTTTTCAGGACATTGGCCACCGCGGTCACGCGAGTCAGTCACTACCATCATTATTCACTCTCTGTTAATACAAACCTCACCAAGAAAGCAAGTGATTGTCTGCAGTGGTCAAGTAAAGAATAATATGTGGCTTGTGATTGCTGCTTGAGCGGCAAGCACGACTGGAGCAGCAGCGGAGTTTTACTGATGTAATATCTCTACTACATTCTCTACTCTTCTAGTTTGTGTGTTGAAGTGGTTACACAAATATTGTGGTCAGTATGTCTGTCCTTACCCTTTCGGGCTCATGTACACAGCAAAGCTATGTGTGCCCGTCCATACAACTCTGCCATATTATAAATACAGAACTGATCTATCCTGAACCTGTGCACATGAGCCCTGAAGGTGATATCTTTGCTAATATATGACATCTGCTATGTTACCTTCGCTTCTATATTTTAGGTTTTTTACAATAAAACCAAATGGAATTTTTTCCTGCTTTAATCCCAAATTTCAAGAACAGATCTATTCTACAATAATAGGAGCAGTTACAGAAGTCATATTTGCTGTTTTGAAGCCACAAAATCACATTTGAGAAACTAGCGTGTGTGTCATAAGATACCACAGGCAACAGCAAATGTGCCAGACTTTATTGTTGTGGTTAAATCATCATTTCGGGTTTACAGACTGACTGGTGAGGTCACTTTTCTCCCAGTTTTTAGACAGCAATGTAAGGGTCATTTCAGTCAGTGGTGGGTAATGAAAATCCTTGGTGCACTGCATGAAATCTAAATGTGCCTGTCTTTAAATGGGCAGTTTTAGGGTGTGTGCCCACATAGTAGTTTAGTGTCGGTTTAGCAGCGAAAACCGCCGGCGGTTTAGCATAGGTTTTATTTAAATTTATGTAAATCCTTAGCAGCTTTAGGACTTACAAGTAACCTTATGTAATTTAGAAAACGCTGTGCACACATAGTGGGTTTATGTGAGCGGATCTGCCAGCGGTTGAGCGGTTTCCTAGCGGTTTAGCAGCATACAACATGTCAATTCTTCTCAGCGGTTTTTGAGCGTTTCCATGGACAAAATCCTCCATAGAAAACCGCCGGAAAAACCGCTGGAAAAACCGACTGTAAAACGCTGTGCACACGCTGAAAAAACGCTGGGAAACCGCTGAGAAACCACTGGAAAACCGCTGGTGACTTCTGAGCTCAGGAGTCTAGGCTCCTTGAATTTTCCAGCGGTTTACTGACTATTTGAACGTCACTAAACCACTATGTGGGCACACACCCTTAGTATTCTCTTTAGCTGCCCTGCTTTCTATATTCAGATAACCTCTCATGACAGCTGTGGCAGTGCCAAGGAGACCAATGCTGGTCCTGCCGAACGGTAAAAAGCATCCAACGCTGCTTCAGTGTGTGAGCTCTAATTAGCCTTTTCATGAAATATGGTAGAAGACCCCATTTACATTAGTCTTCTCTTGAAAGAAGTCCTTGAAAAGAATAATCCATTGCTGTAAGAGAAATATGGCACTTTGTGGTGCAGCCGCACTCTTATCCCACAAATAAAAGCATAGTGCTTTCTTCGAAACCACCAAGATGATTTTAAAGGAATGGGCCTAACCAGAACTGCATTATTGTCCTCGATTAAATAGATAATAACATATGTTTTTACCCCTGTGCATCATTCGCGATAGTGAACATTTGGGAATCCTACATAGAACTCCTAAATTGTTGAGGACCTTTTGAAAGGGTCATCTAATTGTGGATGTTGCCAAACTAGAGTCCCCCTAAATGGCACCTTTTAAAGTTTGCTTGTGCAGAATGAATGGATTTTTATTATCCTGTGGAGGACGGCAACTGTTGCAATTTCATGCAGACAAATATGACCTCAAGACGGAACCATTTTTTTTATAACATTATAAACCTTTATGAACAGTGCGGTGGGAACCACTTTATCAGATGTACAATAAGAAAGAAACCGAGCACTGACCTGCGGTGCGTTGGGGTGTAGCACAGATCCAGAAAGTGGCGTCCTCCTGCAGCGTTGTACAGCTGAGGTTGAAGATCCATTAATGAAGCAGAAAGAGTGGCACTCAGGTGGATGAAGTGCAGTTGCATCTTTATTAATTATAGCTCCATGAGATGAACAAGCAGGGAGGGAAGGAGGTGCAGGACGGTGACCATTTCACGCCGACTGGCGCTTCTGCAGGTCCACAATACACATGTATTGTGGACCTGTAGAGGCGCCAGTCGGTGTGAAACGGTCACGGTCATCCTGCCCTCCTTCCCTCCCTGCTTGTTCACCTCATGGATCTATAATTAATAAAGATGAAACTGCACTTCATCCACCTGAGTGCCGTTCTTTCTGCCACTTTATCAGATGTGATTAATGGTTTTTCAGTAACTACTTGAGATCATCTTCTTATAGCTGATCAGTTTACATAAATGGGAATACAATTATAAATAATTAACATATTTTGTGGCTAATAAAACTGTGGACACTATAGTAATCAGAGATCATAGTTTTAACTTGAGTAAGCACTACCAAAAAGAAATCAAAATAGTAGAATAGCCAACAGCGCCTGCGAGCTAGGAGAAATAAAGGATCTCGAGGGATTCCACCTTGCCCAGAATTAACCCTGTCTCCAGGATTTGGAATAGAGGACTCTAAGGAGGTGCAGCAGCTGCACAGTGAACAGACACTAGTCTCAAAGCTCGCATTATTATTGTGCCTATTGCACAACCGTATCAGTTTAGTTTGTGTAGTTAGAGCTCACCCATTTTTTCCCCCCTTAAGGTCCCCATACGACAGCGCCTGTTAATACAAGGGCCGCTTTACACACACCAACTTCTGTGTCCAACTTCTGAACAGATCTCTGGTTGCAGTGAAATCAGGGACACATTGCTACATGTTGTGGCTGTGTACAAATGGAACAATGTGTCCATGATTTCACTGCAACCAGAGATCTGTTTAGAAGTTGGTCACAGAAGTTGGTGTTCGTAAAGCTGCCCTAACAGATTCAACCAACAGTCTGTGTATGGGGCACCTAGCTTTTCCCAGATAGATGTTGGGAGAAAAAAAATCTCTGACTTAGGACTGCTGATCCTTTTCTTTTTTAAGAGATAAGTTGTCACAGAGGTATCTGAAAGCAGCTTTAAATAAAAGAACTGAGCAAATGCACCTGTGTAAGTTAGTTGGGCGAAGTTGCCATCAGCTGAATCATCATTAGACTGACTATCAAGTCTTTAGGCCAGCTTCAGCTTAGTGAATTACATGCATGGCCTGGCCATTAATCTGGGGCTCAGATTTACAGTTTAATAGATCCTTATCAAGCAGCAGTGGTTGACGTCCCTAGACCTTTAATTCTGTTGTTTTAAAACTGTAAATGAACACTCATACTTGTATCATTAATTTGCAAGTTCTTTATCCTTTTTGACTGGAAAAAAATTCAAGCAAAACAATAATATTTGCAGTTTTTTTGTACAATGTTTAGTTGTGACTTGTCATGTCGCCGTTGGACTCGGTGGCTGGTGTTCCTGCCTCGGCCGCTGAGAGGCACCGGACTCCTTCGGCTGGTGGTGTCAGTGATAGGAGAGCTATGTCCTCATATGGATCTGCTCCTTTGACACCAGCCTCTGTCGCTGGGTGCCGCCGTGTTCCTCCTGTAGGTGATGTTTGTAACAGAAAAGAGAGTCCTGCAGAGGCGTCTGGTAGGTGCAGGCTTCGGTCTTCTATCAGAAGTGGGGTGGTTGGTGCCAGTCATGTATCACCATCTGGCCTGGTTCTAGGAGCTGTCCGGATGAGGTTATTAGGCTGTGAGCTCCAGCCTATGGGAGGGAACCACGCCCTTCAAATACATTTGAGCCTGTCCTGCAGGCCGCCAGTTATAGCCTTGGTTTCCCCAGTGATCTAGTATGTGTTTGGTTTTGACGATTTTGTACCTTTGCTGCCCTCCCGGTTTTGACTCTGACTCCTGACTACGTTTTCGGGTCCTGATTTAATATTCCCTTCCTGGCGACCTTCCTTCTCCGTTCCGCTGCTCATCATAGGCAGCTACCTCCTGGGCTCCGCTGTAATTCCAGATCCCTGTATAGGGGTAAAGGGTCTTGGGGTTTCTCGGGGTGCTGCCTTACCAGCAGCTCTGCCTCCCAGCGGATAGTCGTCACATGGCTATAGCTAAAAGGGGGCACATCCGCCTCCTGGAAGGTGTAAGAAATTTTCCTGCTGTTTTTTTTAAATATATTTCTCTATTTTGAAGGACTGTTATAGTGAATTTACATTTCTAAATGGATTCTGGACTGCCTTGATACCAGTGTAGCCTTCGTGCACCTACCTAGATTGCACGTTGTTCTTCATTTGTACCATTTCTGTTAACATTCAAGCATCAACTGAATACAAGAATTTGGGCCACTATCGGCTGTATTGGTTTTTGGTGCCATGTGTCATGCTTGGTGCCTAGCAATTTGGTTGTTTCATACTGACTTATTTCATGTTTTTTTCATTTAGCAACATAGAAAAAATAAATCTGTATATATACATCCATATAAATAAATTTCATGAAGAGAGAATTTCTATTTCAAAGCATGAAATGGCAGGTGCTACATCCCCTTTCAATGCTCTCTACTGGTAACCAGAGGAAAACACAGCACTTACCAATTTACAAACCCAATGCAGCTAATGGCCCTCTATGGTTACTGAAGCCTAAAATCCTTCTAATTCCTTCCCCTAATGAATAATTCCAGCTTTCTGTCTGTGCCTAGACTTCAGAGGGGCTAATTAAATTGATGTCAGGGAAATTAAGAATGTGCTTGTGAAAATGACAATTCACAAATATAACACTGGGAATAAAATGCTGTTTTGACCACGTAAGCAGTATTGTAATTTTTTTTTATCACATTCTTTATTTTATTTTATCTTACTCTTTATATACTTTTTATTTAAGATGAATTTGGTTTTACAAAATAAGACCTGGAGGAGAACATGAGCTATTGTTTAAGAGGAATCGAGTGTGCTTCAGCAAAGATGTTTTAAAGAGGTTTTGCTGCTTCATTGAACTTCAGTTACAAAAAGATAGATGTATTATTTTAAAACTTTACAAGAAAATAAATTTTCGGGCGTCATGCCAGATATATAGCGCTTCAATGCAAGTCAATGGATGCAAGAAATAACAGACTGCATATTAAATGTGTTGTTAACGTGATCTTTTACTGCAACTTTATCTTTTAATTATTAATCATTTAAAAAAGTGGGGTCTCCCCTCCCCACCTGCCCATATTGTTAAAACCAGCCAAGGTAAAGACCATTTTTTTATTTATAGATAATTTAAAAATAAAAATAATAAAGCTTTGGGGTGACCTCTCTTTTGGATTACCAGCGAGGAAAAGCTGGCAGCTGTGGTCAGCTGGCACCATCCATGAGCTTTACTGTAGCTGGCTATCAAAAATAAGGGGAACCACACATCCATTTTTTTTTTTTTTTTTGCCGTAAATACCAGGCTAAAACACCCTTTAGTGCCACATGTAAGGCACTAAAGGTTGTAAGCTTACAATATATAGGGGGAGGGACATGTATTTATTTATCTATCTACATAGAAAAATTGGATGACAGCACTTCTAATATTGTCCTTGGCTTGAGAAAGGCTAGTCCATAGCCGAAACATCGCCTCTGTGACAGTTGAGCAATGGCTTGCACCCACATTTGTGTCTATGATGCTGTTTTCTATTTTTCTGCTCTTTATCTATCCATTCATCTCTTTAGATAACAGGTTTTTTTTTAAATGTGACAACTAGCTTTAAATTGACTGACTTTCACATAGTCTAATAAGTCTATCTTAAAACTCATTGCATACGCATGCTCGGCAATGAATTAACACACACTCGCATGCCATACGGATAAAAAACACATGACGCTCGCCCAATGCTCAGCGACTTCTCTCGATGGGGATCTTGGGGAGGTGAGATACATAGATGTGAGCGAATGGTCATCCAGTACTTTGGAAAACAAATGTGCCTGAGCACTTACAGGCGGGTAGGAGGACATATCTCAGAAGACCTGTCATTGGGGATTCGTCTTGCTGTTTACTCAGAGTAGTCGAGCAATCTAAAAAAAAAAAAAAGCTATCCCCATACCTAGTTATGGTGCTAAGTATTTTCATTTTCCAACAGGTGACTTTTTATTTGTATAACTTTGTCACTTGTGTGGACTCTGTGGAGCTATAATGATCTGCAGTTTTTTCTTAATGTATTTATTTTTTTATCTTCTGCACAAAAACTATACTGTTTTCATACCACATCCAATCCAATGTTTTATACTGTGCACATTTATTTCTGCTGTTTAAAATGACTCTTCTATGAAATGCCATATTTTCTTTATCATTGACACCAAGGAAGTGCTCAATATAAATTGTTGATCTTTACAATGGCAATCTATTTAAAGGGGATCTGTCAGGAGGTTTTTGCTATGTAATATGGGAGCAGCATAAAACAGGGCAAGTTGTGGATTCCAGCGATGTCCCCTACTAAGCTGTATGTTGCGGTTTCAATATAATTAGTCATTTTTTTCAGCTGGAGATGATCACTAGAGGACTAGGATTTACATGCAGGCCAGTCCAGGTCCTCTGTGTAGTCCCGCATTGATTGGCAGCTTGTTAACCATTCGTAGAAAGCTGCTAATCAGGGATGTGAGCAAGGTTATAGGAAGCTCAGTGCAACAGAGATAACAGGGATTCTGTCAAAACTACACAAATCAGTCCAGAAAGTGATACACCACTGGAATCAGGGCTGTGGAGTTGGTAAGCCAAACCTCCGAATCCTCAATTTCTCTGACTCAGACTCCAACTCTGACTCCCTCATATATGGCTCATTTTAAGTGATAGATTTATTGCAGTACAATGTGAACTTCAGGATTTTAATCATTATTATGATAAAGCATAGTTCAGAATAATATTCAGTACATACTATATTGAAATACTGTACCAAATTTATTACATATGTTAGTCTGTGTTGGTCCATTTTATTCTGACTCCAACAAAATGAACTCCGACTCCACAGCCCTGGCTGGAATAACGCTTTCTGCTCCTAAATCTTGCCACTCTCAGATTACATTGCAAAAACCCGTTTACAGATTACTTTTAGGCTGTATTCACACACAATGCTTTTTTGCGCGGTTGCTTTTTCATGCGTTTTGACCCATGCAAAACGCGTGTTTTTACGGGACTACTTCTTCAGTGATGTCACAAAGGGGAGGAACAATCCTGTTTCCTCCTCCCATCTGTCACAGTCCCTATTTGATTTTGCAGTGTATTATACACTGCGAAATCAAATGTAAAATAAAAGCCAAATGTATTAAAAATATAAAAGATTGTTATACTTACCCTCCACTGTGTGATCGGTAACCGGGAGCCAGAGCAGGTATTAAACCTGCAAAGACCTTGCATGATGTCATATTGTTCACATATCACATGACCGTGAGCGGGCCAATCACAGCGTCGGTGTCATTATGACATCATGCAAGGTCTTTGCAGGTTTAATACCAGCTCCGGCTCTCTGTTACCCACACGGCGGAGGGTAAGTATATGAATCTTTATTATTTTTAATAGATTTGGCTTTTATTTTACATTTGATTTTGCAGTGTATAATACACTGCAAAATCAAATAGGGGCTGTGACAGATGTCACAGAGGGAGGAGGAAACAGGTTTGTTCCTCCCCTCTGTGACATCAGCGCCGGCGTATTCCCGCTGGAATTGCGCATCGTCTGAACGGTGATGCATAATTCCAGTGGTTATCATTGGGCCTATGGGAGAAAGTGCGCAAAAAGGCGGAAAGAATGAACATGTTCATTCTTTTTACGTGCACGCTTTCTTCCATAAAAGCGCAGCCAAAAATAGCGCTGCGTGTGAACGGCAAAAGTGGAAGTCCATTCACTTTGCTGTGAAACGCAGACGCAGCTGCGCTTTGGGAGGAAAAGCGCGCGCAAAATATGCACTGTGTTAACGAGGCCTTAGGCTATGTGCCAACGCTGCTTTTCAGGTGCAAAATTTTTGTGGTAAACTGCACCCTGTGGCTGAAAAGCGCAGCACCAAAAGCATGCGTATTTGGTGCAGTTTGTAGTCATGTGTTTTAATTCTACTATTGTCAATAGCAGGGAGGGTGAAAAACGCTGCTAAAAATGCCCCAACAATCGACATGCTCATTCTTTTTGACTGGACCACAAACTATACCTTAAGTGCAAGGGAAAAACATAGCATCATTGGCACAGCACCTCAGAATTCTCATAGACTTTGCTAGGGGAAGGATAGACATGAAGTTTTGTGACAAAATACGCAGTCGGACCAAGACCTTACGCTTTTTCCCTCCTGGCCATATTATATTAGAAAACATAGCAGTATTTTATATTAAAAATATATTTTCACTAGGGCACATTCTTTTAGTTTTCATTTAAAAAAAAAAAAAATCATCTAAATAAAAAAAAAAGTGTAGAATGTTTTGTGGCTGAACACTGCCACGGCTCATGCTTTGTGCTGTGTTTGTGCGGCTTACTTTTGAATCTGCTTGTTGATATGTGTAGCTGATTTTTTTTCTCTCTTCAAAAGAAAGATGAGGCAACTCTTTTCTTGAAGAACAATGCCAATCAAACCTAATCTGCTGTAATCAAAGCTTTAATTGCTCAGTTGAAGCGGGAGGCAGTCTCAGAAAGGGAGAACAATCTTGGCTATTTTTAAAATGCCAGTAAATTCAAGTGACACATCATCCTGGATAAGGTGTCAAATGATTTGCAATAAACACCAAAGGGAACAAAATGTGTTAGTCTTCATTTTTGTGTCGAGGACGATTGGGTTTATATTTGAGCATAATTATTTTACATGGGCATATGTGCCTTTTGTGTTGGCTTCACCCCTGATGCATAGCTGTGATGTATACATTAGATGTACAATAACCTGGAACACGGTTTCCGTTAAACGTATGTGCACAAATTAAGTATGTGTTCACGACATTCCTGCATCCAAAATATGTCTTTTGGCAGTAAAATACATTTTGTTGCATTTTTGGGAGTTTTTTAATGCCTTTCCATTTCGTAAGCTTCAAAAAAGCTAAAAGAATTGACATGCTACAGATTTAGAACTGCTTCCATGTCTGCAAGGAAAAAAAAAATGCAAAGGTGTGTAATATATCAGAAATTATTATTCACTTTGCTGGGACATAAAATCCTGCATTTTTCACAACAAGTCCAAATAGTCGATCTACTGGACCAAACAGTTTTACATTTACAGAGATGTATTTGTTATGGTCGTCTTAAAAAAAAAAAAACACTTTAGATTTGTTTGACACCAGTCGTATTAATTTTAACAAGTCTTGGTGCCGAACACAAGTGTCCATTTTCTAAGGGTCCTTTTACATGCTGCAACTTTCCAGCGATCACAACCACGATTTGACCTGGCCGGGATCGCTGGTGCATCCCTACTTGGTCGCTGGTGAGATGTCAAACAGTCAGATCTCACCAGTGAAGCAGCAACGATACGGCAGTCATTGGGAACCTGTCACTCTCGGGCATAGTATTGACATCGTTGGTCGTTGTCCCTGTCAAACACAGTGATGCACGCTGCCCAGAGGGAGCCCGGCGACCAAAAAATGGTCCAGAACGGTTTGTAATGATCAGCGATCTCACAGCGGGGGCCTGGTCGCTGCTATGTGTCACACAGAGCAAGATCGCCGTTACATCACAAAACCTGTGACGTTGCAGCGATATCACTAGCGATATCATTGTGTGTGCAGTACCCCTAAAAGTTGTATGTGTTTATTTTTTTAAGCCATGTGTCTATTTTTTGTTTTTTCTCTGTTCTCATTTTAATTCTATAGGTGCAGAATTCTGAAATCTGGGTAGTCAATAGCACAGACTTAATATGCTTCTAAATTAGGATATCTCTCAAATCTATTTAACATTGCAGAATTGTGATGCAACAGAGAATGCCAAAAGAAATGGCTCACGTTTTTGTGCGCATCTAAAGACAAACCTTGCCAAGGTGGATGTCCAAATTGACTGTCATAATAGTGAATGGCTCCATCATGGATCTATTGTGGCTTCCTTGGAATCAGTTTTTCAGTGGTTTTTACAGAGTGCCCGATATAGTACTCAACGAAGATGATTCTGTGTATTTTAACTTAGCCCAACACCAAGTACTTAGTTTTTTTGTCAAATATTTATACATGCAAGCAATGAAAGCGTGGAGTTAAATTAGTTGCTTTGGGAAATATAATTTAAAACTTTGTTTACACATTAACACTATGATCTAAATAGATTCTGAAGAATGCTCTTATCTAGGCGAGATGTATGTGAAATCATGTTCCCTCGTACACCCACCATAGACATATGGTTCTGGTTCTGAGTGTTTGTATCCAGATATTTACAACAGTGAAAAGGGATTACAATCCAACTCACACATGCAGCATGTACTGTCTGATTTCTAGTACCGTATATACTCGTGTATAAGCCGACCCGTGTATAAGCCGACCCCCCTACTTTTGCCCCAAAACCTGGGAAAATCTATTGACTCGTGTATAAGCCGAGGGTGGACCCTAGCACAAGTATACAGCCCCCAGCAGTGTGGTATACACCAGTCCCAGAGGTAGATACAGCAGCCCCATTGGTAGTATACCACGCAGCCCCAGTGGTAGTATAGACGCAGCCCTAGTAGTATATACAGCCCCAGTGGTAGTATATACAGCCCCAGTGGTAGTATAACAGGGCCCCAGCAGTATATACAGCCCCAGTGGTTTATACAGCCCCAGTGGTAGTATACAGGGCCCCAGAGGTATATTCAGCCCAGTGGTAGTATATACAGCCCCAGTGGTAGTATATACAGCCCCAGTGGTAGTATACAGGGCCCCAGCAGTATATACAGCCCCAGTGGTAGTATACAGGGCCCCAGCAGTATATACAGCCCCAGTGGTTTATACAGCCCCAGTGGTAGTATACAGGGCCCCAGCAGTATATACAGCCCCAGTGGTAGTATACAGGGCCCCAGCAGTATAACAGCCCCAGTGGTTTATACAGCCCCAGTGGTAGTATACAGGGCCCCAGAGGTATATACAGCCCCAGTGGTAGTATATACAGCCCCAGTGGTAGTATACAGCCCCAGTGTAGTATATTGCAGCCCCAGAGGTAGTATACAGGCAGCCCAGTAATGCAGGGCCCCCCCAGCCTGACTCCGGTCACCTGTAAAGCAAACTATACTTATCAGTGTCCCGCTGTCCGCGCCCGCTCGCCGCTGACATCCACGATCCTCCATCTTCATGCGTCTTCTTCCTGTTTCCTGTGCTCGTCGCAGGAATGACGTCATTGCCTGCGACGAGCACAGAAACAGGAAGAAGACGCATGAAGATGGAGGATCGCGGATGTCAGCGGCGAGGCGGGCGCGGACAGCGGGACACTGATAAGTTAGTTTTGCTTTACAGGTGACCGGAGCGAGGCTGGGGGGCCCTGCATTACTGGGGATGCGGGTGCTGCTGTATACCGATGTATACATCGGTATGTACCGATGTATACATCTATAACAGCACTGACTCGCGTATAAGCCGAGGGGGTACTTTTCAGCCAATTTTTGGGCTGAAAAACTCGGCTTATACGCGAGTATATACGGTATATGCTGCCATTTTCTTACAGCCAGAGATGTCCTGACATTGTATTAAAAAGGTAGAACCTTTATCCACAGGATAGAGGTAAAGGTGTGATCATTAGAAGTACGATCCCAAAAAAATGGTCTTTACATGTCCTTGCCATGAGCCAGCACTATATTCTTAGTATCAGTGGTGGTCCTCTCACTCAGACCCCACTGATAATGGATTCATCACCTACACTGTGAATGATATATATGCAGTTCATGGAACCATTTTTAAAGGGATTGTCTCATGAGATACTACCCTTGTCCATGTAGTTTATATTAAAACCATTTCAAAAAGCCTACTCTAGGATATTGGCTAAATAATAACCCAATAGGGGTGATGCGTCAAATATTATAGTAACATAGTATAAGTGACTAAAAAAAAAGCTAGCGTACCACCATTAAAGTCCTAGTGTAAAACAAAGGTAAACACATACAGGTCTTGCTGATACATCGAAGGAAGATATCACCGGAGCTCACCGTGGGATCGCCGGGGAGGGTGAGAAAGGATGTGTGTGCGTCTTTCTGTCTCTGTGTGCGTCTTCTGTCTCTGTGTGCGTCTTTCTGTCTCTGTGTGCGTCTTCTGTCTCTGTGTGCGTCTTTCTGTCTCTGTGTGCGTCTTTCTGTCTCTGTGTGCGTCTTTCTGTCTCTGTGTGCGTCTTTCTGTCTCTGTGTGCGTCTGAGTCGGTCGATAGGGTAGGGGGTACTCTAATAACGGGGCTGATGGGTACTTCGATGGGGATCACGGCTGGTTGGTTCCCGGTTCGGTGCCCTGGACCTTCAATGGCGGGGATGGTCAGGGAGTGATGATGATGAATGGGGAAACGGTAACATGACGCCACCTGTGGCACCTGGTAATGTGGATACCAGTGCTGCAGCCAGCCGCTGAGGTGATGGAAGTGCAGCTCAGAGTAGTACAGCTCCCCACAGGTGGAGCTTTATCTCAGGGCAGTGGGTGGATGAGGGAGCAGTAGTCCTCACCTCTTTGATTCTGTAGGAGCCCTCTGGGCGGTGGAGGAAAGGAACACCGACACCGCTTCAACTCAAACGTTTCTTTACTGGTACTGGGCATATGTTGAAGTACACAGTACAGTCTGGTTTAGCGGGGACGTAGCCACAGATTTTGAGGTAACTTTGCAAAGTCTCAGTGGTCCCTTTTGTAATAGCGTTCTGGGTTCCTCTTTAACCCTCTTTAACCACACTGAAGAGCCCTTTCGCCAGTCCCCTAGTCTGCTACTGTTAGGTACAGTCGGTTCCTTACGGGAACGGATGGGAGTGACAGAAGAGTAATCCTCCTGCCACCGGAATTCAGTCCTTTCCCTAAAGTGTCCTGGACCCAATTTGGAACTGAGGTAGGAATTCAGACCGTGGCGCTATGGCTCCTTTATGTCGATCCCACAGCTTGTCGGTTTGCAGTCAGGGGTAGACCAACTGACTGCCTCGGCTCTGGTATGCCGGTGACGACCCAGCTGGCTCCAACCGGTCCTGGTTTGTCCCCTCCCAAAGAGGTGCCCTCCTGTCACGGACGCAGTCTCCTCAGCACCGTTGTTCTGCTCTCACTTGCTCACTGACTGGGCCTGGAGTCACTCTGTCTCCCGCTCTACTCTAGGCCCCACCCTCCTGGGACCTACTGAATCCAGTCCCCTATCCTAAGGTGGCTATTGTATGAGTGCTTATAACAGACTTGCCATGAGGGCGCCACACGTCTGTCTGTATGCGTCTTTCTGTCTGTGTGCGTCTTTCTGTCTGTGTGCGTGTCTTTCTGTCTGTGTGTGCGTGTCTTTCTGTCTGTGTGTGCGTGTCTTTCTGTCTGTGTGTGCGTGTCTTTCTGTCTGTCTCACTATATCTGTCTGTGTGTCCCATTATTCGTGCTGCATTTGTAAAGTGCACAAACGCAATACATTTGTGCTGCTTTTTTGCAGCCGATAAACGCAGCACAAAAAACAGCCATACAATTATCCAGTGGGCATGTAGCCTAAGTGTGCATTGGTAGAAATCCTTTACCTTCTGTTACAAAAGGCATAAAAGGAGCTTGCAAAACTGTAAGTGAAGTTTGTGAAAATATGCGTCCAAACTGAGATTTGCAATACACGTGTAACCTGCTACAGAGCTGGTGTCTCTGGGCACAATGTGTGTTAGATGTCACCTTTAGAGTGATGCAGAAATAACAGTCAGTTTTCATTTTCTTTAATATCATTCAATTCTCGAAGGTTGTGTCATCTTTGCCGGTCAGGTCAGTAGCTGGGAGCTTTGCCTGCCATATGTGGGTGATGTCATTTTTACAGCATGGTGTTAGAGAGATGAGGTGAGCTCACATCTCTGCGTCACCTGGCTGGCTTCAGTGCCTCACCAGTGAGCACACTACCAGTGTTTCCAATAAACATGAGTCATTTTATGAATACACTGGGCAGTGAGTGCTGAGAAACAGATGAGGTGTTGGTTACATCTGATATATTCTGATCTGCTGAGCCATTTAAGCAAACTATGCCATACGAATCAGTCACTTCCCATACCAGTGACGTTTGTTTATTTACATAATATTACCATTATTATCAGCAATTTACACGAGTTTTGAGTCATATTAATAACACATCCTCTTTATGGCATTGACATTAGCTGTATTGAATTTAACAATCTAAATGAAGGAGTTATACCTTAAAGTGTAAATGTTAATTCATTAAAAAAAAAAATACTGCACTGGTTGTTAATGATGGGTCACATTGCAGCTAAGATGATGCTTTTTGTGCCATGTGACTTATTTTCTCACATTTTTATGTCTTAAAAACTGCATTTTATGCATTTGTGGGCATGGCCAGCAGCTGATAAGGAGCAGTGAAATGTGACAGCAGAAAAGGGGTTAACAGAGATCGTGATTGAGCTGTGTGGAGAGCCAGCAGACAAGGGGTTAATCGAGATCTTGACTGAGCTGTGTGGAGCCATATGACAGATCTTTCCTAAACAAAAGCTTCTGAGTAGTTAGCACTGATCCTGACATTCTGACATTTGCTTAGCCACTATGTTGTAGGGTGAGATAATCTAATGCATTGTTTTCTCACCAACTGCAGTCAGCAGTATAGGCCACCCACCTTCCTTTATATAGTTACTTGCCCCGTATTCACTGAAGACAGATCTGACTGATAATCAACATATGTCTGCTTCACACACACAGTGCAGTGGGGACACATTATGGAAGGTTTATCAATGATTTTCAACCAGAATTTTCCAATTAAGTATATTTAAAAGTTTATTAAAATCAATTGCTGTGTTATTATTAAATTACATTTTAAACAGTGGTTATACTTTAATGCAATTTCACACATTCAGCATTCGTGGCCTAATTATGGACCACAATGTTTGCATTTGCCAGGGGTTTGCTGACCCAAACACAACAGCTTCATACATACATAGAAGGTTCCTGAGCAAGGAGAAACTTCCCAAGGGTCAATGGTACTGCATAAAGGTCAGTATTGAGAACACAAGTGTCCGACAATACAAGTTACTTCACACTTAAGTACCATGGATATGAAAAGTATGACATGGTGTTCCAGAAGGAAAGCAACCTGAGGCGTATGTTAAGATTGGTGAAGAAATGGTTCAATGACAATGAAGTAGAGTTGCTAGACTGGCCCCCAGAGTTTCTAGACCTCAACCCAGTCAAACACTTGTGGGTTCAGTTGAAGAAAAGCTGTGTACATGCCCAATAGAGTTGACTAGTATGTACTAACACTGGGAACGTATAGATGAAACCTGACATCAGATTTCGTTTGAGACATGCTTGAAACATATTGAGAGCATGCCCATAAAGATTGAGGCCGTGTTGAAAGCCAAAGGTGGATTTACACAATACTAATAAAATAATAAAAATGTAGCTTTTTAGAAACTAACCCGTAGCAATACAGTGAGATGACAAGAATCTGTGTAACTATATGTTAAATAGTATCAAGTTAAATTTATTTGAGATTGTTCAGATGATTGTCTATAAAGTGATGATAGCCTCACTCCGAAAACTGTAGTGGATGATGAGATATGAAGCCTGAAAGTCAAAAGTTCAAGTCATATTTACCCTTTTGCTTTTCAGTGTAGTTGATGAATTTTGCCAGTACTCTGCTTTTTGCAGTGTTTAAAGCAGGTATGGGGAAAAAATTGGTATAGTAAGAATGTTTAAAAAAAAAATAAATTCTTAATTTGATTTAGATTTTATTCTAAATACCGGTTTACACATAACGATGTCCCAGTGATGCCACAAAGGATGGGGTCACTAGGACATCGTTAAAGGATCGCTGGTGAGCTGTCACACAGACAGACTCACCAGCGATCAGCGACCCCTGCAACGACTTCGACATTGTAGAAAAGAATATAGAATGTTCTTTTCCATGATGTGGAGTTCCCGCTACCCTGGTGTAAGCGGGAGAACGCTTGTAACCACGGTAAACAACGGTTACTAAGTGCAGCGCTCTGCTTAGTTACCCATGGTTTACCCTGGTTACCAAGAACAGCGTGCTTGGTAACCAGGGTAAACAGCGGGTAACTAAAAAGAGCGCTGCACTTAGTAACGAGTAACATCACAAGTTGCAGCGACATCATTGGCAATGTCACTACATGTAAACTGGCCTTAAGCCATTAGTATATCTTGCAGGGACACTTCTGAAGAAATGCTGCTACAGGAGGTAGTTCCAAACACCTTGGAAAATGAACCACAGATTTACTGATTTACTATGGATATAGGTTTACACAAATCCTTTTGTATTCTCATGTAATCCCAGACAGACTTGATATTGTGATCAGGACACACTGGAGGCCATATGGCCACCTCGAATAAAGACTTTTGTTCCTTCATGTCACAGGTCAAACACCCTGGCAAGGCTGAGCACAGCAACAAAGAAGGTTGTATTGCATAAGTAAGTTCTTTCCCAGGATGGTTTCACACTTGCATTTTTTTTGTTTTGCGTTGTAATTCGTCCATATCATGAAGGCTCTTGATCAGGCATGTGTATCTAATATTTAAAATGAATAAGCAGGTACATGGGTGGCATCAGGATTACGCCTAATCCCACCGCATCAGTTTTTTTGACGACCAACCTTGCCGCATGATGTTACAATTTTTGGTGTTGGTTTAAAATATATATATGTGTGTATGTGTGTGTGTGTATGTATATATGTGTGTGTGTGTATGTATATATGTATGTATGTATGTATGTATATATGTATATGTATATTTATACAGTTGAAACCATATATAATGTATTTCAATGGTGTCCAGATCCAAAAATGGGTGGTCTCTTCCAGTTGGATCTGTTGTACCACATTGAGCATGCTCAAACTTTTTCTGCCCGTCCTGATGCAACTACAGCATTTTGGTCTTTAATCTCTTCCCGAACTCCCGATCAGGCATCCGGCAACTGTGGTGGCATGCATTTGCAGATGCAGGAGCGCATGCAGATGCACTTGTTTTGAGCCTGATCTTGATGAACCACAGGTGTGAAACCAGCCTTATAATAGGAATGGAGGAAAAGATATAATCACTCTACCCATTAACCCACACTGCTGATATGTTCTAATAATTATGGGTAGAGTTTGAAATGTTTTGACTGTTTGGATTTTTTTTCTTAGCAGGTAAAATAAAATAACAGTATGTGAGTGCAAACTAAATAAGAGGATATTGCAATAAATTCTAAGAAAAAAAAATTTGTGTGCGCAGTAATACGGTATCTCAAGCTTAGTGCTTTTGTTTTTCTTAGGAGTAGAAAAGTATGGCTCTAATTTAAAAAAAATAGTGTCACATCTGAATTGTTTTTGTGTAATTTTACCCTATTATTATTGTGGATGGATCACAGCTGAAATATATACAACTTGTCGGCATATGAAGTACTTTTTTTTTTTTTAAAGTAAGCAATATTTTTCTATTACTATTGTTTGTCAGTTCTTTATCACTAAATTTTCTTTTCTTTTAATTTTCATATATGTTTCCTAATTTTATTTAATTTTATTTTAATTTAATTTTTCCACATCACTATCAGAGTTGAGAAATAAAAGATTTGATGAATCTCATTTTAGTGGTTGTTGGTATTCAGTGGCCGGTAGCAGAGCTGTGGCGTTGAAGTCTGTGTCCATTTTGGTGGAGTAGGAGTCAGATTCAGGAAAATTGATGAGTCAGAGTCTGAGTCGAATGTTTGGCTTAACGACTCCACAGCTCTGGCCTCTAGACAAGAGCCTAAGGAACTACCTCGTACCTACCAGCATCCTTTGGCTCTACTGATTATTAGTAGATCTAGCACAACATCTTGTCAATCATGACATTGTATGGGCTTTCAGATCTGTAGAGTTGGTGGAGATGCCAGCAGTTGGAGGTCTGCACAGCTCTAGTCTGGTTGCCACAGATTACAGATGTAGCTGATATCCTGAAAGCAGCATTGCAATGCTGAGGGCAACAGTGTTTGCTGAGAAAGGGTTTTTACTTGTGCTTGATTCCCTTATATCATGCCAAAGTCTATGAGTAGCTACTACAACTTGTGTTGCACTTCCTCTGAGGGCCACTTTACACACACCAACTTATCTGCCCAACTTCTGACCAACTTGCTGGTTGCAGTGAAATCATGGACACATTGTTCCATTTTGTGACTGTGTACAATGGAACAATGTGTCCATGATTTCACTGCAACCAGCAAGTTGGTCAGAAGTTGGACAGATAAGTTGGTGTGTGTAAAGTGGCCCTGATTCTGAAACAATTTTCTCAGAGCTACAGATATATGGGAGAGTATTGAACATTAAGCATGTGTTCCAGGAAATGATGGCTATTACACGTTTTGTCATACACATGGTTATTTTTTTTGTACATATTGGAACAACAAAAACACAAAAAAAAGGCAAATTAGACAGTTTATTACAAAACCATAAGAAAGTTATGGACTGAATTGTTGCCACATTTTCCAAAACTGTGAATTAACCACTTTTGTTTCAAGCATGTGATGCTCAAACTCTCCTGTGGCAAGTAACAGGTGTGGGCAATATGAAAATTAAACATGTAGCCAGATAAAAAGAAGAGTAGTTGATTCAATCTTTGCATTGCATGTCTGTGTGTGCCACACTAAGCATAGAAGACAAACAGGAAACTAGAACTGTCTGAGGACTTGAGATCCAAAATGGTTGAAAAATATAAACAATCTCAAGGTACTGTCACATGCTAGGATATAGGTGAATGAGATCGTTAGCTATGTCACGTGACCGCCATCCTTCCGACATCGTTAGTGTGTTGTCACACGCAAGGATATTGTTAATGATCTTAAATTTGACAACACTCCAGCTACTTGGAGAAGAACGATTGAACGATGTTAAAAAGCAGCAGGAATAGGAGAAATATGAACGACATCGTTCAAAAAGGTGTCACACTGAACGAAGTTGCGGCTTCCCAGGACGTTAATTGGACGACGAACGATAGATTTGAGGTCCGGATCTCAAATTTTTGCTGAACGATCCAACGATTTATCCTTCCTACATCGTTCGTTTACACGCAACGACGCACTAACGATATTGTTTGAACAATCACAAATCTGTGAAGTTTCAACGATATCATTAACAAGATCGTAGCGTGTGAAGCGGCCTTCAAGGTTACAAGTCCATTTCCGGAGAACTTTTATGTTCCTTCGTCCACAGTGTGCTAGATAATAAAGATGTTTATTGTAGCTTATCTCCCTGGATGTGAATGGGAGAGAAAAATTGATGAAAGCTTACAACACAGGATTGTCCCGATGAGGGTTAAACAGCCCCAATTAAGTTCCAGAGAAATTCAATCTGTCCTGCAGGCTCAGGGTGCATCATTGTTAGCATAAATTATCCATCAACATTTGAATAAAATTAAATGATATGGCATGAGACCCAATAAGACCACACTGCTAACACAGAAATAAATAAGTTAGACTGAAGTTTGCCAAAATGTATGTGAGCAAGCCAAAATCCTTCTGCAAAAGTGTCTTATGGACAGATGTGATAAACATACAGCTTTTTGGTAAAGCACAACATGTTGACCGAAAACACAATGAAACCTACAAAGGAAAGAACATAGGACCTACAATCAAATATGGTGGAGGTCCAAAGATGTTTTTTCGTTGTTTCACGGTCTCTGACACTTGGTGTCTTGACTGTGTGTAAGGCATGTTGCACTGTAGTGTCCAGTGTCAGAAAGCTGGGTTTGCATCCATGAGTCTTCCAGCAGGACAGTGACCCCAAACATGCTTCAAAAAGCACTCAAAAATGGATGTAACGAAGAGCTGGAGAGTTCTGAAGTGGCTAAATCCCATTGAACTCCTTTTGGAGAGATCTTAAAATTGCTTTTGGGAGAAGACACACACTGCAAATATTAGAAACCTGGAGCAAGCAGTTTTCAAAAAAAAAAAATTCTACCTTTCAATTGAGAGGTTTAAGAAGCTTATTGATGGTTATAGGAAGCTATTGATTGCAGTTATTCTTTCCAAAGGGTGTGCAACTAAATATTAAATTGAGGGTGCCAGCAATTTTGAATGGTTCATTTTTTTTTAGTTTATTTTTTTCCCTTTCTTATTGCTGAAACATGTGCATAACAAAACCATGTGTAATTACTATAAGGCTAAGTTCACATTGCGTTTGTGCTGTCCTCTTAACCCCTTCCTGACCCATGACGACGTACAACATCAGGACCGGTTACTGGGGTTTGATGCGAGCACCTGCGCGGAGCTCACATCATTTGCCCTACATCTCGGCTGATTTCATCAGCTGAGATGTCGGGCTAACGGCTCCGATCGGATCAGGGATAGCTCGGGATCCTGGCTTGACCCCGGAAGCTGTCACAGAGCACTTCCAGTGAGTGGTTGGCAAGCGCTGCTGTCTCAGGACATCGTCCCAGTTTATTGCACTAAGATAATCTCTCAGCTGTTGGAAATTTGCCTTCCTGAAGTTGTGTCCTTGTAGCCCCTCTACTGCACATCTTATTAAGGGATACATGAAAACTTATTATTTTGTGATCACTATTACCCAAGTGACCTCAAACCCGTATATTTGATATGCAGTCTGACCTGTTCGTTAATATTAGGTCTAACAGTGCCACCCTTCTTGTTGGGTCCTGAACCAGTTGTGAAAGGTAATTGTCTCTCATAGTTTTCATAAACCTACAGTATTACCTGTGCTGGATAGTTGAAGTCCCCCATAATAATGACTTCTCCCTGAGTTGCTGCTTCATCTATTTGGTTTATGAGGATATTCTCCTCCACTTCCATAATTGTTGGAGACTTATAACAAATCCCTATCAGTAATTATTTTTTCCCCCCCTCTCCTTCTCTTCATCCACAGGGACTCTACGTTTTCATTAGATTCACATATATTATCACGCAGGATGGGTTTTAAGGATGATTTTACATATAAACGCACACACGCCCTCGCTTATATGTACGGTCATTTCTGAAAATACTATAGCCCTGTAAATTAACAGCCCAGTTATGACTCTCGTCCAGCCACGTCTCCGATATCCCCACCATGTCAAAATTTTCCTACAAAATTAATTATTATTCCTCCTGGTTGTTGGTAAGGCTTCTGGCATAGTGTTCATGCACTTTATGCATCTCTTTACCTCTATTCCTTTTACTATATTGACTGTTCTAACCACACACCCCCATGCCACCCCAATTTCATTATTTGTGCCCAGGTTATTATTTACACTATCTTGCCCTCCTGTACAATGAATACCCTCCCCAGCAATCCCTAGTTTAAACACTCTTCCAACCTCCTAGCCATTTTCTCCCCCAGCACAGCTCCACCCTCGCCATTGACGTGCAGCCTGTCCCTAGTATAGAACCTGTAGCCAGCAGAGTAGTCGGCCAAGTTCTCCAGGAACCCAAACCCCTCCTTCCTAAACCAATTCCTGAGCCACTTGTTCATCTCCCTAATCTCCCGTTGCCTTTCTGGCATGGCACGTGGTACAGGCAGTATTTCAATGAATACTACCGTGGAGGTCCTTGCCTTAAGCTTGTAGCCTAATTCCTTGAAATCATCTTTAAGGACCTTCCACCTACCTACGACTTTGTCATTTGTGCCAATGTGCACCATTACCGCTGGGTCCTCACCAGCCCCTCCCAGTAATCTGTCAATCCAATCAACAATGTGCTGGAGTCGAGCATCGGGTAGGCAGCACACTGTTTAATCATCTCTGTCTTTATGACAGATTACCCTATCTGTTCCCCTAATAATTGAGTCCCCTACTACCAGCATTTGTCTGGCCTGCCCTGGAGCAGACACTCCTCCGGCTTTCAGAAGACATGCCTTGCTGCAGCAGTGCTATCCCTGTATTGACACCCTGTAATGGACGCATGCATAGACCTCCATTCAACAAACGCATCCATAGACCTCCATTCAACAAACACATACTAAATAGGCATGCATTTGCAAGTATGCGTTTGTTGAAACGCACAGACAAACGCAGACTGCAGCAGTTTTCAGTCTGTTAAAACAAACGCAATATAACGCAATGCTTCAGATTTGTGGAAATCTGTAGCGTTGCGTTATATTGTACTTGCAATAGATGATAGAATGGATAGATAGTTTGATAGATGGTTGGATAGATAATAGGATAGATAGATGCAAGAAAAGCATTACCAGTGTCCCTGCTCTATCTCCCCGCTCACTCTGCTGCTTCCGATGCAACTCGTAAAGCTCATGAATATTAATCCACTGACCAGGAAGCAGCAGATAGAGCAGGGACACTGGTAATACTTTTCTTGCATCTATCTATCCTATTTATATCTATCCTATTTATCTACCTTTTTATCCATCTCATGTAGCGCATACATATTTGAAGTATCAAAAATTTATGCGCTCTAAAATGACTCAAAATGTCATTTTTGCTGTCACTTCCAACGGAAACCGTTAATGTTTTCATTGTAACAAACAGCAATAACGCAATGTGAACCTAGCCTAATTTTCAGGGAGAAATACTTCATTTTCTGGAGCAATTTCAAGGTTCCATTGCTTTTAGCCATGATTGTATATGAAGTCCACACTGTATATATGTTGTATTTTTTAGATTAGAATGAGGAGCTTTAGATTCTTTTGAATTCTAATTTTAGTAATGCTAATCATTCTTATTTGTAAGTGGATTCTGATCTAGCCATGAAATAATAAAATATACTGCTGTTTGATAGTCGGTAGATGTGTAATAACATTATTTTAATATCAGGTACCATAAAGAATAATAAGCCTTCATATGAGAATGTTGCCAGAGAAATTCCCTTAACACAAACTTGTAATGCTTTGCTTATTGCTGGATCCTCTGAGGCGCTATGTAAGCATTAATGGTCTTTACTAATCATGTGCAGATACACATGTGCTGTAGCAGGTACAAATACCACTGTAAAATGCATGAACATAAGGGAAAATTACTTATTACAACTGACAGCGTCAAGGCAAACGGAGTTTGCCTTAAGCATGCACTGAGTCATTATGCTTGATAAGTCTCGTAGCTCGGAACTATAACAGAAACACATTATTGCTAGGTTAAATAAGAATGAGGGCTTTGCCTTAGGATACCACTGACTACACAACTGAAGACTTCTTTAAAGCATATGAAATGCTCAGTATCGTATTATAAGTAAATCCAGGTTCACGTGTATTAGGGAATGCCCGTTCCCTGTTTATCCATCAAATGATGGAGATAAGTTTTGTCCCATTGAGTCTATTGAATATTATGGGGTGTCAGTATTCCACCTTACTGGCCATCATTTTAACAAAGAATACCAAAGCACATCAGCCACCATTGATTACATTATTTAACGGCTGCATTCCTCCATAAATTTTTTTTGTAACCAGAATGGTACAATAAAATATTCTTCAAAGCTGATCCAAACCTAGCTTTATTGTAAGGGTGTTATTACACACAGCGATGTTCCAGCGATCCCGACAACGACCAGGATCGCTGGAACATCGATGTGTGGTCACTGGAGAGCTGTCAAACAGGCAGATCTCAGCGACCAGGGAGCCGAATAACGACCTCCACATCGCTGGGTAAGCGGGAGAAGGCTGGTAGCTAAGGTACACATCGGGTAACTAAGCACAGCGCTGTCCTAGTTACCCGCTGTGTACCTTGGTTACCAGCCTTTTCCCGCTTACAGGCTGGTAAGTAGGGTACACAGCGGGTAACTTTGACAGCACAGTGCTTGGTTACCCGATGTGTACCCTGGTTACACATCGGGTGCGCTGTGCACCTGACCGCACAGTGCACGCTGGGACATGTAGTCTTATGACGCCGCTGTGGCTGCAGCTGGTGGTGGTGCCGCTGCCCGCGCCGGCTCCCTGCATTCTCTGCACCAGCGCTTGCTGGACCCCTGCCGTCAAACACGCTGGTGCGTGCTGCACAGCGGGAGATCAACGAGCAAAAATTGGTCCTGATCGTTTTGAAATGATCAGCGACCTTGCAGCAGGGGCCCCTGCTTTTCACACACAGCGATATCGCTGGCGAGGTCACTGATTTCAGTGTTATCGCTGTGTGTGAAGTACACCTGAGTCCTGTACAGATACTGTCCTCATTCACTCTAGTCTCTGTCCCCATTAGGCACACGAGCTTACGAAAAAATTCTCTCAAAATTGCAAAAAAAAACACAGAAGGCTTCAATATATAAAATTAAATAAATGTGTTATCACAATTGCAGTAACTGGTTAGGCAAAGTTTACATGTCATTTTTATTGTAAACCAATTTTCACATAAAAAAAAGTCTGGTGGAGTTTTTTTTCCTTCGGCTTGTTTGGCAATTACAAATTCTTATGTAGCCATAGTGGCTAAAAAGTAAAAAAAAAAAAAAAAAAAAAAAATGTTGAGGTCCTGGAAGGCAAAGATAACAAATTGAAGTCAAAGAGGGGCTCACTGGAACTTTGTCACCCTAGTGCAACCATAAAATTTAGGTCACCCAGGCTTCTGTATGTTTTGGCGTTGTGGAAGGAGCACCAAGTACCCACAGGTGACCTATGCAAACACAGGCACTACAGACCAATTCAACCCAGATTCTTCTTGCTGTTATTTCAGTTATAGCACAGCACTAAAAGGTAACTAAACTAACCACATAGAGCCACATTGAGATGAAGGTGGTCATTTTTGTAATTAGGGAAGTTGTTTCTGCACAAATGTTTAACCTTTCAAGCACATTGTATGAGCTAAAATCATTAATGTGAAGCTACAATATGGCTTGCAATAATGTCTGCTGGGCATAGCTGTGCTCTGTAAGACTTAAAAAGAACATACCAGGCCTTTTAATTTTTTTGTGTTTGGATAAATACAGTATAATATATGATGATTATCCATCACATGTCATAGCTCAGAAATATTCTCCCCATATGCATTGTGTCTAGGGTAAAATATCACCAATAAAGTTGGCATATAGAGACACCACAGTACATAGACATAGCGGATAGAGATGAACCGGTCGAGGTTGGCGTTCGTGTGCTTTACGTATCCACAGCACTCGGCAATCATCGCTGTGCTTGGTACACTCTGTGCTCATGCCAGTGCGAGCTGCTTGCAGTGTTTGATCGGCTCGCACAGGGGGTAAAAGAATGGGCATCATCTGTAGTGTTTCTAAAATAAAAAAAAAAATCCATGCCCTCGGAAATGGTTTGCTTTTGTCTAGCTGTATGTGGGCGGAGATAACTGTCTAATCAGTGTCTTCAAATGAGGTTCGGGTCAAGTTTTGGTCCCAAACATACCTGTATAGAGAGTTTGGCTGAACCACCAGAACCCTATCTTTTACTTGTCCACTCATCTCTAGTAGTGAACTCTGTATAGACATGTATTTTGCCGAGTGCAAGGGGCCTAGACCGGACCTTCAGCTGAAAATGAATCCCACTGTTTTCTGGTAGTCTAAACTGTGCCTTTGTTTGGACAAAAGTGCCCTGGCCAATGAACCTCTACTAAATTTAAAATTCATAGATCGCAATGCTTGGCTAAAACCTGCTTCATAATGTCCTATTATGTTACATGGTAAAATTATTGGAACCCATTTACGGTAATTGGACGAAATGTGCTAGCATTAACATTTCAGATGGGACATATACAGATAATTTGAGACAATACATAGTAACAAAAAATTCAGAAACCATGAGGAGTGAGGTTCCTGCTCGCAAGCTTACAATCTATGAGGAAATGGGAGAGGCACAAAAGGTAAATGGTAAAAAGTGCCGTCATATATGGTCCAGCTCAATATAATAGGGGTTCATTTAATGCTGTATGAACCAGTCACCAGCCAGGATCTGTACAAGTACAGGTAAAGTGCTATTAAGTGCATGGAGGGTGTAGACAGATGACTGAATAGGCCAGATTTGGAAAATGGAAGATAGGAATAGTTAGACAAGTGAGGTGATAGTTCAATCTAAAGAGATGCATTTTAAGGCTCGCTTAAAGCTATTGGTATTGGGAATTAATTTAATTATTTTTGGTAATCCATTCCAGAGATTGCTGAAGCTCGTGAGAAGTCTTGGGGACGGAGTGGGAGGTTCGGATTGTAGCTGATGGCAGTCTTAAATCACTTGCGGAACGGAGGGCACATGTAGGGCGATAGACAGATGAGGGAGGAGATGTGGGGCAGTGCAGAACTGTGGAGGGCTTTGTCTGTGAGAGTGATTATTTTAAATTGTACTCTGTAGCGCATTGGCAACCAGTGGAATGACTGGCACAGGATAGAGGCATTGGTGAAGCAGTTGTAGAGGAATATGATCCTGGCTTCTGCCTTCAGGATGGATTGGAGAGGAGAGAGTTTAGTAAGAGGAATTCTGATTAGTAGAGAATTGCAATAATCTACTACATTAAGGGTATGTGTCCACAGGACGTTTTTTGAGCAGTCCAGAATGCAGCAAAACCTGAACTGGTTTCAAGGATCCTAGAGTCCTTACCAGATTTGCTGATTTCAGGTCCTGCTTTTTTGCGCATTTTTTTGTGCGTTTTTACAGCGTTTTTGATGCTGCGTTTTTCCATTGACTGTACCAAAAACGCAGGAAAAATAAAGCATGTCAATTCTTTCCCATTCGCACCAAAACCGCATGGATTTGTCAGTTCTTGACACTTGCAAAATCAATGTGTGGGCACAGCGTTTCTGTGAAACACATTGGTTTTGCTGGGAATCAAAGCCGCAGGAACAAATTACATTACCGTAAAACCAATGGTAAACTGCAGGCAGAAACTGCAGGGAAAACTCAGCAAAAACGCACTGTGTGCACATACCCTAAAACATCTGAGAAAAAAAAGAGAAATAAATGTTACAAAAGGAAATATCGTCACACTTGTTTCATGTAGTGATCCAGCTCTTGATGCTGCGACAATCATCCTGGTATTAGTTTACAAATGAGTGGCATGTGTCCACTGCCACCAATCAATGACTTTAGTAGTTCTCTTTTAGGTACTTTAGTGGTCTAGTGGTTCAGCGTAGAGTCATGATGGAGGTAAAATGGCACATATCTTGTATATGGCACATGTATATGAAGACTAGGAGGAACGCCTGAGCAAAAGCACAGGATTGACTAGAAAGCAAAGAAAGGAATAGTGTTTGTCACATACCAGAAAAAAAGCAGACATCTGAGTGAGCCATTATCTGTTTGTGTTGACATAGATGACTTTTCTTTTAGTTTCTCAGAAGCGTCTCGGTAACAATACTTAATAAGTCTACTTGGTTATTCCTATGTGTCTTCCAAGGATACTATTACTCCTACTGATAGGTGGTTGCCTTTTTAACACTGTACATGTTGGTAAAGTTAGGCATGTTTAAAAAAATCTCTATTTGCAAGCTGGGATATTTTTTTCTATATTGAATTTGTTTTTTTGCATTAAGAGTATAACTAGTGGAATGTTGCACAACATGACTGATTGATGCAGAGTCAGGATTTGTTTCTTTTTTTTCTCTCCACTAGGTTTATGCGTTTTTGGTGTTTTTTTAATATTCTTTTTCTATCCTTGTAGTAAACGTTAGATCAATAAAGCAAAAGCAGATAGGATTTGAATGTCTATGCTAATGAGGAGGAATATACCTTATGGGCATGTATCCGAAATAAACACCCATTCATTGTATTAGAGGTACAATGGGCACCTAGACAATTCCAGTCCCATTACAAGGTGTGACATGAGCATACAAACTATAACAAATGGATTCGTTAAACATTTGTTCCTAGATAGAACAGAAAAGCAGAATTCCAATAACATATTAATATGTTAAAACATCTACTTACATAATCATCTTGTGGCATTTGTCATCCACTTCTGTCATATTGTCCTGCCATCATGTGCGCGGCAGCCATATTTGCAAATCCAAGTGATGTGTGTGCAAAAATGGCGCCTGCTGGCCCATTGCGCAGTACCGCCAGTGACATTATTAGAAAAAATATACCGTATATACTCGTGTATAAGCCGACCCGTGTATAAGCCGACCCCCCTACTTTTGCCCCAAAAATCTGGAAAAACCTATTGACTCGTGTATAAGCCGAGGGTGGACCCCAGCACAGGTATACAGCCCCCAGCAGTGTGGTATACAGCAGCCCCAGAGGTATATACAGCATCCCCAGTGGTAGTATACAGCAGCCCCAGTGATAGTATCCAGCAGCCCCACAGGTATATACAGCCCTAGTGGTAGTATACAGCAGCCCCACAGGTATATACAGCCCCAGTGGTAGTATACAGCAGCCCCACAGGTATATAGAGCCCCAGTGGTAGTATACAGCAACCCCACAGGTAAATATAGCCCCAGTGGTAGTATACAGCAGCCCCACAGGTAAATATAGCCCCAGTGGTAGTATACAGCAGCCCCACAGGTAAATATAGCCCCAGTGGTAGTATACAGCAGCCCCACAGGTATATACAGCCCCAGTGGTAGTATACAGCAGCCCCACAGGTATATACAGCCCCAGTGGTAGTATACAGCAGCCCCACAGGTAAATACAGCCCCAGTGGTAGTATACAGCAGCCCCACAGGTAAATATAGCCCCAGTGGTAGTATACAGCAGCCCCACAGGTAAATATAGCCCCAGTGGTAGCATACAGCAGCCCACAGGTAAATATAGCCCCAGTGGTAGTATACAGCAGCCCCACAGGTAAATATAGCCCCAGTGGTAGTATACAGCAGCCCCACAGGTATATACAGCCCCAGTGGTAGTATACAGCAGCCCCACAGGTAAATATAGCCCCAGTGGAAGTATACAGCAGCCCCAGTGGTAGTATCCAGCAGCCCCAGGGGCTGTATACAGCAGCAGCCCCAGGGGCTGTATACAGCAGCAGCCCCAGGGGCTGTATACAGCAGCAGCCCCAGGGGCTGTATACAGCAGCAGCCCCAGGGGCTGTATACAGCAGCAGCCCCAGGGGCTGTATACAGCAGCAGCCCCAGGGGCTGTATACAGCAGCAGCCCCAGGGGCTGTATACAGCAGCAGCCCCAGGGGCTCTATACAGCAGCAGCCCCGGAGGTATACAGGCCCCCCCCCCATCAAGCTCCACGGACCCCCCCCCCCTTGCGCGGCAGCCTGTAAGGGAAAATCATACTTATCAGTGTCCCGCGCTGTCCCGCCGCTTGCCGACACACGATCCCGGGCTTCAATCCGCGACTTCCGGCGGTCGCGGGCAATGACGTCATTCCCGCGACCACAGGAAGTGCGGAAGACGCGGAATGAAGCCCGTAATCGTGATGTCGGCAGCGGCGGGACAGCGCGGGACACTGATAAGTATGATTTTTCCTTACAGGCTGCCGCGCAAGGGGGGGGGGGGTCCGTGGAGCTTCATGGGGGGGGCCTGTATACCTTCGGGGGCTGCTGCTGCACATACATAGTAGTTACCGTATATACTCGCATATAAGCCGAGGGGGGACTTTTCAGCCCAAAATTTGGGCTGAAAAACTCGGCTTATACGCGAGTATATACGGTATATATTTCAAAAATCGATTTTTGCTAATTTTTCTTCTATAAATCTTTTTTTTAATTAAGGAACAAATTCATCGGGGCAGCACGGTGGCTCAAGTGTTTAGCACTGCAGCCTTTGCAGCACTTTGGCTTGAGGTCCTGGGTTCAATTCCCACCAAGGACAATAAGGACAACATCTGCAAGGAGTTTGTGTGTTCTCCCGTGTTTGCGTTGGTTTGCATTGTAAAGACAAACTGATAGGATGTTTAGATTGTGAGCTCCAAGAGAGACAGCATTACTGATGTATGTAAAGTGCTATGGAATTAATAGCGCTATATAAATGAATAAATATTATTATTATAATATTATTATATACTTGTAAGTGTTAAGAGATTACCTTTGTTTATTGCAATATTTGATGAATGATCAAAAAAAATTGGTGTGGATTTAATTTTTAATGTGTGATATTGCAGTGTTATGAATCAAATTATAGTAATATTCATTGCTATTGTGCTTTCATAAGAACACCTCCATTTATTAAGTTTTGACATTTATTTATATTTGGATTAAGAAAAATGTTAAAGACAATGAATGAAGCTGAAACACCACTTTTGTTTGGCTCTTTGTGTACTTGTATCTCTAGCAAAGAAATCCACTTGTGAGATGTGTCAGATCTTCAATAAAGCAGATTGTGTCTTAGACAGTATATTTGGCATGCAGTGTGCACAAGTTACAGAGGTTTGGTTTTGGCAGAATGATGGAATTGTTCTTTGGAGCCGGTGTCAAGAAAAGTTCAATCCAGGGTAGGCATGGGGTGTGTTAGCAAACAGCTTGTCAAGTAGACCTCTGGCATATAGCTTCATGCATTGTTCACTTCACCCCCTGCTCTCCCTGCACAGAAAAACCCCAGCTCACTCCTTGTAAATTAGTTTGGGGGAGGATTGGGGAGAAAGAGTTGAACAGTTTAATTTCGAAGAGATATTACTATTAAAATTAAAGAGACCCCAGGCAGACATCACTAGATGGCTGTTGGCAAACATGTGCCTGGCCTTATTTTGTATCCTGGACTTTTGTCTGTGTTTTCTGCAATCAGTCATTGAAGCCTTAGCAGCCATCCTCAGAACAAAGGAAGGAGCCCTGAGCCGGCTAGGACTGTGGTGGGTAATGATACAGGTAGGCGGGACTGTGTGGAGCTTGAATTACCTCCTTCACAATGAATAATGAAACAGCTGGATCTTCTATTGGCATTGCATGCTTTTTTGGGTGCCTCTGAAAAATGACTTTGCCACCATGACATAGTGGATTGTGAGGCTCACGGCTTCTTGTCTGTCTGGAGAACTTGAATACACTGCAGCTTAGATCCTGAAGAAGGAAATGGTAAAAGTAAGTGGAGCCATTTGTTGCTTTGTGCACAGTGCCTGCTGTGCTCCCCTTATATGCCCTGTATAGTGCTGTTTACATTGCCTGTATTACTTGTGTATTCCTGTCCTTCACACTGTGCCCATGTGGTGCAGGCGAGATTACCATTACTTTATTGGATTCCTGTTCTTACCATTCCAGAATAACTTTCTATTGGAGGTTTTTAGGCTACATCCCATTGGTCCATCCATTTATTCTGGGTATAAAAGTCTCTTAATGTTCTAGTACCAGCGAATTGGATGAGGTTTTATGGAATCTCGTCCGTGCTCCAGAGACGGTCTGCGGTGGAAATTCTGTGACGTTGCTGATTTCACATTTTGTTTAATGCTAACTTGAAGATTTTGCTGAACAGCTTTCACTACAGAAAACTCACACTGGAGACGTCTTGTGTCAGTATACTGATGTAAAGTGCTATGAAATTAATAGCGTTATGTAAATGAATAAATATTATATTATTATATACCCTTAGAGTAACAATTGGTTCAAATCTTAATGCTTAAGCAGTTGTACATCTAAAATTAGTAAAAATATTTATGGTATTTTTTAATCATTACCATCAATACAATCATAGTGATTACATGGGGCTTAGAGTTTAAAACTCCCTTATAAATATAATATTATTTTCATTTTTTTAATATATTTTTTTAGAAACTTGTTTGTTCTGCAAAGTCATCTCTGTGTAATGGTTAATTCATACGTTTGAGTATTTTGGTGAAAGAGTGGAACTTGGAGATATAAACTAGGATTAAAAGATTGACGCCTGTTCTGTGTTTTGTAGACACTTCTGGTTTTGGCATAAAAATACTGATGTGTGAATAAAGCCTTATGACATGTACTTACTGGTGCAAAGGCTTAAATGTGCCGATTGACTGCGCCATTCCTCAATTGTTTGGTGGAATGACCACAGAGAAAATGTCCAGTCTGCACATACTAGTGCACCTCAGTGAATTAGCATATCATCAAAATCAATATCATATTGCCATGTTTCAGAGAGTTTCTGGGAGCCCTGAAACACATTGACTAACATATTCACCCTATGATGTCTCGTGGAATACGGCAGCGCGGTTTTAAACCTTCATCATCCCTACTTTAATTCTGCAAGATAATGACCTTTGGGTTGTCATTGGATGTAAGCCATAAACATCAACATTAACATAAATACACACATGAAATAGATCACTTTGTTTGTAATAACTTTATATAATATATGCGTTTCACTTTTTGAATTGAATTACTGAAATAAGTTAACTTTTAGATGATATTCTAATTCATAGAGATGCACTAGTATCTTAAATCGTCCACTTAGACTAATTTCCTAATAGTGCAGTTGCAGGTCTCCAGACTAATGTTTACATAGATCTTAAAGGGATGTCCTTTTAGATTTTAGTGATGAGCTTTCTTTGATAAACATTGCTGATTTCAGAATGTATCAATAAGAAGATAACAATGGTGTTTTGCCCAGTAGTGCTGCACCCTGGTTTTACCATGTGGACCATGAGGCTTTCACCATGCCCTTGCCTTTTAAACAGTAGGCTTTTAAAATGGACACCCATCTGTCAGTGCTGTGTTGTGATAAAGCCTGCAACAGCTGGCTTGGCTCTCTTCTAATCCATTCATCCCATCTACAGATCAGACAGTGGCCTGTGTCTGCTTACAGGGCCTTGGAGACTTGCTGGTCCCTCAAGACAAACAAATGTGGTAAAAGATACTGCCCAAGATGCAGGCATACAATAGCTCTGAGGCTTACAGTGCATCAGAGCTATAAGTGACATGCACAGTGATCTAGCCAACACTGTGCTATTTCATGTACAGTACAGTGTTTACTCCACTCACATTAGCGATCACTCCTCACTGGGTAATGTAGATGACATGCTAGTTTACCACAGTAATAAAGGGCTACGAGATAGTTATTGTTTCAATGGAAAAATTATTTTTGTTTTAAATCAAATATGATGCAGTCCTGAAACCCAGAGTGATAGCAGGGAAAACACTGCGCCTTTTTGCTACAATTTGCATTGCCATTTTCTTTTCATTTTCTTGGGTATTCATTTAATAGGTGAAAAACCCTGCTAAAACTCTGAAAAAATTAACTGCTTCTTGGCAAACATACAACAGGGCCGAAAATAGGTGCTGAAAAAACCTATACCGCGTGCAAAAGATTTCAGACATACAATATGCATTATTTTACAGTATGTAGAAAACATGCCCTGTAAAATCTGCAGCAGCAATGCCACATGTGAAATGAAGCCTTATTCTCCAGGCAGTACAGGAATATTGCTGCCCTATGAATACCCATAGACTGGTATTGTCCACCACCATGACACATGTCCAAAATACAGAAATAAAATATTAACCCCTTAAAGACCAAGCCTCGTTTTTGCAATTCTGTCCAGTGTCCCTTTATGAGGTTATAACACTGGAATGTTTCAACAGATCCCAGTGATTCAAACACTGATTTTTCATGACATATTGGACTTCATGTTAGTAGTAAATTTAGGATGATGTTTTCTGCATTTCTTTGACCAAATAGAGCAGTGTTTCCCAAACTCCAGTCCTCACGGCCCCCAACAGGTTACGTTTTCAGGATTTCCTTAGTATTGCACAGGTGATGCCGTGATAATGTTTCCGTTACCTGTCCAATCATAAGGAAATCCTGAAAATGTGTCCTGTTTGGGGCCATGAGGATTGGAGTTTGGGAAACACTGAAATAGCGTGTTTACATGCAGTGGCAGTTCAAAGCCATGACAGGTATAGCCGTCATTGGTCATTAAGGGGTTAACAGACCTGTGTAACTGAAGCGGTGTTTGGGTTTGCTGGGGTGGTGGTTACCATAGGCTAATGCTGTGATGGGTGCTGATTATCTTACTTTTTGTACCTTCAGACCCCTGGTCACACTTCTCATCTGGTCCATTGGCTTGCTGGATAGGGAGGACACATCCATAAAACCAAGGCACACTTTATGATAAACAGTTTGAACAAACATTAGACAGCAGGTCGTACACTTTACTTCTTTTGTGTAACACACAAGCACAATCTTTTATGGTTACTGGTGACGACATACCGGTAAGTATTATGGACATTCTTTGGCTAGGCAGTTGAACAGTACAAATACACTTTACATTAGCAAACATCATTTTACAGGGAAAGTTCACACTACATAGACAGCACTATACATGGTATTATTCACACTTTACAGTAGGGGGCATCATCCCCCCCCCCACCTGACCATAGTGAGCACCATTCAATATTTTCTGTGATTTATTTAGTAATCAGATTGCATTTTCAAGGCACCTAGTCACTGTCATAACTCCTAGCGGAATATTTCCCTTGGGGATCTATAAATGTTCCTTCTTGCTAGACTTGTGAATTGTTACAGTGCACTTCCTTTTCTTAATATCTGCCTAAAACACCTCCAGCCTGAGAGGTTCCTATTGTCCCTGTGGGCAAAGCTTCAAATGCACTTGTGAGAGGATCATATGTCAAAAGCTTGTAAGCCCAGTAAAGCAGCAACATGTGCAAACTGGGTGATCTGCTTTCTGTTACCTAATATAAACAAATCTTTAAGACTTCTTCCAATTGGGAAGAGAGTAAGGATAAAAAAAAAAAAAAAAAAGACGCGCAGTGTCTACCCTATGTATTTGCCAATAATTCAGGCCCTGCTATGCTTTGAAGAGGGTCCTCTGTGGATAGCACAGCTGGCAGAAATTCTAAACCATTTTTGTGATTAAATGTGCATGTTTTCACATAATCCTGAACGGCAGATGAAATATTGTTTGGACTCCAGATATTTCAGGCTCTCCATAGCGTTAAATAGGAGGGGAAAAGATTCTCCCTAAATTAAGACTACACCCCCACATTTGTCTTGTTAATCAGATTACACTGTTAAATTTGTGTTCAGCCATACTTTTCAAGCATTTGTAATCAAGTTTTTGCTTTTTTGTGTACAAGCTGTTTGGTAGCATTTTTATTTTTCTTAACAATTAAACCAACATGTTTTTCTGCTAGAAGACTAGAAGAAAAATGCCAGAGTAAAGCCATACATATCACATTGCATTAAAAAAACTCCACAATGAGATGTCACTGGAACTTGATTTATGTAGTACATGCTATATTTCACTAGTCCTTAAAGTATTCTGATTGTAAAAAATAATTCTTCAATATTTCCCTTCGACATAAACTGCTCTTCATTGAATTTGTTTGTAGTGTATCAGTTTTAGAAACCATTCCATCTTTAATGTTGCACATTTTGTGCACTACTTGTATAAGTCATGTACAGTCGGGGAAATAAGTATTTGATTCTTTGCTGATTTTGTAAGTTTGCCCACTGACAGACTTCAACAGTCTATAATTTTAAGGGTAAGTTAAATTTAACAGTGAGAAACAGAATATAAAAAATAAATACAGAAAATCACATTGTCCAAATTATATAAATGTATTTGCATTTTGCAGAGAAAAATAAGTATTTGATCCCTCTGTCAAACAAGTCTTAATACTTGGTAGCAAAACCTTGTTGGCAAGCACCACAGTCAGAAGATTTTTTTTGTAGTTTATGATGAGGTTTGTACACATGTCGGGAGGAGTTTAGGTCCACTCCTCTTTGCAGATCGTCTCTAAATCATTAAGATTTTGAGGCTGTTACTTGGCAACTCAAAGCTTCAGCTCCCTCCATACATTTAATATGGAATTAAGGTCTGAAGACTGGCTAGACCACTCCATGACCTTAACGTACTTCCTTTTGAGCAACTCCTTTGTTGCCTTGGTGGTATGTTTTGGATCATTGTCATGCTGGAAGACCCAGCCACGACCCATTTTTAATGTCCTGGTGGAGGGACGTTCGAATAGCAGACAATCCCTTTTAACATGTGCAATAAATTACTTGAGAGGTCATTTAAAGTAAAAAAAAATGTAATAAATGATCACCACCACTTCATTAAAGGGATTATTTGGGATTTTTAGAAAAAATAATTGTGCCAAAGCACGAACAGGCAGGTAGCTGCCACGTACCTGCCTTTTGTGCCCAGCACCAGTCCCCGCTGTTCATCCCTGGCACAGAGCGGTCACAGGCCACTCCTGCTGGGGACATCATGGCGGGGTAAACAGAGCAGAGGCTTCTTTTCTTTTCTGCTCTGCGGAAGTGGGTCACAAAGCCAATGGCGCGCGATTTGACAGCCGGCTCCCCACTGCCTGATTGGGGGAACCAGCTGTCAGTCAGCGTGACGTCGGCTATGCGCCTGTCTTCAGAGGTAGAACCCACCCTCTGTAGTCGTAACATCTCCGGAAGCAGCACAATTGCCAACAGGAGGGTCTATGAACGGTGGTGGCATAACAGGCAGGTAGATGGCCGCTAACTGCTTTTTAGTACTTTGGTACAGTTTTCTTTTTTTATTCCAGATAACCTCCTTAAGATAAGTTATGTGTAACTACTAACATGTTGGGTTTCTATGAGAGGGCAAATGCAAATCTGGATGTTAGTAATTCAGCTGATGTGATACATCTGGTATTTGATTAGACACAGCAGCCTTGTAGTGAATCAGCAGACCTGAATGTGGTTAATGGACTTTGAGCTTTCATCTTTAAGTGCATTGCCACTTCAGGGAAAGGGTCTTGAACTCTTGCACCACCTACTGGAAGTAGCAATTCTAAAAGTCAGTGTGTATGTGTGTGGCAAGGCTTGTGAAAGGGTCGATATTGATTTTTAAGATTGCCACTGCCAGTTGGTGGCACTAGAGTTATAGTCCTCTAACTCTCTGAAGATGCAATTTTTATATTTAAAGAGGAACCTGTCAGGTCGTTCTACCCCCTAACCTTTCACTAGCTGTCCCTGCACCTTCCCAGTTGATCCCTAACCATCTCTGTCTGGTCTAAAACTGCCCTACAAAGATTGAGAAAAATGAGTTACAAACTCAAATACAGTCTCCATTCGGGTCTGGAAAGGCGGCTCAGGCTCCATTCTCCCCTCCTTACTTGGTCTCCGCACGCCTCGCTGAGCGTCATCGTACAGTTTCTTGTTCCTCCAATTTGAAATTCCCGCCTTCTCTGATCATATGATGCCCGGTTGGAACGTCATATCAAGTCCGGTACATTGTGGGGGCTGATCACGGGATACTGGCCAGCTTCGGTGCATATGCACTTGCATGCATCAT
Source organism: Allobates femoralis (assembly GCA_033576535.1). Taxonomy (NCBI): domain Eukaryota; kingdom Metazoa; phylum Chordata; class Amphibia; order Anura; family Aromobatidae; genus Allobates; species Allobates femoralis. The sequence goes on from JARQOC010000001.1 coordinate 451,873,497, forward strand.
ACCCATTGTGTCTCCGGCCTTTCCCTATGACACCATTCTTTCGCCTGGTCTAACCAAATCAGTCCAAAAGAAAAATAGTCCCTAAAAAATTCTTTTTGCGGGTTTTTTTTTTTTAGTGATGTATCTTTAGTTACACAGGTATACTCCATTGCCATAATTATTCTCCATGGAAATGTTAATCTACACTGCATATAAAAATATAAAGATAGCAACTATAAGTTACCTCAACACAGCAAACATACAGATGCATCTCAATGAATTAAAATATCAGTTACTTTATTTCAGTAATTCAATACATAACGTGAAACACATTATATAGTCATTACAAAAGGTGATCTATTTCAAGTGTTTATTTCTGTTATTGTTGATGATTACAGCCAATGAAAACCCAAAGGTCATTATCTCAGAAAATGAAAGTATAATATATGCGTTTCACTTGTATTGAATTGCTGAAATTAAGTTTTTGATGATATTCTAATTCATTGAGATGCACCTGTAAAGGTACCGTTACACGGTGCAAAGTTGTGAACGACATTGCTGAAACGTCACGTGTTTGTAGTCGTTCAAACGACATCGTTAGGACGTCATTGCATGTGACACCGAGATATGACTCAAATAGACGATCATCGTTCAGCCAACCGCTCGTTGTGTGTGACACCGCGATAATGATGTCGTTAACGACTTTATTCACAACAGTGAACAAGTATCATTCGCTGGGTTGTGTGAACGATAGCTGCTCGCCGCATCGTTGGTGCGTCGTCCACGATATCTATACATGTGGTATCTCACCAACGATCTCTAAACAATTTTCTAACTGGCCGCGCTCCCGTGAAATCGTTGGTGAGATTTTTACAACATTGAAGCGTGTAACGGTACCTTAGCTGTGATTTCTGACTCAGGAGGCCTTATAGAAGGGCTTGTAATACACCATTAAATTTAGCTGCACTGTCCCTCTCACTACATTGACTCATTCAGGAAGTTAGACCAGGAAATCAGGGAGGCATCTCACATGCTGATAAATGTGCTCTCGGTTACAGTTGAGGAGTATTCCTCTGCTTTGTTACTGCCTGCTTATGATTGGTTCACAACATCATACATGAGCAAAACTGTTAATACTCACTTGGAGTTAATGTTTTAACTGATTAGGGACCAAGTAATTTGATTGCTAATTTTTCCATAATGGAGAGGTAAAATTCACAAAAAGTAAAAAAAAAAAAAAAAAAAATGATTTTGTGCTCTGGAACAACTATAACATCTTCTGTCCATTTCAACATGAAAAATTTGGTAAAAGTTCCACATTCTGGTCTGCTGTGCTTTAGCTCATGTAATCACTCTTCTGTGATCATTCTGGGTCATTATGTCTCGCAGAGCCTATTCTAAGCTGTTGTGGGATGTATTTGTCACTCTTGTGGATTTTGACCCACTGCACTACAGGGTCAGGCTTACTTTGGAGGGGCGAAACAAAATGACTACATCATCTTCACTAGAGCCATTGATGGTGCGTTAGGCTTGTGGTGGAAGTCAGCCACCAGGTACCACTCCAAGGCAGTCCCCTGTACTGTGACAGCTGACCCCAGTGGTCAGGAATGTAGGCATGGTGTTGGTACTGACAAGACGGGTGGAACAGACTGGCAGGTTAGTACAAGGTGGACAGCTGCTACAGATTGGATGGCATGAGTAATGGTAGGATGGCTTCAATTAAAAGAAAACTAAGGTACCACAATGTTCTAAATGGGATCCACCACAATGTTGGGGAAATATAGCAATATTCAAAGAGGAGACGACATGTACAAAAAAGTGATCACCAGATTACGATGAATATATCATAAATTTTATTTAGATAAAAAAACACACAAAACATATGCAAAAGTATTTTAAAAACAATTAAAATGGCACAGAGCCAGAGTTGTCAGGATCCCTACTGGGTGTTAGTACAGCTTATGGCACAGAGATCAAGGACCTGTTGACAGTACCGGGTATTATTCAATTACACCAAATTGCCACTAGAGGCAAACAGGGACAATATTCAGAACAGGTACTGAAGTCACAATGTAAATATACACCACCAAGCACAATAGTCAGTGTTAGGACTTCGGTACCATTCCCTGGAGGTACATGTAAATAAGCGGTATGTAAAGACCTTGCAATATACAGTAGTATGTACAGGACAAAATGATCTATAGTTTAATGGGAAGGTAATAAACAGATGCCCAAACAGAAACCTACAAACCAGGCTGTGTATAGGTGCACTAGTAGACAAAGTTGGTCATCCTGTGTGGACAACCTACAATTCCCTGTTCAGCAAGATGTTACCCTAGAATGGTCGTGCCAGCTGTGTCAGAGGGACCCGATCATCCCCAACGCGTTTTGTTACCACAGTAACTTCATCAGGGAAGCTACTGCATGCTGACGTCGTGCTTTTCTTGGTGTGTTTTCCCCCAGGGCATTTTAACATGTAGCCTATGGGGAAAGTGCGTCAAAAAGAACGGCAAGAATTCAAATGTCCATTCTTTTTGCGCGGGCACTTTTGCAGTGAAAGCGCTCGCTCAAAAATACGCGGCAAAACACCGTGTCTTGTATGCCTTTCAGTAAAAGCCATAGCTTTTGCTGGAAGGCGGATCCAGCTTTCTTTGGCGCTGCTTTTACGCAAGCGCTCAAATGCGCCGCGTAAAAGCAGGAACACACCTGCATTACGCTACGTGTGAACGTAGCCCAGTACATGTCTCACACTGAACCTTTTTTAAGCTTTAGTGGGCTTGTGGTGTTCTTTCTCAATGTGTTGCTGTCTACTAAGTCAGCATCAGAAAGAGGAAGACGTTCAGGCCACCCAGTGAAGTCTCTCTAGTAATGCCCACGGACTCAGAAAAATATTAATGGTTTAGGTTCAAAATATTTGCTTGCTAATTATCTAGCAACAGAGATGCAAAATGAAATCTGTAATCAGACTGGAATGTCCTAAAGTACAGCGATTGAACATAACAGAAATAAACAATATCAAATAAAATAAAATGTAGACGGATCAGAATGTTAAATTGATGGATTCAGCTGGTAAATGTCTTCTGTCTAATGCTTTAATAGAACTGGTGTAGATGTAGAACGTCAGATGTCGTGGAGGCTGTTTGCTATTACTATTAGATGTAGCAGTGCTAGTTATAAAAATAGCTCCCTCATAAAAAAGTGCTGTTTTAAACACCAGGTATTGGCAAGCTCAAGAGACAAAATTAGAAAATAAATACATGGTATTTTTGTCCTTTCAGAATCTGTAACACTTTAACCTTTTAAAACCAGGGGAAGAGTATTTTATGATGAGAACATTTTGGCAGTGTTCCCGGACATTCTTTTCCTGCTTCATAGGAGTTGGACTTGGCGGTTCCCATGGGTAGTGAATAAAAATATCTACATTTTTTGTTTATCCATTCTTACTTTAAAAAAAAAAAAAAATACATATAAAATGGTGGTAGATTTACTGGAGTAAGTTTCTATGTTGTTTATCATAGCACTTGAGGTCTCGCATTAGTTACAAACTACATAGGACCTGAACTATTTTGAGTCTTATCTAAAGTCTCCTCCATCTCTCCCTGTAAATTCACTTGACAAGCCCTGATGCCTCTAAATCTAGTGCTTCTTCATTAGTTATGTTAGGGCTGATTCAATGAATGATTCAATGCATACAGTTTATAATCGCTCCTAACCTGACACAGCAGGGAGAGCGGATTCTACAAAACATGACCTTGATGTACACTACTGTCTTAGGCTGGCTTCACACTGGCATATGCAAACGCAGCGCACCGAATGCAGCTAAACACTTGCGCACTGCGTTCCTATGTTTAACATGGGAATGCATGTGCCTGCGTTTGGCTGTGTTCAGTTGCGTTTGCGTTCGGATGCGCATAATTTGTGCACCCTCCGAGCCCACTCCGAATGCAGCATGTTGCATTTTTTGTGCATTCGCGGGCGCTTGTTTTATATGCAAGCGCCCGCAAGCGCACAAACCATGCATTGAAGCCAATGGGTCCGCAGTGTTCTCTGCATGACAGTCCAGAAGAAAGCTGCGGATCTCATTGAAATCTCTCCTGGTGGCCGCCGCTGATCAGCGCCGGCCACCAGGAGATCAGCTAGAGCCTCCACTGATCTCCTGCCGGTGTTGGCGCGGGAGATTTGAAGTAACAGCTGATCTGACAGCTGTTTAAATCTCAGGTCAGTTTACAATAGGAAAATATTGTTGCAAATCATTTCCAAACGAGCATAACAATAATTAAGTATCTCTAAGAAAGATCAACTACCACTCTTATTTATCTTTATTGATTGTATAGGGTTGTCCAGTGTACAGTCATCTATGTAACTGCAGACTGTCGAATCATGACTGTGCGGCATGTACAGGGCCGGTTCCAGGTTTTTGTGGGCCCGGGCAAAACAGTCTCCATGGGCCCCTTTAACACATACCACGATTCATGAATTTAATATAAATGCTGCGGGCTGTGGATATATAATATAGAGGTTCCTGGGTGGGTTGTATGTATAATATTGAGCCTGTGCAGGGCTTCATATATAAAATGTGTATATAATATGGTAACTGCTAGATTGTATATATAATATAGAGGCTGTTGGGCTGTGTATATAATATAGAGGCGGTAGGCTGTATATAGTATTTGGAGGCAGTGGCAGCCCAGCAACAGCCTCCAAATATGAATACATAAAAATATGCCAAGCACAACCTTCATATTATATATACAGCAAAGCACAGCTCCATATTATATATAAAGCACAACATCCAAATACTATATACCAGCAACAGCTCCAATAAAACAGTCACACGTCCAAATAATATATAGCACTCCATATATATACAGCCAGCACAGCGTCCAAATAATTATATACAGCACAGCGCTCCAAATATATACAGCACAGCGTCCAAATAATATATACAGCACAGCCTCCATTTTTATATATCAGTAAAAGAAAAAGGGGGGGGGGAACAAGAGGCGCAATAGTGCCCTATCACTATGACACTTGATGTTAAGGTGGTGTATAATGAATCCACTCACCTATATCAGTTGTGAGACCCACAACTGGTTTGAAGGCGTAAGATGATGATTTCCAGATGGCTGCTGCTGGACTTCCACCGTCCACTCACACGTGGAGACACATCAAATTGCAGGGAAGATTGAGTGGATTTGGCAGCCGGACTGTGATACACCTTTTCTTCCCTCCATTTTATATACACATCACAGCCTCCAAATAATATATACAGCACAGCCTCCATATAGCCCAGCAGCAGCCTCCAAAATCCAGCCTCCAAAATCTAGCAGCAACCTCTATATAGCCCAGCACTGCCTCCATATAGCGCAGCACAGCCTCCTTATAACCCAGCACAGCCCCCATATACACAGCTCAGAAGCAATCTCCATAGCCCACAACAGCCTCCATAGCTCAGAAGCAGCCTCTATAGCTCAAAACAGCCTGCATAGCCTGCAACAGCGTCCAAATCAGTCAGCAGTCTGTCCATAGACCGCACCAGCCTCCAAATGGCTCGCCAGCCTCTATATCTCAGAACAGCCTCCATAGCCTGAAGCAGCCTCCATAGTCCACAGCAGCCTTCATTTAGTCCAGAAACAGCCTCCACAGCCCAAAAGCAGCCTCTATAGCCCAGAACAGCCTCATACCCCGCAGCATCCTCCATATGCTCAGCACAGCCTCCAAATCCCACAGTAACTTCCATATAGTCAAGAAGCAGCCTCTATAGCCCAGAAGGCTCCTCTATAGCCCAGAAGGCGCCTCCAGATAATGTATAATATGGTGGTTCTCCTGCTACATCTGTCCCCTGGCCACATCTTGGTATATATAATCCCCATTGTGTTGAACACAGTAAAAAAAAAAAAAAAAAATCATACCTGCCTTCCTTCCGCTCTCCCGGGCTGTGTCTGCTTCAGATGCTTCCTCTAGTCTGTGCTTCCTTCCTGTATGGCTGCATCAGCGTGATGAGGTCACAGGGAGATGACTCGTCATACTGCTGGAGTCGGCAGAGGAAGACGAGGAAGCTCCCTTGCTCCCCGCAGCCAGCACTTGGCTAATGGCTAATTGTGTCGCATGCAATTGTGTCGGGGCTGTCTTTTCCTGATGGCCAGTGGGCCTCCCCAGCTGCTCAGGGCCCCAGCATTTGCCTGGGTACACTGGGTGCTGACGCCAGCCCTGGGCATGCACATTATAACGGCCCTCCTTTACTCCCTGTTTGGGTGGGCAGTTGCATGACAACTGTGTGTGATTTTCATACTCAAGGTCATATGCTGACTACGCTCACCTGGCTTCTTTCTGTGGAAGAAAACTGAGAAGCACAGGAGTCTTGTCGACACATGACTAAGCACATCACTGCTCACCGACACATGACATAAAGGGAAATGATGGAAGTGTGCATTGCACACTGTCATGATTCTTCAGTCACATAGACTGGCCCCAAAGTTTTCATCTCTGCACAAACAACCCCTTTAGGCAATTGTCAGTTCTTAAAGACAAGTTAAGACATTTCATATGCTATTAGCAGCAGCAGAAAGCGCAAGATGGGCACCCATCTATAGCTAAGACTTTTCCCGTGTTAATGTTTCATTGCCTAATTTCTGATTTGACTCACTATGCTGTTACACTTTGGGACAGGATCATTGTAAAGTGGAATTTATCACATACACTTGGTTTGAGTTAATTAAAACTCTGCCCTTTCCGTAGCAGTAAGATGGAGTATTTCCTTGGATGAAGGGTTTGTGACCGAGTGAATCTGGGACAGGAGATTACTGAGTCCAGGAAACATTCTCATGGTTGGATTATGATCAACTGGGCACAAAGTCATGCCTGGAGAATTGCAATCATCCACACCTACAGTACAGCCATTGAATCCATGCTACTTCACACCTATTTGGACCTCACACATTCATTTGTGTGTGCTTGGGAGCAAGATCTTGGTCTAAGTCACAATGACTAGTGTATTAGCAATGAATATTCACCTTGACGTACAAAATGGCTATGGACCTAAAAATATTGACACAATTCTGTAGATGCTCTGGCATAGAATATACCGTATCTATCATTGCTGCTGATCGGTAGGGACAGGTTTCTGGGGTTCAGATGTTGTGCACAATGACTCGCATTTAATGATCCTGCTCACTTTATTCAGCCTTGTTTTTGATATCTACTGACAGGTAACGCGAATTAGATAGTCGTCAATGCTTATTTCATAAATCAATAGTACACATGAAAATAAGGATCTTTGTAATACATTTCATCAGAGAGATCTGCATCTTTCTTCTAGACTGATCTTTCATTTTCAGTATTCTCAATTCATGTGTAAATCTGTATTCAGTGAGATAAGGTAGATGGCAGTTTGTCCTATATAGATGGAAGAGTTCTGCCAAAACTCCTCTTTCACCCCTTTACCCTCTATAGTATCTGGACATTAGCAACTCAAATCTCCTCAGTAATATATCATCTAAAATATAAAAACTTTGTGGCTCATTGGTTAGCCCAGTGCGGTGCCTCATTGGTTAGCCCAGTGCGGTGGCTAATTGGCTAGCGCTGTGCAGTGCATATTGATAAGCATGAGCGGTGGCTCAGTGGTTAGAACAACTGTTGCTTTGCAGGCCCAGGGTCCTGGGTTCAGATCTCGACAAAGACAATATCTCCAGGGAGTTGGTATGTTCTTCCTTTGTTTGCATTGGTTTCCCAACTTCTGAATTAATTCTTCTTCTAGCTATGATGCCGCGGGGCCACATCATTTCCGGACCTACGCAGTGCTATTTGCGAGGTCTGACTGATGGCTTCTGCACAAGCACACTGCACATTGTAAAGCCTGCAGTTACACCTCGCAAGGAATCGCACTGTGCAGGTCCAGAAATTATGTGGCCCTGTGGCGTCATATCTGGAAGAAGACTGAATTCAGAAGCGGGTACACGCATATGGGAAGATTAGTATCACACCCACCGGGGCTTGATACACCCACGGCGATGGGGGGAGTTGGAGCGGACCAGAACGCCCAGTCAGACTACATCCAGGCGTCTAGATGTAGGTATAAAAATGAGTTTACACAGGCATTACGGGACACATTTTAGCACAGACAGGGATGGTTAGGGATGTGCTATGAAGCTGCAGGGACACAGGTAGTATTAGGTTTGGTTCCACAAACGACCTGACTGGTTGCTTTAATGTCAACAATAAATTAGTGTTTTTCTCAACTTTTTTCCTTAGAGGTTTTTCTGTTTTATTAAAGTGTACATTAAAGGCACAATTCATCAAATATTTTGTCAGTATTCTAGTTTATAAATCTTTGGAAAGTCTTATTATATTGTCTGTCCTTTTGGAGATTTTGTGCCATTTTCGCCCAGCTCAGAGTGAGTGGGTGGATCTGAGGTGGGACGAGTTGCGGTGTTTGCTATGCCACAGATCTTACTCCAGCAAGGGCTGGTGAAGGATTTGTTTTGAGACTGTTATAGAGGAGCAATGACGTCGTCCGGTGCACTTGAATCCAATATTTGTTTATGCAGAAAAAAAACATTTACACAGAATATAGGGTTATATCATACTTACTTTTTTTATCTGTTGTATCCCAATATAGATGTGAAAAAGCTTTCTTGCCTGACTTTGGCTTTAACAAACATCTCCACAGGGTATGCCAAAAACGTTTCTATATGCTGTGCTGGGAAACATCAGCATCATTTTTCATTTTTCTAAATTGGAAAGCATGATCGGTCATATAGTAACATTTTAAAATTACCACTTTTTTGTTTTATTTTTTTCCCATTTCCATTACAAGAGTTACCCAGTAATTGAAAATAAAATCTAAAACCGAATTACAATGCTATGCAATAAGAGCATATCCCCATGCGATGCCCTGTCACACCAGTTTTGGCACATATTGGTCACAGCCAAACCAAACCTTTCTTCACAGGTCATGAATATGGTCCAGTCAGAGAAGAATTTGCAGCACTCAAGTTCTTATGTGAACAAAGAACTACTTTTATTGTGGTATGGCACAAACAGTCGACGTTTCAGGTTCAAAGAACCTTTTTTCAAGGTTATATATATATCTTTCACATTACATTCACATGTGTTTTGTAAGTAACCATGTGAAACTAGTTGAATAAGTAAAGTGCAATCATTGGGTTGCAATATTTAACAGCTTCATTTTAAAGACAAAAAGCAGCACTAAATAAGCCCGTATCTGGTTCAGGATAGATTAAAGCATGTGCTTTCTTGCTGGATAAACGATGTGGAAATCCCATTCACCTTGATGTGTCCTTTTCTGTCTTCTTCTTTTTTCTCTCACTCTTGCTCATACTCCCTCCTCCCAGTTTCCTGTTCTCTCTCCTTATTTCCCCCTCGCTCATCCTTTGAAAGTAGTTGAGAAAAGTTCAAAGCACTGAGGTTCTCCCTGCAAGCATGTGGACTGAATAAGAAATGTTGACGGGAATCTTCAATTAAATAAAAAATAAATAAATAAAACATCTCCAACTTCAGAAATGAAAAGCTTAGAACATCACATTTTTAGGCTTTGCTTCATTTCTTTCACATCCTAAATCACAATTCAGTCACTTTCAGATGTAGGGATGTTGCTTCTGTTTTTCTTTTTGAAGCCTCAATAATGACACACTATATTTTCTACTATATTGTATATAATTTATATATATTATCAGGTGTACGGGCTGGCTTTAGAGTGTGCATGCTCCTTAGCCAGCCTCCATAACCAATACACCCCCTACTGCATCGGGCCAGAAATGATGTGCAGCGGTGCGTCAATACCAGGAAGGAGCCGGCCACAGATTTTAAACTTGGGACCACACTTCTAAATCACATCATGACTCCCACTGGAGCAAGGAGAGACATCAAAGCTGAGAGAGCGCCCAGCATGTCGCCCACAGATCTAGACAATGGGGAAAATGAAAGTTATAAACAATGTTTTTACAACCATTATACTTCACTTTTAAGTCAGATAGGGACGCCTAGGGAATGTAGTAGGAAGCTGCAGGGACAGGTAATGATGGGTTTGAGGGCATAATGTAACTGACAGGTTTCCTTAAAGAAGACTGCATTTGTAATTGTCGCAATAACAGTTTTCATTCCAGATGTGGCATTTTACATTGATCACAATAGTAATTTTTGGATTTCATTTCATTCATTGTTGCAAATCATGTAGGATAAAAAAAAAAAAAAAAAAATATCACAGATACTGAAGTTATTATAGCCACACTTCCTGTAATTTCCATATTTGATAAGCACTTCCTCATAAACAAGCATAGATTTTAAGATTAGTTTTTTAAACTAGTGAAGAAATCATGTTTCAGAAGGAAGTCTGTTCAAATCAATTCTATTATCTAATGGTTATAAAATCATTTAATATGTGTAACAAATAATATTTTTGGTGCTCAAAGATAGGAGAATGCAGTTACCAGTGGAAAGGAACTAGAATACTGTATATACTCATGTATAAGCCGACCCGTGTATAAGCCGACCCCCCTACTTTTGCCCCCACAACCTGGGAAAACCTATTGACTCGTGTATAAGCCGAGGGTGGACCCCAGCACGGGTATACAGCCCCCAGCAGTGTGGTATACAGCAGCCTCCCCAGTGGTATATACAGGCCCCAGCAGTGTTACAGCAGCCTCCCCAGTGGTATATACATCAGCAGCCCCAGTGATATATACAGCCGCAGCCCCAGTGGTATATACAGCAGCAGCCCCAGTTGTATATACAGCAGCAGCCCCAGTGGTATATACAGCAGCAGCCCCAGTGGTATGCAGGCGCCCTACCCATCAGTATACAGGGCCCCCCCTTGCTGCCGCAAACCTGTAAAGTAATAGATCATTATACTTATCCCTGTCGCCACCGCTCTGCACCGCGCTCCTCCGGGTCTTCATGCTTCTTCCGGCTTCCTCCTCCGGTGGGTGCAGGCAATTACGTCATTGTCTGTGCGCCGGAGGAGGAAGCCGGAAGAAGCATGAAGACCAGGAGGAGCGCAGTGCAGAGCGGCGGCGACAGGGATAAGTATAATCTATTACTTTACAGGTTTGCGGCAGCAAGGGGGGCCCTGTATACCGATGGGGGGCGCCTGTATACAGATGGGGGGGCGGGCGGCCTGTGTACACCTTATGACTCGCGTATAAGCCGAGGGGGGGACTTTTCAGCCCAATTGTTGGGCTGAAAAACTCGGCTTATACGCGAGTATATACGGTAGGTTTTGAAGTATTTGCTGTTAGTTAATAAAACCCAGAATTGTTAGTTTTACTTTATGTAGATCTGGAAGGGTATATTCTATGTTCTGCTATGGAAGAGAACATTGAGCTACATTGGTCAGATGAGAATGTTCACAAAATCAGCTAACAAAGAGGGCTGTGAAGTCGGTAAGCCAAACATCCGACTCCTATATTTCCCTGAATCCCTCTCTGACTCCACCAAAATGGACACAGACTTCAACTTCAACTCTAGAACCATGGCTGTAAAGTCAGTAAGGCAAATGCCCAACTCCGACTCCTCAATTTTCCTGAATCCGCCTCCACCAAAATGGACACTGACTCACACTCCACAGCCCTGCCAATAGTGATCCAAAAGTAGCAGAAAAAAAAAAGAAACAATTCAGTCTACTGTAGAGCTCGGTGTACGGACAGTGTTCAGGGCGGCGTACCCTGATCAGAAATGGTTCACTAGTAAAGATGTCCTGCACCGGCTCAATTATCTTATAAAGGTTAAAATATAATTTAATGAGTTATCTTAAAATTGTTGAACAGACATGTTAAAATCGTGGGTACACCTCATAGGTAAGGATAATCAAGATCTTAAACGTGTGAGGTGTAAACGTGATTTTTGCATGTCTGATCAGCAATTTTAAGATGACCCAATAAAGGATTTTTTTAACCTTACAGAAAAAGAAGCCAGTGTTGGATTTCCCTTTTATTGTTGTGGTGTTCCCTATCCTATACTATTTTATTAAGGTGTTATTCCACAGAGACTAATTGAATTAGGGTGCTCCATTGGACCAAACACACGGCGTGCCTACAGTACCCTTGGGCTGAGCATGTGTCTGTGTCAAGTGCACGGCCCTCTGAAGTATTTTGCTAATATTACATAAAAGGCATTTGAGATTAGAAGGACTTGCTTTTTCCACTCTTTGCTACTCAAGGGAGGGGGTGGCATTTGCTTCACTGCGTTATATTAATGTGAAATGGTAAATTGGCTAGTACATTATTTAATAGCATTCATGGTTTCTAACATATATCCTTTTAAGTAAATAAACTTAAGCGAACAGTATCTCTCATATTAATATTGATGTTCTTGGAACTTGGCAGGTGTTTGCTTTCAGTGTATTCTTCTCCAAGGACTCTTCAGCTCACCAAGTGCACATTGCCTTGTTTTTATTGATAATGATATGTTGTTCCACAATTAATATATAATCTTCTACTCCGTGACACGTTTGATGTGTACTGTAGCTATACTTTAAACTCCACATCCAAAGTTGTTGAAGTCATCAGTACTGTATAATGAAGATGATGATTGCTAGTCACCCTAGTATTAAACACCAGGGCTGAGCTACAAACACTTGGAATGTTACTTAGTTGGTAAAGCTGCAGTTTTTTCTCTCGCTGCAGCCTCTGAACTGTCTGACTTTAAAGAAGTCTCTGAATATCTCATTGTGAAAGCACTTGAAAACTAATAGCTGCGCTTTCTTACAATAAAAAATGAAAACGGGACCCAACCCCTTTTAGTTAAATAGCCGTTCTAGGCACAAAGAGGCCACTTTTGAAATAGTATTTCAGAGGGAACTGACTAAAAAGTGATACTTAAGGAACGGGGCTTTGCACCTCCGTTTAAATGATGGACAGCTGCAAGACGAGGTAATGATCTGTCTTCATGTTTGATGCCTTCTTTTATCAGTCCAAGGCTTTTTCACTGAGTCAGATCTATTGATTAGCGTTAGTCTACTTCCCAGGCAGCCTGCTTTGCATTGAAATGTCACAGGCTTGGGATCCTTAAATGGTGTGCCAGGAAAGAGCACGAACCCTGACGAATGCTGCCTGCTAAATTATATGTTTTCCGAGCGTTTAGCTACTGTAATGGTTTTGCATCCACCAAAACTGTTAAATGGGGTCATCTTGGGCCTTCTTTTTAGAAAACGCTGGGAACAATGGGGTCAGGTGGAAGACATCTCTTTAAAATGATGCTTCTTGTTTAACATTATCTTTTAGAAGCTAAGCAATAAACTCCAGTCCTATTTCTTTGCCAGATGTAGAAGTGTGATGCTCAGCACTTTAGAGTTTTCTATCAAGTATAGCTTCAAAGTCTAATTGATTCCCATTGCTCGTTTTTCTCTTGCGTGTTCTCTTTAGTAAGGTACAATGACTTCATTGGGTAGAAAATGTTTTGTAATGAGAATAGCTCATTGACCTAGGCTTCCTTTGTGACTTATATCCAGTTGACCATCTTTGAAATTAACTATTGGGCCATTAGGTTTGATTGACAGCAGATGGCAAAATAGAATGTGTAAAATGTCTATAATATGGTGCCAAAAGATGTATGCAACTTTCTAAAAGAGACAGCCCTTATTGCCCTACACATCCAATCACAGCTCAGCTTTCAATTTGTATTTTGCTTTTGAAACCCGAAAAGTTGTATTTGCTCTTGGCACCAAATACATTTTTCTTTTAGTTTTGATGTATCTGCCCCAATTACGTATACATTGTAATTACAAATGTAAAGAGGGGCACAGAATATTATTTTTTTCCCAGATACAACAATTTCTCAATATAATGGTATGCCTAATGTTTAAACAATTTTTTCCTAAGAAGCAATTCTCTGGAAGAATAGGGAGCTTCATCCTATACTACCACATTGAGTCACTACAGGACCACATGTTGCTTTATAAGAAATTAGACAAGTACACTAGTCCTGATTCTTCAAAATTGGTGATTTTTCTCAGCGGCCTTGTTAAGAGTGTATTGGAGTCAGAGCCTTCTGATTCATTAGGAGGCATCTTGATGAGTGGCATGTGCCTCTGCTCCTCCCCACAAGAAAATGTTTCTGCACTCTCAGAATATTGGCTAAATTGCTTTGATGAATCGGGGCCATAGGTTCATCAAGTTTAATCCTTTTTTCCTTAATCAATTATGTCATCTATCATTAGATTATTTATAATACACAATGCCATTTGTTGTGGAAAAAAAGCATCCAGCCCTTGTCTTTTGCTGGTAAGTGGTCCACCATACCTACCTGTTGCAGTCGGGCATTACAGGCTGACTACTCGAATTGTAAAGACCCCTTTCCTATTTAGCTGCCAGAACCAATAATGAATGTACACTTATTCTTTTGAAAGATCCCTGGACTGAATAGATCTTGTACCAGCCAATTATTAAACTAAGGGTTCATGCTGATCCATATATAGATTTATTATTCTAATACGCATAGAAATTCTATGGTGCCATTACAAATTCAAAGGTATGTTTCCTTAAATTTTTGTGCAAATTTAATTTGCTAATAGCTCCCTTTTCTTTACACACTGCTCTAGTCACCTTTTTGGATTTTTATCAAGTATTGCTTGGTGTTGGCTGTGGGAGGATTGGGACACTGGAGCTAATAAACCTAAATTATATAATATATGCCGAAGGAAGGTTCTATGTGAACCGAAACGTTCAGTCGATATGGGCCAATAAAACTGGGAGATATATGCCATCGGAGAGTGCTGTCCGTTTTTTGGTAAATATATAAGTAACTGAACACCGCTGGGACACTGCACCTGGACCCATGTCATTGCCCCTATATATAATATAAATATAAAATTAGCATTTATTTCTGAATGCCTTAATTGTGATTTGTCACTCCACAGAGCACTAGATCTTTCTCTTATACGACTATGTAGGACTGCTTAACTCCAATAACAGTTATACTTGCTGTATAGATTTTAGTAATTTAGTTGTCATAAAATATATTTTGATTATTGGTTACATCCTCTCAGTTTGCGTGCTATCATATGTTGATTGACACCGCTCGGTCGAACGCCCCCTAAGCTCAGGCAGTAGCTCTGCAAGGGCCCTGCAGACACTCAGTATGTCAGTATCAGGGTGGGCTCTCATTCTTGGCTCCGGTCTACAGTACAATACTGAGTGGAGGCCTTAGGCAGGAACAAGAGATGACAGCAGTTTATTATGAACGCTTTCTTGTTGTGCATGATAACTGTACCTTGTAGAAAATGCTATTCTGTCCAATAAAATGTGACTTACTTGCTGATTCGGGTTACCTGTTAGTGTACACACTGTTGCTTATTGTTTCTTTTTGCTTCTACAAGGCCAATAATCCTCTCCAGAACTGCAGCTGGATTCCTCCTGTTGCCCTTTGGCTACTAGCTATACTGAATGAATACAGTGGTCTTACAGTTTATTCATGGGCCCCACTTCTCTTTGCTGGGGCAGAGAGTCAGCTTTGTATAGATGCATACACAGGTGCCTGTATATCATCTCTCTGGGTCGGGGAGTGTTCTGCCCATGAATATGTCAGGCTTATGCAATATATTGTACTCCTAATTTCAAATTGCTGCTAGTATCCAGTGATGCCAAATGTTGTAGTTCTACCTCCTATGTATATGGACCAGAAGCTACGCTGTCCCTTAGCATAAATGTCCTTAAACTTTCCACCTTTTAAAGGGAATCTGTCAGAAGGTTTTCAGTATGTAAGCTCAGGACCGCATGCTGTAATGGTGCCGTCACACAGCCCGATCTGGCCAGCGATGTCGGAAGCGATGCGCGGGTGCCCGCTCGGTTCCTACATCGCTGGCCAGCTGTCACACAGCATCGCTGCGGCCGGCGACACCGCAGCGATGCGGGCGGTGACATCGCTCGCTGGGCTGGGCTCAGCCCAGCGAGCGATCCGCAGCAACGCTGCGATATAGGCTGGATCGCCGCCGACATCGCTCTGGCGATGTCACACGGCGAGATCCAGCCTTATCGCAGGTCGCCGGTTGACAGGTTTACGGTTCTTCCCGTAAACCTGACAACCTGCGACCAGCGATAAAACGCGGTCGCGCTGCTCGTTTACACAGCGCGACGTCGCTAGCGACATCGCTGATACGTCAACTTTTCGGCGATGTCGCTAGCGACGTCGCCAGGTGTGACGGCACAGAGTTAAGTAAAACTGAGTTAAATAGGCTTTGAGCTTTGTTTACTTAAACTAAAGGTTTTATCACCTAATGATAACCATTACTGGACTACTTGTCACACACATTACAGTCCAAGACGCCCCCTGCTGTGAGTAACACTTCAGTGAATGCATAATCTCTATTGAGAGCCTGCTGGTGTGGGCGGGGGCGGCTCTCCAAGCTCTGTTGTGTTCTTAGAAATAAATCGTTTGATTGTCTCAGAACAGCTTCAGCCAGTAATCTGTGATACCTTGTTGGATTCAGAATTTCTTTCCTTACATCATATTGCTGATAAGGCCATAAAGACCTGCTGACAGCAGATTCCCTTTAAGTTCCAATATAGAAATATCTACATTATAACCACTTAGAATATAATGTCTTATAAATCCTAATCTTCATAAACTGTTCATTAAATGTGTGGCTGAGTGACTACTTTTAGCCAAAGAGTAAATTTATTCTAAAATAACTCGAGTCAGTCCTATTTGCTGTAGGGGGGGCGTGGCGGTGACCGGGGGCTGGAGGAGGCTGCAGTTCCGCTCATTAAGATGCCGTCACACCTGGCGACGTCGCTAGCGACATCGCCGAAAAAGTGACGTATCAGCGATGTCGCTAGCGACGTCGCGCTGAGTAAACGAGCTGCGCGACCGCGTTTTATCGCTGGTCGCAGGTTGACAGGTTTACGGGAAGAACCGTAAACCTGTCAACCGGCGAGCTGCGATAAGGCTGGATCGCGCCGTGTGACATCGCCAGAGCGATGTCGGCGGCGATCCAGCCTATACCGCAGCGTTGGTGCAGATCGCTCGCTGGGCTGAGCCCAGCCCAGCGAGCGATGTCACCGCCCGCATCGCTGCGGTGTCGCCGGCCGCAGCGATGCTGTGTGACAGCTGGCCAGCGATGTCGGAAGCGAGCGGGCACCCGCGCATCGCTTCCGACATCGCTGGCCAGATCGTGCTGTGTGACGGCACCATTAGTGTAATGTAATATACACTGCATCTTCACATCCATCATCTCCGCACTGCAGACAGTGTGGAGAGGTGGGATGGGGAAGTGGCGCATGGTACATTATTATTATTATTATTATTAAGTATACACACACTCCCATTACCGTGTATGCCTTCATGCTGCTGCACACAAAAACATAATAAACAATTTAACTTGCCTCTCCGTTGCTCTCTTGCAGCACTGTGGCGTCCTTCAATCTGTGGCGGCATCCAATCATGTGATCGGTGTAGCACAGTGACATCATCACTGTTCGTGCTGCTCACATGATCAGATGCCCGGGATCAGAAGACAGGAGTACACCACACTGCTGCAAGGGATCATCGGAGAGGCGAGTCAAATCGTTTATTTTTAGTGTGCGGCAGGATGAGAGCCGTATACAGTGATGGGGAGGCTATATACAATGATGATGGGGCAATATACAATAATGGGGGGGGTCATATACAGTGATGAGGGGCTGTATACAGTGATGGGGAGGCTATATAGCGTGATGGGGGTTATGTACCAGGCTGGGGGGCTGCTGATTTTCCCACCGTATACTTATACTCGAGTCAATACGTTTTCCCAGTTTTTTGTGGTAAAATTGGGGGCCTTGGCTTGTATTCAGGTTGGCTAATATTTGAGTATATACGGTACATATAGATTTGTGTATGGCCTAATAGATGGAGACTGTCTTCTTATTTTACTTTTAATCGAGACATTTGGCATCCCTAAAGGATAAAAGTAGAGGTCACTCCTGACAAACTAATAAACAAGCTAAATGCCATAGTAACCTATGTAGATGAAAGCATTACTAATAAAACACATTAGGATTCGGGCTTCAGCGTTCAGATGCTTCGGTAATCCATGATTTATGCTTTCATCTGGCCAATTTTGGAGTGGATGTCACAATATAAAGAAGCTGTTAGGATTCTGTCAGCGTCTTGATTTGTTTAGGACAAGCGGGGAAGGAAGGAAGTAGAGGCAAATATTTTGCATTGCCTTAAGTGACAAGCGGCAAATTAATGGTTTAGGAGCCATTAAATTCTCCAGTAATCATGCTTCATATTATTGTATAAAGAAATATTTGGGGATGAAAAGCACTTTCAGTCCAACCTCCTGCTCAGAAAGCCTTCCTTAGGGCATTCCTGTCACATGAAAACTTTTATTTTTTGATCAGTAGGCAATCGTTAACTAGCGTGTGCAATATTAGAAAGCACTCATTCTTTGTATTGTAAATGTGGTTCGATACATTTCTTTATAAAAAAGTATGTGCTCCTACTTATTTCCTTACCTGATTTATTTCCAGCATGCACCTGTACATCACATTCTCATGCTAAATTGGTAGTCTGTACTCTGCTGAACTCCTCTAGTTACAATGGGGAAAGACATGAGCACCAAAGGTAGATGGTGAGCTGCCGGACACAATAGGTATCTCTAAAGAGTGCTGTATTGCATGTCGCTTCAGCACTTCAAATATAGAAAAGCTGCATATATGCAATGTTGTATCTGTATTGCTTTTAATATGTGCTTCCAAATAGGTCAATGGATGATTTTAATAATCACATATGACAGCCAATAAATGGGGACCCCCTCCCACTCTATGGAGACTTCTGTGAGACTGTTATAAGTGGTTTGCATAGTGGCTACTGAGTTTATTGGCATCAAGTCTCAGACTGGGTATTGGATTGGCCATCAAGGCAGGTGACCAGTTTCGGGTCTTATTTTATTCCTGCTGCTCCCATGTGTATTATGCTGTGTTTTTTTTTTAATTGTTTTTGGTTTTTCAGTCCGCATGAAAGTATCCGTGAGGACCATGGACTGTCATGGCAACACATCGAGGCCTTGTGATGCTGGCGGGGAACGGCGCGATCTTCGCCATGGTGCTTTAGATCGCACTCTCGATAATAAACAGGGTTAACAGTGCTGATCGGATCGCTGATCTGGTTAACTGCACGTCAGCAGATGAGATCAGCTGACATGTAGGGAATGATGCGAGCTCATCACATGACCTTGCATCAAGGGAGAGAGGCAATCTATGACATTGCTATATGTCATAGGTCGTGAAAGGGTTAGAAAGAGTCTAAGTAGGATCAACCCTCCTAAATAGTGATGGGCGAACCTGCCGCTGTTCAGGTTTGGTGGATCTGGCTGGAGTTTTTATCTTTTTTTTTTAATTTTTTTATTTATTTATTTTTTTCCAGGTTTGGGACCATACTTTACCCAAACTTGTGCCTAAACCTGGACTTTATAAACAAATGGTAGCTGAGGGGCAGCAAAAATACACAAAACATTGATTAAACATTAGCTTACACTTACCAGGTCAGCATGCTTGTACTGCTGGGGTTGCTCATTGACTTCCTGGTCATTCACTGCAGTAGCCTGGAAATAGCCCACACATTCTAGCATCTACATCTTCTCCAGCAGCCAATCACAGATTGGCTGTTGCGCCCCTCACCCATTGTGGCAGCGTCTATGATTGGTTGCCAGAGGCAACGAACTTGACGTCATATTAGTGTAAAAATAAATAAAAGACATAGAGCTTCACTGTATTTTTGATTCTTAGCACAGATAAAGCAGACAGCTATGAGCTGCCACCCCCAGCTGCATGCCTTTACCTTGGCTGGCAATCAAAATACAGGGAAATCCATGTTTTTTTTTAAAATTATTTAATTAATTAAAAAAAATAAATGCTTGGGCTAAGCCCTATTTTTGATTGCCAGCCAAGGTAAGACCCTAGCAGCTGGGGGCTGGTATTCAGCTTGGTGAAGCCCATACTTATTGGCTTCCCTCCAGACTAAAGAATAACAGCCCACAGCCGTCCCAGAAATTTACGCTTTCATTAGACACGCCAATTCCTGGCGCTTTACCTGGCTCTTCCCAATGCCTTGTTGTGGTGGCATCGGGGTGTTAGAAGGAGTTAATGACAGCTGAGTGTTGACAGCTTGTCATTAAGCCCAGATAGATGACGTTCAGGTCTCTGAGACCCGCACATTATCAATCCTGTGAGCTGTTTGCATCATCGTGTGGAGAATAAAAATACAGCGAAGCTCTACATAATCTTTCTTATTTATTTTTACATGATTATGATGTCAGTTTGTTGCCTATGCATCAAGTGCAGTAACCTGGAACAGCCCATACATTCTAGCATTAAATGCTAGCATGTGTGGGCTGTTTCAGGGTACTGCAGTGAATTACCAGGAAGTTAATGAGCAGCCCTGGAAGTAGAAGCCCGCAGACTCTGTATGATATGATGTTAAATCAATGTTTTGTTTCTTTTTACAGGCCTCCCAGCCCCCTGAACGTGAACAGTAACGGTGCTTTCACATCTGCGGTTTTGCAAATCTGGCAGAATTCCACTTTTTGTGTAAATAACGGATGTGTCACAGTTGCAGCAAGATTACGTTTTGTCTAATGCATTTGTATAGGAGTTCCGGACATGTGCTGCACTAGCGTTTTCATACGGACGCGGCAAATCTGGCACTTGCGGCTTATCTTAAAAACCACAGTTAGCGGCGATTTTTGTCCGATGCCTGAAGTGGCGGATCCGTATAAAAACACAAGTGCCACACATGTTCAGAACTCCGATACAAAATACATTAAGCCAAATGCAGTCTTGCCGCAAGTATGACAAATCTGTTTTTTGCCTAAAATGCAGAATTTTGCTGGATTTGCCAAAATGCAGATCAGGCAAACCTGAAGTTCAAAAGTTCAGGTTTGCCTGACCTGCTGGAACTGAAAAGAAACGCTGATGTGAAATTAGCCTAACATGCACTTCACATGGAAGTCTGTGTCCGGGGTCCATGCCCAAACAATAAGTGTAACTTTACAGTTCCGTTCACCCATCCCTACTCCTAAGCCATGTATATGGGCGTATAAGTCATAGAATGTTCAATATAAATGATACCTGGATATCTGTGATCCAATGTTTTATTCATGAGAAATGTACATTTTTCTTAATATGTAAATGAGCTGTTAAGAGCTACAGGCCAGTCATGGATCTCCTGGAGAATCTCCAGAGCTTATTTTTTTTTTTAAAAAGGGGGGTATTACCAGTATGAGACATATGACTGACAGTCTGCTCTCCTGATCTACATGTCTCACACTGGTAACATCCCCCTTCCATTTAAAGTCACCTGTGGAGTCAAATTTTATTTTTCTTTTGTGCATGATTATGGGTCTGCTGGTTACTCCAGGGATAGTGTAGCCTTTTCTTAGGCAGGCTTCATACCATGGTGTGATCAGGTCTGGGGCTGTGAATCGGACAGCTCCGGACCCGAATTGCACACAGAAACCGGAGGGCAAATATACCCTCCGGTCCGGTTTGCAGCCGGAGCACTCAATTGCAGCCGCAGCTGCTGAAATTTCAAGCTCCCCGTTAGCCGCGGTCCTGAAATCTGTGCAAGGAGACAGCCGGTGGTGCTGAAGTTTAGCAGCTCTCGCTGCTAAACTCCAGCACTCTGCGTCGGTTCCCGGATCTGGGGCAGTCCAGCGCCATTGACTCCCATGTTAGGGAGCGCCGGACCGACCCAGATCTGATTTGGGCAGTTTTTTCGCCCCGAACACAAAAACTGCTCATCCGGCTTCATAGGGCTGTATTATGGCAAAATCGGGTCCGGGGCTGTCAGATTCACATCGGACAGCCCAGGACCTGATCACACCGCGGTGTGAAGTCGGCCTTACCCAGCCCACTCCCTGATGCATGGTTGGACATATTGTGCATAATTAGCTGCATTAACCACTTAGATTCAACAGTAGTGACAATGGCATCCAAGAAGTGTCAGAACAGGGAGTGGTTTCCAGGCTGATAAACCATTGACCCCCTCCTCCTATTAAGGTACAATTTGTGGATTTTGAGATCTATATATTGCCTTAAAAATCATATAATAGTAAATAAGTTACTTCTTTTGCATAAAATTTGAAAGTAATTTATTATTCTATGCTGTTGCTTAGGAAAATGACTGAAGTTGATTTAAAAGGTTATTCTCATCTTAAAGATCCTATCTCAATATGTTGTATGTGTAGTAGTAATAATGATTATAATAATATTAGCAAATTCCTCCAATGAAGAATGTAGTATAGTTCTCCTGCTTAGCTATGCTGCTTACCTCATGTGCAGGACATAGCTGCTCAGGTATCCAAGGTTATGACCACAAGTAGCGGTCACTTTGAGGGATCATAACTAGCGGTGAGCGAGTAGTAGGATACAGGCTGTGGAGTCTGAGTCAGTGTCCATTTTTGTGGAGTCAGTGTCAGAATCAGATTCAGGGATATTGAGGAGTTTGAGTCGGATGTTTGGCTTGCCTAATCCACAGCCCTGGTAAGGTATTTGGGTCCGGATAGCTCTAACTGGATTCATTACTCGTTCAAAGTATTTGGTTAGAGCTATCTGGACCTGAATATCTTACTATTCGGTCATCTCTAGTCGTTATCATGGATACCTAAGCTGTAATGCCCTGCACATATGAGGTAAGAGACCTAACTAATCAGGAGAACTACGGTAAACTACATTTCTCTCTGGGGGTATTTGCTAATATTGTTATTACACCTGCTATATATTGGGTGGGAATATATAGGTGGGAATAACCCTTTAAGTTATCATCTTGCATTTAAAGATTACACTGTTCCTAAACTTCAATGTTTTGTCTACTGTGAAAATCTCAAAAGAAGCCGCCTAAGATGAGGGGAGGACTGTAGCAGAACAGCTCACAGTACAAGCAAGGTATTAGAAAGTTATATGAAGGATAACTGTACTGACCAGAAGTCACATTATTAAGGACCCCCTTTTCTGTTTTGTATTTCCAAGGGGCTTCAGCTGCATTAAGACTGATGATGTTGCCTGTGCAGCTAGGAGATCCCTGAATGGGCCCCATCTCCCTCCCTGAGCCTGTACATGCTTCTCCACCCCCTCTCTCCTCTTTTCAGGCTGGCCTGCATGTCAGCTTCAGAGTTAATCATTCAGAAACTTGACAACTTATCTATTTTTATTGGTTACCAAGGACTGATTTTGAGAAAAGGATGTCTGCTTACAGAAACCTGACTGCTTTACATATTGAGCTAGAACTCCAATCAGATTATTAATACAAATATTACTTGTATTAATAATTCTATAATACTACTTGCAAGTCCTACCTCATGTGGCATCAACCTTACAGAACGTTTCAGGTTTTTCTTTAGTAGAATAGCAGAATAGAGGTCCCAGTCATGGCCCTGTGTTTGTGAGCTGGCGCTTTTATTGTCTAACCCTCCCCCTCAATGTTTCCATTTTAATATAGTTTTCCCATCTTTCATTTTTTCCTACCCCGCAAATAATCTCTCAGGGGAGCTGAAATCTCCCAGCCTTTCTGAGAGTTGGGGGTGGATGACAAAAAAAATATCCTCCTGGTTGTTTCCTCAGAAACCGCAGCTGCTGCAAGAGCAGAAAACATGTCAGCCGGCCTCCAACACAGATGTGTCATTGTGAAACCCATAGAAATCCTGTGGATGGAGAGCTGAAGGCTCATGCCCTCCCTCAGGAGAATGGGCCAAAGCAAATGGCAGCCTGGAGCCCTGTTTCTCCATGCAATTATCCCCTCCCAGTCTCCCTCCATGTTATGTGCTCCTTCCTGTCATGGGGGAAACATCTGACAATGTCTGAAGCATAATAACTTCCTGGCTGTGTGGCGTCTATATCCAAGCCCACCATCCCTGTGCTTTATTACACTGGGCCTTATTTTAGGACTTGTATCTTTGTGTAACACTAACAGTGTAGCGAGGAAGTATAGGGGGTTTTGTCTAGTTTTCTGTATTCTGAGGTGAACCTTCGCTCTACAAGGACTCGATCCTTTCAGAGCTGCACAGTTGTGTTTTTCTACAAACTGGATAAGTCACAACTCGTTCTGTGTAATTAAAGTGAGGAGATGAGAGTTGAAAGGGGATGGAAAATATAAAAGGGGATGAGAGCAGTGTATGGAGGAGAAGGGGGGTGGAGAGGAGGGGGCAGGAACATGTACTGCTGAAGCAGACAAAACTAGGCCTGGCAGCTCTCTCTGTGGGGGATGGGGAGTGCTGCTGCCTGTTATTGGCTCCAGAGCAGCTGTGGGAGCAGAGCACAGGATGGCAGCTACAGCCCAGACACTTTGGTCCCATTTGTTCTATAGCTGCTTCAATCTAGAGCCAAATGCAGAGCTCATCAACCTTGACTGGCGGGAAAACAAGGAATCATCCCCCTATGGTTAATAATGTTGTGTATATGTAGGCGCTATGTATGCACGGCTCACAACACCCCCCCTCCAATCCCTCAGGCTGTTCGGAGCTCCAAACGTTACAGAATAAACTTGAATATATTGCCTAGTACATTAGAGAGCAACTTATTTACTCACACTTCTTGCCATGAAAAGAGACTATGCTATTTCTTGCCATTGAAGGGTTAAATGTAATTCTTTATCTGGTAACTGGGTGACGTTCCATTAATCCGACATTTCCATAGTCTTGTAATTGGCAACGTGTTCAAGTCTAAATTTGCATGGATTGTGCATATGTATGTGTATATATGCACCCTGTATATAGGTATACACTGTATGCATACACGTACAAACAATTTCCAATGTATGTAATGTGTGTGTGTGTGTGTCTATATATGTATACATATATTATATAATATATACACACGTGTGTGTGTGTGTGTGGTGTGTGTGTGTGTATATGCAGTACAACGTGTGTATGTATATGTGTATATATATATCACACATATTTATACACATATACGTTCAAAATTAGAGAACAGTGTATGATCATTTTTCAGCCAGGATGTAATCTACATTGATGAACATTTGAAGGTATTTGTGCAAGGAGTACACCATGCCACTAGAACAGTGTTTTCCAGAATATTTAAATGCTATCAACTTAAAACCTTTATTTTACACAAAACGTGATGATTGTAATTAGAGAACAACAATGACTGTAGCTCAGGGAAAGAGTAATACTAAATTCTGTGAAGGTTACAACAGTCACCAATCAGAAGGAAGTGTACAGGGCTTTGCTTTGAATGACTTTGGCACCTCTGTGGCCACAGGACATCACTAGTCTCTCCACTGCTCTGGTGTGATTTTGGTCTACTCTTCTCCTCCACAAATCTATGACTGTTGTGGGTTTATAACTTTGTGACCAAAAATGTTCCAGATATTTTCTATTAGGTTTAGATCAGGACTCTGTGCGGCCATTTTGTGGTTTCAATGTTCTTTGCTTCAAGGAACTGCTTTAACTGCTTTGCGGTATGACAGGGGCATTGTCCTGTATGAAAATTGCTGGCTGATTGAGTGCTGAACGCAAGGTAGAAACCATGTGTTGTTGAAGAAGGTTCTGATACACAATTGTATTCACTCTGCCATGTAGCTGTATGAGAGGTCCAACTCCTGCAGCAGAAAATATTCCCCAAACCATGACACTTCCTCCACCACCTTTCACTGACTTCTTTACACATTTTGGGATCAGACTTTCCCCAATTCGCAAACCTAATGTTTCCCATCATACCCAAATAAATTAAGCTTGCTTTCATCACTAAAATTAACTGTACACTATTTATCTGTCCACACAACATGCTCCTCAGCAAAGCTTTTTGATTCTTTCTGCTAATGAGAGGTTTGGTCTCTGCAGAGTGGGCTTTCAGTCCAAATGCTCTTAAATGTCGAGACACTCTATGATGGAATGGCACACCATTTTTGCAAAGTTATCCAAGAAATAGGGAAGGGGAGTATGTCTCCACCACTGAACTCACTGAACTCCCAGATAGACCGGTGTGGTGGTTGGCTCCATCTTGAAAACTAATTTTGAAGAGAAACACCGGTGACACTTTGCCATTTCTCCAATCTTTTATTTTTTTTTCCTAAAAACATCACAAATGAAAAGGGTAACGCCTACAGGTGAAGCTTTACCTCAGGGCAGCGGGGATGGATGAGGGGAGTCGTAGTAGTGTTGCTGTAGTTTACGCTATGGATGACGGTGGTTAAACAGGCGCATGCACACACAGTAGTCTTTGTTTCGGTACCTTTTACTGATGAAGGGTAACGGGTACAGTCCAGAGAAGTAACCAGGTCCCCGATGCAATTCGGGACTTTCACCTTGGAGAGTTGTGAGGCCTCCTATGTCTCTGTGGTCTCTGTGTAGTACGGTGGTTTGGGGTAGGTCCTGCCTTTGACTGAACTCGCTGCTCCTTCTCCCTCTCAGGGCTTTGCTCTATCACTGAAAATGAGGTCCTTCTGCAGGGTCCCTATTCCTCCTTTGGCCCCTGGTCCTGTGTTTGGTCAGTTTGAGTGTCTTTCTATTTACCTCAGGGGAATTTGGTCCTCCTTGTCCTTCCGGGCTTTTACTGCTGCACTGGATGCTTTGCAGTGACTGACTCCGGTGTCCAGGTGAGCTATAGGGAAGCTTGATCTGTTCCCTTCTTTAATTCCCTGTTTTTCCACTGGCCTCCGACCCTCTCCCAAGGGTGCAGCACGGCTGGGTCAGTGTTCTCTAGTCCTGGGCCTGGATCGTTCCCAGGGACCAGCTCCTCACTCCTGCTCTTTCCTCTGACTGGAACTAACTGCTTCTCACTGGACTAACTGACTCCTCCCTTCAGGCCTGGACCTTTTTACAGGGGAACTGGCTTAAGGCAGCCAGTAGAGCTCCACCTTCAGGTCTGGGGTGGAAGGTGATGTGTGCTTTGTGTACCAAGATGTAAATAATCCCTCCTTGCAACGGTTGACGGTGGATCCTGCGGCAATCCCCTGCAGGGGTGCCACATATTTGTTTTGGTGTGTGTGTGTGTTGTATATATATATATATATATATATATATATATGTGTGCATATGTATATTTATTACACACACACAGCATCTGATCTAGTAGTCTATACGTCTCAGATGGTGCCATGGTGGGACTACAGCCCACGACCCTAAAGATGAGTGACGAATTGCCCAATTGCATTTTAAGTGGGAATTTCGCATATTGAGGTCCAAATGTAACAAATGTGTATTTATTTCTGCAGTGTAATGACGCAGAGCAAATCTGACAAGAGCAGCAATTTCTGGGGAGGTTAGCATTTTTTGCAAGTTATTTACATGTTTTTAAGCATGTGACAGGTCCTCTTTTATAAAAATAAATTGGGGGTCAAGAATAGGAGATTTCAAGCTGCTGCTGTCCACGTGGCAAAATAAGTAAAGGGAGTTTGTCAATCTGTTATTTCATTAATGGTAATCCCGCTTCCCAAGGTAAGTGTTCTCTTCCCCCTACCACTCCTTCCTATTTGGAGCACAGTTTATAGTATTTAAGAGTAGTGATGGGTGAACCTGAACTGTAAAGTTCAGGGTCCGTACCGAAAATCTAGTGTTCAAGCACAGATCCCGTGTTACAGTCCGGATTTGGGTTCAGTGCCGGGGGAGTTGTGAAAAAAAAAAAAAAATAGCATTATACTTACCTCGTTGAACCACCCTGCTGCATCTGCTTCCAGTGCTGCTCATTAACCACCTAGATATTCACTGCAGAGGGGCTCAACAGCCAAACACAGATGCTGTCACAGAGAATGGGTGTCTGCTCACAGAGATATGTGGGGTAGCTGAATATGTTCCCTGTGGATTAGATCATAGGGAGGTTTTTTCTTTGTTTTTTTTTTTTTTACTACTTACTAGAAATTCATAGGGGGTGGGTCTAACATTGGCCTGACACTATGAATTTCGGGCTTAGTACCAGCTGCCAATACAAAGCTGGCATTAATCCCTGTATTACCCAGTGTGCCGCCACCACCACCAGTGCCACTGGCTGCTTCTATGAATATGCCATTTTCTGGGGCAGATGCGGGCTGCAATTCACAGCAAGGGGGTGGGGGAGCTTGGGCCACCCTTTGTGGAGATTTCAAACCCCCAGCTACCTAGTTGAACCTGTCTTGAAGCCAAAAATATGAAAATGCACCATGTCATATTTTAAATTATTTCATGAAATAATTTAAAATAAAGCTTCCCTATATTTTTGGTTTCTAGCAAGGTAAATATAGAGAGCTGGGGGTAGGGGCAGCCTGTATCTTCCTGCTGTACCTGGCTGGCATACAAAAATATGACTAAGCCCCACGTCATTTATTTATTTATTTTTTTAATTATTTCAAGGAATAATTTTATAAATAGGGCACATTGAACACAATGCACCAAAGAAATCATATAATCCGCAGCAAAAACCATGTCGCGGGTTTTGGTGCTTTTTTTGGCCTGGAGATGCAGATGAAGACATTGAACACAATGCATGCAGTTTTGTGCCAAAAGTGCACCAAAAGAGAATGAAATCCACGGGAAAAATCGCATCATAGTTTTGGTGCGCCAATTCTCTGTGACAGCATCTGTGATTGGCTGTTGGGTCCCTCTGCAGTGAAAATCCTGGAGGTTAATGAGCGTCCCCAGAAGTACAAGTGGGTGGACACCAGAAAGTATAATTCTGTTTAATAACTATCTTCTTTCTTTAACAGCCTCCTATCCCCTATCCCATAAGTTTAGAGTCTGAGTTCGGGGTTCGGACTCAAGTTTGAGCCAAAAAAAAAAAAGTCCAGGCAAGTTTATTGAACCCGAACATCGGCGAGTTCGCCCATCATTATTTGAGTGTTTTATATAACGCTAATTATCCTTTGAGCATGTATGCATGCCCAGAACAATACACTTGTAGTATTAAAAAGTGTGTGCACCAGGGCTGTGGAGTTGATATAAAATAGACAGACTCCAACTCCTAAAATATATAAGGAATTGCGTACAGTAGTTCAATGCAGAATGTGCTGAATATTATTATGATTTATTATGTTCTATCTAAGTATCTCGATTATTGGATCATAATCCTGATTTAAAGCCTGATGTTCATATTGTACTACAATAAATGTATCACATAAACGTGAACCATGTATCACTGAGTCAGATTCAGAGAAATTGAGGCGACTGCGCTGGAGGTTTGGCTTACTGACTCCGCAGCCCTGGTGTGCACATACAATAAGATAATTTATATATATTTAACAATATATTGACCAAGCTCTGCTAGTGGAGTTCATTATTTACCTATTTTTGTTCAAGCTCTTGAGTGGAGAAGGGTAAATAGCTGCAAGGTTAGAGGGTTTGATATTGAGAACCGTGACGACATTATGCAAATACATTGCGATTGTCAATATTCATAGAACGAGCGGCTGGATTTTCATGTTGCAGAAAACATCCTGCTTTGTTTACAACCCTACTTCTGCCCGCATGTGTTTAATGTTCCTTGTTGCATATTTGGTTTGTGCTTCCTGTTGCGTTAATACCACACTGTGATATGTCCCATTTTCAGCATTATTTACTCATTTGCTAGATCTTTAATTTTGTAGGCAGCGTCTGCTGCTTGCATCTAGAATCTGAAAAAGCACCATCATAGATTTGAGATCCTGACACAATTGTGCCCCAAGACTATACAAAAGGATATTCAAATCTCAATCCCTATGTTATACAAAATATATTAAATAAGAGATGAGCAAAAAGACATTAAAGTTTAGATTTCTACTAAAACTACAATAGGAAAGCTTGCTTTGCATGCAAGTTACTTTATTATCTTGCTAATTTATCTTTTAAGAATTAGTCTTGCAATTTTTTCTATTAGGGGATGGTAGTAGTTACTGTTAGCACAGAACTGACTGTAAGGCTGGTTTCACATTGCATCATTTTTCCTGTCCGTGGGATCCTACTTTTTGTAGGATCCCACGGACAGGAACTGACAGCACAAGGGGGGTGACCTATTTCTGTGTCCGGGTCCGTGATTATCACGGATCCGGACACAGAATGAGCTGTGCTGGGTAATTTCACTTTCGCAATGTATATATACATTGTGGAAGTGAAATTTAAGTGAAAGCAGGGGTTAAAAATAAAAAAAAAAATCGATACTCACATGTCCTGCGATCTCCCGATGTGCGGCATCTAGCTCCGGATGCTGAAAGGACCTTGCTGGGCGGGGGGCTACCCGCTCAACGTTACCGGTCATGTGACTGTGACGTCATGCCAGGTCCTGTACATCCGGAGATGCCACACATCGGGGGATCGCTGGACAGGTGAAAATCGACTTTTTTTTTTTTTAATTATTTTTTTTTTTTTTATCCCTGCTTTCACTTAAATTTCACTTCCGCAATGTATATCTACATTGTGGAAGTGAAATTAGATGGTTAGGAGCGATTTTACACTAAAATTGGGTCTGAGAAACCATCAGATGTTTTCTCTGACCCATGCTCCATAGGCCCCCATGTTATGGGCCACGGATCATGTCGGATCCAATTCGGTCCGATTTGATCTGCTATGCCCAAAATCGGAGCAGTCTCCGATTTTGGGTACAGCAAAAAATCGGACTAAAATCGGATCCGACACAAATCGGATGGCAATGAGGCCAAATCCGATGTGATCCCTGGCCCATAGGATAACATCGGGGCCAAATCGGATCTGTTCCTGTCCGTGGGGTCCTACAAAATGTAGGATCCCACGGACAGGAAAAAATACGCAGTGTGAAACCAGCCTAATACCTATAGACTGATTCAGAATGTAATGTAGATGCCTTCTTCTATTTGTCTTGCAAGGATCTGTATTTAGTAGCAAAACAAGGGCTCATTCAGGCCAATGATACCTGCTGAGAGCAACTACAATTTAGGCTGGTAATATTTCCTTGCTGTGCTGGTAGAATGAATTATGGAGATTACTTTAGTAGCACTGACCTCTGTCTGAATTAAAAACAAATTCAGTGACACTTCTGTACACATGCTGGGTATTACAAGAAAAATATATAGAAACCCTATTTGGCTTTCATATGCCACAGGGTATCTATTATATAATCACGAATGGATTTCGCGCACCACACTCGCATGCGACTCGCCGTGGTCATGTGGATACGAACGAAGCATTGGCCGCGCAGCGGCCATTGCGAGCAGCTCTAAGGCGACTCGCTATGCCCGCGCAGCGGGCATGGCGAGTCGCCTTAGCGGCGCGAAGCATTGGCCGCGCAGCGGCCATTGCGAGCAGCTCTAAGGCGACTCGCTATGCCCGCGCAGCGGGCATGGCGAGTCGCCTTAGCGGCGCGAAGCATTGGCCGCGAAGCGGCCATTGCGAGCAGTTCTAAGGCGACTCGCTATGCCCGCGCAGCGGGCATGGCGAGTCGCCTTAGCAGCGCGAAGCATTGGCCGCGAAGCGGCCATTGCGAGTCAGAGACTCGCTCTGCTAGAATCCCGATGCATTGTGCATTGGGCACCCATCTAGTCAAAAAATAAAGAATCGAAAAAGTAAAGTTTGAGATCCCTCTTAAATTACATACATTCTTGCAGCCATTTCTGTGTCCAAATTCAGTAATTATTCAGTCAAGAATATTTAAAGCATCAGCATTGATAGAACAGTGTCATACAGGAGAAGCAGTATTTTATTTACCACATACATTTTATATTGTGGTACAATATATTTTTGGTCTGTATACACACTGTTTTTCCTGAAGAATCTCTGTAATTTGTAAGTATAATGTAATTGTGTTAGCTTATTAATTTATGTCATGACAACTTATTTGGGAAAAATAATGCTAAAAATATCCACAAATAAAAAACAAAATTACAAATATTCACCTCTTGTATCCCTGAATCCCTGCATGTACTGTACCTTTAAAAAGCATTCATACTTTTTTTTCGTTACACCCACAAACCTATATGTATTTCATTTGGATTTTATGTGATACTAGCTGTGAGCCCGATGCAAATGCATCGGGTGTCTAGATTATTTTTAAATTTATTTTAAGATTTTCAAATAATAATCCAATTATTCCAATGACATCTTTACACCAACTACATATATTTGTATGGTTGATATCATTTAAGGAAAATTGAACTATTATGTTGTAAGGGTCTTAGAACACAAAGTAGCAACTCGCCCTATACTTTCTATGGGGATTACCGCAACCTCGCGCTACACAGCGACTCGCAATGAATCCCCATTGAAAGTATAGTGGGACTTGCGGCAGGTGCGGCAGCTGAGGTAGCGACTCGCAATGGCCTCGCGGCCATTGCTCGCGCTACACAGTGACTCGCAATGGATCCCCATACAAAGTATAGGGGGACTTGCGGCAGGTGCGGCGGCTGAGGTAGCGACTCGCAATGGCCTCGCGGCCATTGCTCGCGCTACACAGCGCCTCGCAATGAATCCCCATTGAAAGTATAGTGGGACTTGCGGCAGGTGCGGCAGCTGAGGTAGCGACTCGCAATGGCCTCGCGGCCATTGCTCGCGCTACCTCAGCGGTAAATCGCTAAGTTTGTGGCCGAGCCTCTGGTTCTATTTTCGGCCAGCGACTCGCAATGGCCGCTTTGCGGCCATTGCTCGCGCGTGGTGACGTCACATAGTGACAAAGCCACGGCGTTTTCGGGGGCCGTCACGATTTTGCCTACGGCAATTATAGAGTAGATACAAACACGAAGTTTTGAAGTGTGGAGGTAATGATACATGGTTTTCTACATATGTTAACCCAGTGGTCTCAAACTTGGCTGGGTATGTGGGCCTCCATTAGAATAAAATTTAATTTGGGGTGTCGCATTCTTTGCAGAACAAAGTTACATTTTTAGTGATACCATTTTTATTTTCAGTGCACCTTTTGATCACTTTTTTTGAACATTTTTGACTCATTTTACAATTGGCTCTATATAGTCATTTTGGCCAACATCTTGTAGTAATGCCCCATCATTATCCCCTTCTTGTAGTAATGCCCCCATTGGTTTCCCTTTCTTGCAGTAATTCCCCCATTGGTTTCCCCTTCTTGCAGTAATTCCCCCATTGGTTTCCCCTTCTTGCAGTAATTCCCCCATTGGTTTCCCCTTCTTGCAGTAATTCCCCCATTGGTTTCCCCTTCTTGCAGTAATTCCCCCATTGGTTTCCCCTTCTTGCAGTAATTCCCCCATTGGTTTCCCCTTCTTGCAGTAATTCCCCCATTGGTTTCCCCTTCTTGCAGTAATTCCCCCATTGGTTTTCCCTTTTTGCAGTAATGTCCTCATCATTATCCTCATCTTACAGCAATGCCTCATCTTACTTTCATCACACACACACACCCACGATTGCTCTCTCCTTTCTTCCATACCCTCGGTGTCCTGTACGTGCAGCTCACAGACACAGCGGGCTTCATTGGTGATTGTGGCCATGATGGATGCATGTTCACCGATGCCGCTGTGATCAAGCTCTTTATAGCTACACTGATGGCGGCGGCTGACATCAAAACTGTGGTTGACTGCACTATTGAGCATGCCTAAAAATGTACATAAAAAGATGGACACTGTAGGATCACAGGTCAGATGGGAGTTAAAAATAAATTCCCTCTTTCTCATTACAGTGAATTTTCCATTGGGTATTTTGACTGAATCACGTTTTTCAGAGATTTACCCATAATCGCCAATTCGAGCTCTCGCCATAGAGCACAGGATAAACATGAGCCGAGCCTTACTGCACTCTTTGGGAGGCAGAATTTACAAAATATTATAGGATGAAGTATTGTCCTTATTACTATTTATAGGCTGCTCACTTTGAGGTATAAAGTGGCTTTATTCTCCAAGTTAGTATGATTACAGTGATACCAGATTTATACATTGATTTTATTTTTATAGCTTTGGCCATTATCACACTAAAAAACTTTTTTTTTTTTTTTTTTTTTTTTTATATACATAATTAGGGTTGTTTGCATTACTGAATTTTGAAAACTATAATTTGAGAGACCACTGCAGATGCAGTGGGTTCCCTCTGATGCATGGCAA
Organism: Allobates femoralis; assembly: GCA_033576535.1. Lineage (NCBI taxonomy): Eukaryota > Metazoa > Chordata > Amphibia > Anura > Aromobatidae > Allobates > Allobates femoralis. Next base: position 451,907,397 of record JARQOC010000001.1, read on the forward strand.
CAGTGCTAGGTCACCTGTCCCTGAAATGTCAGCAGTTCCTGCATGATAAAGGGAAGATGCTGTGGACTGACTTGCAATTATGGACTTGTAACTTTTAACATATAGATACATTCATGGTCATGATGGGTTTAAAACCCCTGTAGTCTGACATCCCTAAATAAATGCTGAGTAACCAATTGCCTCTTGAAGTCACATAATTACTGAACAGAGTCCACCTGTGTGCAATTTATTCTTCGCATAAATACAGCTTTTCTGTGAAGGCCTCAGAGGTTTTTTTATGGATCAAAGAGAATCCTGGAACCCATGAACACACCAGACAGATCAGGGATAAAGTTGGGGGAGAAGAGTAACATAATGTTAGGTTATATGTATAATAAAATACTAGCTGTAGTACCCGGCTACGCCTGGGTTAATAAATTACTGCTGTTAGCTATAACAAAATAGAATTGAACATGTCATATTAATGACCTGTAGGAAAACAGAAGCTGAGCTGTGATTGGTTGCTATAGGCAGCCTGATAAATCTCCAGCCAACAGTAAACCCTCCCCCCGGCCGGGCAGTATACGTTACCTCACACATACACATGATAGACAGCTCATGTGATCTGCCTTAATTCCCTATATGGCACATGTGTTGCACATTGGCTGTTTTTAATGAGATGTTTATTTTTGGAAATTAAAGATAGCACACGTATGAGGCGAGTTCTGTGAGGCAATTCGTGCACATCTGTGTCTGTCTGTGTGGTGTGTGTCCCTGGGGTGTGTGTGTGTCCCTGTGGGGTGAGTGCATGTGTCCCTATAGGGTGTGTGTGTGTGTGTGGTGTGTGTGTTTGTGTTGTGTGTGTGTCTCTTTATGGTGTGTGTATCCCTGTGGGGTGACTGCATGTGTCCTATAGGGTGGATATGTGTGCGTGTCCCTGTGGGGGGGGTCTGTGTGGTGTGTGTGCGTGTCTCTGTGTTGTGTGTGTCTCTTTGTGGTGTGTGTGTGTCCCTGTGGCGTGAGTGCATGTGTCGCTATAGGGTGTGTGTGTGTGCCCATGGGGTGTGAGTGTGTGTCTGTGTTGTGTGTGCCTTGTGGTGTGGTGTGTGTGTGTGTGTGTGTGTGTTGTGGTGGTGTGTTGGCGTGGGCTGAGTATCCAATGTTGGGCTGCACCTTAGTGACTATACACTTGCTGTTACTCTTTGTGTGCGTGTGTTGTGTATACATGTCCCTGTGCATGGTAAATATTCCATGTCAGGGCCCCACCTTAGTGACTATATGCTGTTAGTCTTTGGTGCTGTCATTAAGCCTCTCTCATTCACAACTGTCAACTGGTAACTGTCACTTTTTCCCCATTATGTCGATAGGGGCAAAATGTTTGGTGAATTGGAACGCGCAGGGTTAAAATTTCGCCTCACAACATAGCCTGTGACACTCTCGGGGTCCAGATGTGACTGTGCAAAATTTTGTGGCTGTAGCTGGCCGCTGTCGATTTTCCTCCCACACTTCTCCTTTCACTTTTTCTATCCAGGCCATGAACTCCTGTTTACTCAACGTGCCAGTAGTGGCCTGGAGAAAATTACTAGAAACTGTAAACTGCTTGGCATAAGAATAATGTCCAATGCATAGTAGTGTAGAGTGGGGAACAGGAGAGAGAAGGGAAAAAAAAAGAAAACCGTAGAGGGAAAGGTGAGGGGATTAACCAGGAGGGAGAGGGAGAAGGGGAGGAATCTGCAGGAGAACTCAGCAAACATAATCAAACCTCCTCCAATAATGAGGCATAAATCATCAGAATGCTTAAACTCGATCCAGTAGAACCAGGTCGCTACAAATTGGTTCTGGGAGTTTTTTTAAGATTAATGTAAGGTCTTTGAGCAACATCACTTCATTAACCTTGGCGAGCCATAGAGCCATCGTGGGAGGAGTGTCCTTCCATAAAAGAGGAATACAGGCCCTCGCCAATATAATTACGTGTTGTAGCAACAATCAATTGTAGCTGAATTTTACTGTGATGCAAAAGGATGTGGGTTGCACACAGTTTTCCCATCAAAACACTATAGTGTCCATTGCGCCATGTGAATAACTTGAGACCCAAATTGGAACTGTTAGCTGACTCAATTTCAAAGTGGCTAAAGTATGAGCGTTCTGTAATGTGTAGAGCACAGCAGTATTATATATACATATAAAGATTACAAGATTAGTTTAAAGGGGAACTGCGGGGAGATACATTTTTAGTACAGTCCCTGCCCTCCTACATGATGAAGCAGAGCTGAACACTGCAGTTCTAGGATATATAGATTGCTTATAAATCAATAAAATCATACCTGCTCTTCAGCATTCACCTCTTTCAGGACCGTGAAATTCAGCTCCTTGCTGCAGCATTGACAGGAGGTGTGTCTGGGACATGGACCCTGGGGGGCTCTAGGATCCTCTTACATTCCCGCCCCCTCACTTCTGTATGGGCAGGGGGTGCTGGCCCTATGGTCACACTACAATCTTGTCCCTTGAAATCTTCACTGTCCCCTAGGGGAGGGTGAGTGCTGAAGAGCAGGTATGATTTTATTGATTCATTAGAGATCTATAGATCCTAGAACTGTAGTGTCCAGCTCTGCTTCATCATGTAGTTGGGCCTGGGACAGTACTTAAAATGTTTATCTTCCCGGAGTTCCCCTTTAACTGTATAGCTGCCTGTTATTTTCCAGTCCTTGATATGGCCACAAATTCCTAGTCCTCATGAATGCCTAGGTTACTGTCAGTACAGTTTAGAAAATCGAGGTATTTAGTGCACGGTTTCATCAAATTAAGTGAATCCGTCTACATGCGGCCTGCTCTCCTGGGGCTTGAAGTTTCTAGGGCAGGTAAGATTCAGCTTTATTTAAAAAAACAAACCAGATTTGAGCAAATGGGAAGAGTGTTCAGTGCTCTCCTATATGTATTTATGGTAGGATAAGTCACTTTAATTCAGATAAGCAGTAGTTAACTGGTTGAAATTGGTGTTTTAAAACAATTGAAACCGATTGATGTACCCAATATACAACTAGACTCCATAACAAAGATTTGGCTAATTTAAAGTACCGTGTAGTTTTTTGTCACTTGGAGTTTTTTTTTCCATCTTTTTCCATATATTTGTACAGAGGAGCAGCCTCACATCATGTAACTGTAACTCTTCACTCATTAATTCTCCTCGCCCTAGCTATCGGCTTGTATAGACAACTATGAAGCTCAAGGACATGGATTACTGAAAACACTCAGCGTTCCCTTCCCAGCATTGAAGATACATAATCAAGCTTTCAAACTATACAGTGTGTTGTAAACATATTGATTCTATGTTACAAACATCACAGTTTTGTGAAGAAATCTGATTTAAAGACAAATTCTACACTGTGAAACCTTTAGTAGCTTCTCAATGCTGTTTCTTTTGTATATTTCTAGATAGGGGTTAGGGCACATAAAGAATTTTAAGGCTAAATTCACGCTTTAAGGATTTACTTATGGCCATTCCAAAATCATTTTTACAACAGATTCCATGGAAAAATTCTGATTTCTGCCGATGTACTGGTGTATTCAAATGACAATTGGTCCTAGTCAAAGAGCTGCTGCAGAGTTCAGTGCAGAATCCACAACGATTATGTAATCAGATTTTATATGTGAACACAGGCTGATATAATATCCGTTAACCATTAGTTACAGTTGATGGACACCATTTTCTACCATTTATTTTTACATGAAGCCCTTCCCTCCTCCCAAACATCCTTAACCCCTTCACGACTAAGAACAAATATATACATCCTTGACAGTGTCCCTCCCTCTCATTCAAGCTCACGCGCTGAGCTCACATCATTCCCTGTACGTCAGCTGATCAGCTGCCATGTATAGGCAGTCAGCAATCCGATTGGTGCTGTTAACCCCTTTTGCATCGCATTGCCAATCACTTATAGTGTGATTCAAAGCACCGCAGTGGCGATCGCGCCATTCCCCACCGGCATTGGAGGTCCCATGTTGCAATCACCTTGACAGCTTGGGGTCGTGTGATGACCCTGGATGCTGTCTGGAATCGCTTCCTGTGGATGCCTGTTAAGCGATCAAGTGATCATTTCTCCTGTACACAGATGTGCAGCATCAGGTCTGTGCATGGGAGAAGCAATCTGAGTGTGCAGTGCTGAAGCCCCTTAGGGGGCAGCGTAAAACAAAAAAAAAACAATTAAAAAATATCAATAAGTTCAAATCATCTGCCTTTTGCCCCATTGAAAATAAAACTGTTTAAAATTCTGAAATGCCCGATCTATCAAAATCTAAAATCAATTGTATGTTTATTCTTTTATAATATAAATTAAAAGTAATCAGATCTGTAAACTGTGTAATGAAAAAAAAAGTCCAAACCCCAAAATAATTATTTTTTTTTTTTTGGTCACCTCAACATTGCAATAACAGGCAATTAAAAAAAAAGCATTGCATCTACCCAAAAATGACAAGCCGCAAAAACTAAGCAGCCACACAGCCCAAGAGTCCGAAAAATAAGAACACTATGGGTTCCACAAGTGCACTTCTATTTCTTTCAAAAGTTCAGAATTTTTTTCAGAACTATGGATAATAGTAAAAGTATACATGTTTGGTATCTACAAACTATTTCCAACCCGAGTCATCATACGGACACGTCACTTGAACTATAGTGAACATGGTGAATATAAAAACAAACAAAAAACCAAACGTGTAATTGCACTTTATTTTGCAATTTCACCACACTTGGAATTTTTTCCCCATTTTCCTCTATGGTAAAATAAATAACTTAATTCAAAAGTACAACTCGTATCGCAAGAAACAAGCCCTATGACTATATTGATGGAAAAATTAAAAAGTTCTGGGTTTTGGAAGAAATGTAGGGGAAAACAAAAAAAAAATGTAAAATTGTCCAGCGGGGACGGGGTTAGCCCTGTTGTATGATTGGAGATGCCCTAATGCTCGATAGTAATGTCTTATACTAGTAATTGGCCAATACTTGCTGAGTTGGGATTACAAATTTGAGTACACCAAGAGTACAAATCAGATTTATATCCTTGAAGCCATTCTGCAGTTGGAAAGAATGCATTTTCTAGATCTGAAATCTTCCATCAGTAACCTAAGGAAACCTGGCTTAGGCTAGGGTCACACATGCCTATTTCACTTGCATTTTTTGAGACCTGCGTTTTCTAAAAACGCATGTAAAAACGCACCCATAGGCTCCCATGCAAAAAACACATGCCCCAATAGCAAAAACGCATGCCTAAAGTGCCATGCGTATTTAGATGCGTTTTTGAGCTTAAGTGAGGAGCTGCATTGAAAAACGCATGTAAAAAAATGGTACCATTTAGTGCCATATAAAAACACATGTGTTTTCCATAGGGCCCCATGGGAAAAAAAAAAAAAAAGCATGCTTTTTTTTTAAGGCACCAGAAAAACGCATGGCATGTGTGACCCTAGGTTATGTTTGAGACTGTTGGATTATGTTGGGCTCCCTCTTCTAGAGTTTAGTGGAAGACTGGGAATTTAGCCAGATTTAAAGGTGTTGGGTGGGGGGCCGCAAATAAAACACTAGATCTTTACTAAAGGAAATCTATGAACAGCTGCACCAGTGGGACGCAAATGCTTTTAGAAACTGCAATCAATTCATTACTACCAGTGGCATAACACATTGGTATGGGGTCATTTCTGAAATCTTGTATATCGTACTGTACTTTCTGTAAAGTGTTTTAGGCTACCTGGGTTTGTCTGAAGCTGGCAGCTGTGGATGCATAGTTGTGTGGTTTGCAGCTTCAGGGCAGATAGATCCATCTTCTAATACTGGTCTGCACATGGCTACTGAGGATGCCACAGCAGTCAGGGCAAGATTGGAGAGCCACAGCTTTGGATGTTAAGAATAATTTCAAGGGTTCTTTAATAAAGACTATTATTTCTGTTCATGTGCACTGTTATATTAAGTTCCCATGCTGCTTATGGCCACATATATCGGATGAGACTTACCAATGTAAGTTTATGGGTGTAAGGAAAAAAAACAGACTGCACACTGCTCATCCATATGTTTATATGTTGTCATTTTTTACGATTACATTACCATTCTTTAGCGTAGAACACTGTAAATGGCTCATGAATAATTGTTTTAATTGTTATAATTGTTGATGGAAAATACACAGGTCAACAAAAAAAAATTTTTTTTCTGGTGCCCAAAATATTTTAATGAATTTGGGGTATTTTTGGGGTGCTGATTCTGAATATGCTATCAGTTTTGCCAGATTGGCTCAAGTTTTTGAGATTTTTGGTATCTTATTTATAGCACTTGTTGGTAAATGCGACGCATCATCTCATTAATTTCTTTGGATTAGTACTTGAACTGAGCAGTTCTCAATATAGTTTTGTGTTAATTAGTGTTCTAAAAGTTTGTTCATAGCTTGATTTTTGCACTAACTTTATGTTTGTTGTCTGTTGTCCAGTGAAAAGCATGAACTCATCAAGAAGAAGTTGTCTTAACGATCCAGACTCATTCTGTTACATTTGTGGTGAATATACACTGACAAAACATAGAAGAAACATAACAGACTTCGTTAAAAAAGTAGCAAAAAACGTCTTTTTTGTTACACATTTTACGAAAAATCTCAAAAACTTGAGCCAATCTGGCAAAACTGATGACATATTCAGAATCAGCACCCCAAAGTTACCCTAAATTCAATGAAATATCTTTGGCACCAAAAATGCTGTTGACCAGTGTAATGCATTGCATACGGATGTTAGGCTAGAATAAAATTGCACACTTGCATGATGTGGAATATCGAATGGATTGGAAAACACACAAATGGAAAGGAGCCCTAGAAGGAAGTATTTAAGCTTCACCATCTGATCTCTTTACTTACAGAATCATCTGGTATTTTTCTAATAAAGCACCACTCCAGCCTCTTTTTTTTCTTTTCAGCACCTGAGTGATGCTTTAAATGTAAGCCCTCTATCATATACTCTCCTTCCAATAAAAGTAAGGAAACATCCGGTTGTCACCACGAGCACTTCCAGGAAAGGATAGAAGTCTTCTTGTTACTTCCAAATTGTCTTTATTTTAATTAAAACAACGCGTTTCGGCTAAAATGTCTAAAATAGCCTTCCTCAGGTACCACATCTAGAGATCAGACAGCCTTGTGAGGTCTACACACAGAAATACTCTCCTTCCAGCAGCTTCACCTCTTACTGACGCAGCCCTGGTCCCGCGGTGCCATCTTTTGCCCATAAAGTCAAACAGGCTGGATGTTAGAAGTTACGTCACAAAAGCTTAATGCACCGCTGAGAGCCAGAATGAATCTCCTATAGATTTGCAATAAGTTGTGACCTACGGCTCACTCTGTGAAATACTGGAGCTGCTGGCATGTTACAAATCACCAAGACCGACCAAAGTACCCCTGGAAAAAGGGATAGCTGCCTAAAGATGAGTATAAAGGTACTGTTACAAGCTTCAATGTTGAAACAATCTCACTAACTATCTTGTGGGCGTGCGGTCATTAGGATATAGTTTTGACATCTTTGGTGAGCTGTCACACATGTAGATATCGTAGACGACGCACAAACGATGTAGTGAGCAGGTATCATTCGTACAACCCAGCGAACAATACTTGTTCACTGATGTGAATGGGCGAAGTCATGAACAACATGGTTATCGTGGTGTCACACACAACGAAGCAGCAGGTTGGCTGATCGTGAATCGTTTGATTTGAGAACATGTTCTCGAATCTGCGATCAACGATCCAATAATTTATCAGAAGCCAGATCTGTCACACGCAACATATTAATAACTATGTCGTTTGAACGACTCCAAACCGGTGACGTTTCAGCGATATCGTTCACGATCTCGTACTGTGTAACTGGGCCTTTAGACAGTTGTCAGTGGACTTTGATTTAAAGAACCACATCAAGGTTTTTTTTTTCCACTGCTGGAGTGGTGTCCTAACAGGAACCTATCAAGCCCTCTAAACAACCAACAGGCCCATGTGTGAGCCAAAATTCCCTGCCCAACCATCCCAGTCTAATGCTATTCTAACAATCCAGTGTTACAAAAAATGATTTCTATTATTTGTTTTCCCTATGGTAATTCAGGCTTTTACTAGTTGAGGGACTTTAACTAGTCTGCCCTCTCCATGTCCTCTCTCTCCCTGTGGGTGTGATGACAGAATTTTCAGAAACTGACGTCACTGTCAACTTATGGAAATATTGCGCTTCTTTCCCGCAGCATTACTGTGCCTCTGTGGAGTGTACGGGTCCCGGCTTCAGAGGCACACTGCACATGATCGGGAGTCTCCTGCACTTCTGACTATCACGATGCGCTTCTGTGCTGGATATACGAGTCCCACTTAAGAGCCGCATTGCACATAGTGGAAAGTGCAGAAGACTCCTGATCGTACACAGTGCTCCTCTGAAGCCAGGACCTGTAAACCCAACACGGAGGTGCAGTGATGCTGCAGGCGGTGACACAAGATTTCCATGAGTTGACGGGGACGTCTGTTCCTTGAAATTGTCATCCCGCTGACAGGGAAGTGATGACCTGGAGAGAGAACGGACTAGTCAGGGAAACTTATGCTATTCTCACAAATCAAAGTTGCAAAAAAATATTTATATTGCTGGTTTTCCCTATGCCCCCTCGACTAGCCAAAGCCCTAATTAGCATAGGGAAAACAAGCAATATAAATAATTTTTTGCAACTTTGATTTGTGAGAATAGCATAGGACAGGGACGGTTAGAAAGGAAATTTTGGCCCACTTGTGCCGGTTAATAGTTTAGAGGGTTTAGGGGGCCTGACAGCTTCCCTTGAAATATAAGTCCACTGCCACCCGGTCTTATACCTGCCCTCCAGTGTCTTCAGCTGTTATCAGAGCCACTCCAGTTAGTCTTTTGCATTTATAAAACACTGGAGCTGCCGCAATTTACAGAGTGATCCGGAGGTCACAATTCAATACAAGTCTATAAGAGCCTTGTTCTAGTTCCACAGACTTGCATTGAGAACTGTGACTGCAGTCACAAGTGGCGCCGCAGGAGCAGCATGAATAAAGTGAGATGCGGAGGGTGCTTACTAAGGGCAGTTACCTTGGCCAAGAAAAACCCGCTTTAAATGACATATTTTACTTACTTTTTCTATACTTTAACTATAACACATATGTGATATATTGTACATTTGATACCTACTGGAATAGTTGCTTCTATGCAGGCATCTGGGTATGTGTTTTTCAGAATGCACAGGACTCATAAAAAAAACCTGGTATATCTTGCCTCTTTTGCCTTTTCTTCTATTCTTGGTCATATTCTGCTTGCTTAAAAGTTTCTTCCCCCACACAACAGCTGTCTGCTAGCATCCTGTGACTGCAGTTCCCTCCCACACACTGAGCCATAGAGTTTAGTACTGGCTAATCCAAATACGCTGTGAGCAGGAATATAGGAATACACAGCAGAACCATTAGGAGAAAGTCATAGCTGCTTTGAATACACAATGCTAAAATAGTTGAAATGTTAAACATTCATAAACCCGGATTCCAAATTTGGAACCTCCATACTGAACAAAGATGTAAAGCAGCAGAGATTATCTAATTAAATATTGTGAAGAAATAATGGATCACAAAGGAATCAGCAATAATTAAGTCCTTTTTATAATAATAGGTAGAAATGACTAGGTACCGGTAAATGCAAGAACAAAAAGCATGGTCACCGTGCTGACTATTGGACCCATGCCGTAGAGCGGAGTCCATGGCTCTACAGGATGTGGACGTTTTCCAGCACAGAGCGCCGGTAACATAGGTTTTATTGTTGTGCTTTATTAGATATTTGCTTTCATGTCAGTTTTTGCAATGTTAATGTATGAGTTGGGTGCCATAGGAAACACAGTTCAATGTACTTATACCATGCTCATCTAGACCCCATAGCCATGGGGCAGAGATGTGCAGGCTGAATCTTAGGCTGGCTTCACACCATGGTTTGTGTCTTTCAGGATGGATCCTGTTTTTTGCAGGATCCACCGGACAGAACCTGACAGGACAGGATGTGCACAAAGTGTGTGCAAATATGGCCTCTGATCCTGTTTTTTGCAGGATTAATTTTCGCTTGCTGTCCGTTGTCCTGAAGTCTGCCTGTGTCTGCTCTGCCTCTGTCCAAGGTGCTGAATTCACAGCCTGTGCATGAAATACTGCTGTCCACGGTGCTGAAGTTAGAACACCAGGATTTCTGAGCATGCTTTGTGGACAAAAAAATGGATCCAGGAAATGATCCAATTTTTTGCACCATAGACTCCCATTATATGGGAACCGGATTGCACCGGATCCGATTTTGTCCGATTTTTGCACCGGAGTCAAAAAATGCTGCATGCTCTGATTTTGGGGACGGTGAAAAACCTGACAAAACCGGATCAGGCACAGAATACACAAAACCTGATGGCCAAATAGGATCAATCCGGCACCAATCCGGCAAAATCGGATCGGTTAAAACTGGACAGAACCTGATGCACAAAACTCTGGTGTGAAGCCAGCTATATGTGTATGTATGGCCAGTCATGAGATTGGTAATTGGGTAAAGCAATCATTCCATTACTCTGATTAGTATCTCAGGGACCTAAATTAAACTAGCTCTCCCAGCCACTAGTCCCATTATGTGTATGGGGATAATAGACCTAGTGGTGTTGTCGCCACAGGGGGGCCTTGCATGCAGTCCCATGTGAGGGGCTCAGCTTCAGTAAGATACCTCCACCAAAGCACAGTTAGCTTGTGAGGGAGATCCTGAGAGCTGGGATCTATCTCGGGAGGCAGTTTAGGGTACTTAAAACACTGATGATGAAATAGGGGGATTGTCTCTGGCTGGATTTAAATGCTCGTGCTATTGTCATGTTATTGATTGTCTGGAGACGCTTAAAATGTGACTGCAGACTATACTGGCAGAAGTATAGTTGGGAGACTTTGGGTATTGCCTGGTATGAGGGCAGTGGAACTACCACTAGACACTTTGGCTATTTTCACACATTGCATTGTTGCTGTGTTTTTTGACAGCACTTTTTTTTTGTTTTATGCAAATTAAAGCTGCTTTTTACAGTACCAGCAAAATCTGTGAGATTTCTATTAATCTCATGTACACCATAGCTTTTTTTTTTTTTTTTAAACTGTAGCGTTTTTCTAAATCAGCAGCATGTCGATTGTTCGTGTTTTTGCAGCGTTTTTTTACCATTGAAAGCAATGAGTGCAAATACACAACAGCTGCAGTTTTGCTGCTTTGTGGTAAATGAAACTAACTTTTTTAAACATGTACTGTAGACAAACGACACACAAAAATGCATCCAAATAACAGTATAACACATCCAAACCTGCTTTTTGGGAGCAGCTTTTTTACTGTCAAGAGAGCTGGTTTGGGCTGCAGAAAAAACGCAATGTGTGAAAATATCCTTATTCCTGCATTGCTTTGTTGACATGGATCCCAACCATTGGGCGTAATCGGCAAATATTCCTTCACAGGTTATAAAGTTACAAAATCTATTTTGATGGCAATGTCATTCTTACATTTTAGAATAACTTTTCATCTCTTTTATCTAGACTGGTCCACAGCTTCTGTTGTCCACCTAAGAAGTTGGGCACCTGGCTTGATCAGAGGAAGAATGGTACATTTAGATGTGGCAAGTGCGTGTATTGTAATCATGTAAAAAAGTCAGATTGGTTCCAAAGTAGTACGACAGGAGAGAAGTTTGAGAACAGACACTTTGGGAACTGTAGAACAGAGGGTGTTGTCTATCTATTTCAATGTTCGTGTCCAATGGAATATGTTGGAAAAACGAAAAGACCCCTAAAAAAAACGTATTGGGGACCACCTTCGGGAAAAAATGGTAGGGAAACACCAATAGCATGCCACGTCAGAGATGTCCATGGAGGAGATCTGAAGTGCTTTTACTTTCAAATCATAGAGGTGGTGGAGAGATCTATGAGAGGAGGTGATTGGGACGAACAGATCCTAAAAAAGGAAACAAAGTGGATTTATAGAATGGAATCAGCAGGGGCCAAAGGTTTGAACGAACAACTCACATACGCACCCTTTCTTTGAGTCCTCTTGTTTTGGTGGATGGGGGTCCCTACCCTGGTCTGTGATCCCTTGTATTCACCTACAGGTACCATATATCTAAGCAGGACTACCCAGCAACATACTGGGAACGCTATTGTGGCACACAACTTCTGGTGGGGCTGGAATTTGGTGATGGACGCTATGACTCATTGGGGGCATTACAATCACCATATCCGGCCGGTAGAACGCAAAGAAGAGTGAGGAGAGAGACATGGAACGCACACTGGCACCGCCCCCCTTATCTCAGCCTGACTGGGAGAGAACATAAAAGGGAGCAAATGGAGATAGCAGGGGTCGCCATCCATTGTGAAAAAGGGGAGCTTTTTTGATCACAAGCCCGCTCTCTGGCGTCTGGAGGTCTGACACAGACCAAACATATGGGAAACACTCCTGATGAACCCATGGAGTAACAGCTACGTGGGGGAAACGCGTTGAGTGTCCAGACATCTGACCCAGATGAGTATACAGGGTCTTATTTAAGTTGTAAAGTTTGGTTTACCCTACCTATTTATCATAATACCACTGGCTAGCTGATGACAGTGATAGGGATAAATCTCTGACTAATGAAATATAGATTTATGGTGGATATATTTTGTGGATTGGAGTGGAATAGTATAAACCAGGACTGGTTTCTGTGAAAATGTGGTATTGTGGACATGACTGGCAATAAAGACATATAATGTATTGTTGGCTATCATGAGCAGTTAAAGAACAGGAGCTACATAAATAGCACTATTCGCAACATCACACCCATTACCTACTAACAAAGGTGATCCATGGAGCACCATTAAGTCTCAGGGATAGACCCTGACTCTAAAGATCAAGGTGAACATTAGGCACTTTGATCTTTTCCCATTATTAACATCATTATCAACATCATTATTCTGGGGGATTTTCATAGTCAGAAAAGTCCTGTCCCGTTATTTCCCAGAAAGGGTCAGCAGGGCCAGTCGTCGTGGAACGGGGACACCTGGGGTATATGTGTTGAAAACTCCGTTGTTAGGTAGGGCAAAACAGGGAGAGATTAGGGGCATATATCCTACACATCCCCCCCTTCTCCCCTTTACAGGTATCTACTGATTTGTGTATATAGTAGGACATACAGTCCATGATTTTAACATTATTATTAAAAGTTCTATTTTAGGTAATGCCTTTGTTAGATGATGATTTTTATCCAGACTACTAACAATTTTTGATTTTTTTTTTTTCATTATCAGCATTTATGTAAATAATTGTCTCTTATTTGAATGAACTCCTAGCTAGTACGTGTAAAAACATCTGTGTATTTGCCATGATGGCGACCTTGATACTATACAGTAAGATCTATATTTTATGTACACATAGCATTTCCATGTGGTAATTGGAACAGTTTAAACACATCAGAAATAGAGGTGATTGCCGTTTTCCCGTTAACATTACAGTAGCACTGTGGCTCAGTGGTTAGCAGTGCTACTTTGCAAAGCTTGGGTCCTGGCTTCCAATCTAAGGAAAACATGGGGGGTTGGGGGTATATAGGTTTTCCTATATACCCCCAACCAGTAAGCTGGTTCCTTTCCACACTTTGTAAAGACATATTGATAAAGAATTTATATTGTACAATGCAACATTGTAGGTTATTTGCATCAAAATCACAGAACTGATGGCTGTCATTCTAAGTTTTATAGATTTCAGTCACTGTGAAACCAGTACTGTCATGTTTCATATTGTGAAAGAAAGTACTTCACAAATGACAGATAACTGTAGACCTTGTCTGCAAAATTCGGACAATTCTGGCCAATTTTAATTTTAATTTTTTTTGTGAAACAACAATTGTTTACTATTGCCAAAGAGTAGACATTGTTTTAATTTTTTTCATAAACCAAATGTACACATGGAGATAAGCAACTGTAAAATATAAAAAATATGTTTCTTTTTCCTCCTACACTTATCTTTCACTTTTAAAACACCTGTATTCAGTGAAGACAGATTTTCAAGTTGCCGCACCTGACCGCAAGCCCCATAGAAAATGAATGGGTCTTGCCGCAAGTGCAGCCGTTACGTGGCAGATGTAGTAAATCTTCCGCATCTGCTGCAAATTAAAAAAAACCGCTTATGTGGAAGGTGGCTTAGGGCCCTTTCACATCAGCGTTTTTCGTAATTCGCGGCAGATGCGGTGAAAAAACCGCATCTGCCGCGTTTGCCGCATAACGGTTCCACTTGCGGCACGGTTGCGGTTTTTTCCATAGGAAGTATAGGGGGACTTGCGGCAGATGCGGCAAGTGCGGTATTGCACTTGCGGCAGGTGCGGCAGAGAAAAAAACCGCGGCTTACTGCGGTTTTTTTCTCTGCCGCACCTGCCGCAAGTGCAATACCGCACTTGCCGCATCTGCCGCAAGTCCCCCTATACTTCCTATGGAAAAAACCGCAACCGTGCCGCAAGTGGAACCGTTATGCGGCAAACGCGGCAGATGCGGTTTTTTCACCGCATCTGCCGCGAATTACGAAAAACGCAGATGTGAAAGCACCCTTAGCCTGGTTTCACACTCCTGATTATTGAATCCGGCAGGGATACAGAAAAAAAACTGTAAAATCTGATGCAGCCGGATGCTCCTACATCACTATTATTTCTGATCTGGCTGATGAATCTGGCATAACACCAGTGCGGTAGCGTCCAGCTGCATTAGGTTGTATATGTTTTTTTTACGGATGTGGTGAAAAATGACTTTTTTTTGTAAACCCCCTCCCCCCCCTAGTTTGTGTGTCATATGAAACTGGCTTCTGAGCATGCTCAGTCAAAAAAACCAGATTCGGCGTCCAATCTGGGTTCCATAGAGCACCATTTTATTTTTACTTTGCTCTGGATTCGGTTGTTTACAAAAGCACAAATATTTTTTTACAAACTGTGTTTTTGGTTTCTGTTAAGAACCGTTCTCAGCCGGATCCAGCTGGAACCTTATGCAACCGCATGCCGCCACATGGGCCTTCGTCCCCATTGAAAGTCATTGGGGGAGAAACCACATGCGGTTGCATACGGTTTTGGCCACATTTGCCTGGATTAAGAAAACGCTAGTGTGAAACCAGCCTTGCATAATTACATAGGTTGTAAAAAACCTAGGTCAATTGAGTTCTATTTTCCTCCAATTATATATTTTTGTCAACTAAATTAACATACAAGGCCATCCACAACCTGTCCCCTCCATACATGTCCGACATGGTCTCCTAATACCGACCCTCAAGCAACCTACAATCCTCCCAAGAAGTCCTTCTCCACTCTCCTCTCATCTCCTCCTCTCACAACCGCATACAGGATTTCTCCTGTGCCTCTGCCATACTCTGGAACTTTCTTCCCCACCACATCAGACACTCCCATTCCCTGGGAACCTTTAAAAGAAGCCTGAAGACCCACCTCTTCCGTCAAGCCTACAACCTGCAATGAGGCCCGGTCCACCGCACTGCCTCATGACCGGCACTTCCCCCTCCTACTGTATCCCCACCCGCCCCTCGTAGACTGTGAGCCCTCGCGGACAGGATCTTCTCCCCTCTTGTACCTGTATGACTTAACTGTCCACATTTATTGTACTTGTCCTCGTCTGCCCTTTCCACATGTAAAGTGCCATGGAATCTAATGGTGCTATATAAATAATAATAATCTATAGTCAACAGTGTTCTGTTCACTGAGGAAAGCATACCGCCTTTTTTACAAACTGTTACTATCTTCTGTCATTACTACCTCTTGTGGTAGGGCATTCCACAGCCTGACTGCTCTAAAGCTACCGTTACACACAGAGACATCTCTGGAGACATTGCTTGCAACTCACTGGTTGCAGTGAAATCATGGATACATTGTTCCATTTTGTAGATGTAAAGATGTTCTTTACTGTAAAGAACCCTTTCCTATGGAGCTGCTGGAATCGCTCTTCTTCCACCCACATTGAGTGCCCCCTGGTCCTTAGTATTGTCTTCACTGAATAAAAGGTTTGTCCATGAATTAAGAGTGAAAAACCATCCTGAATGACAAAGAAGCAGATTTCTCTGAATTAGCTTATTTTCTTGTGTTATTTTTGTAATAGAAATTAAAACGACAGTTACTTTATAAGTAAATGTTGAGCGTTAGCAAGTCGCAGTGCCTGCTGCTGAATTACCGTAAGTAGGGACCTTTTTGAAGGAAGAATCCTTAATTTCTCCTGATTGTCATAGATGCATAAATCAATTATTTGCATCCATAGCTGGCTGTCAAGCTTAAAAAGCTATAGTAATTAGAGAAATGTAGTTGATTTTACAATGACTTGGTACATATACTGCATATGTGCAGGGTTTCAGGGCTCTATGGATGGCACATGGACATAATGAACAGAATTAGTCTCCTAGGTTTGAGTGCTCCTTTAATGGGATTTTACAGAATTATAATAGCTATCAAACTGACAGTCTGGTTAGCATTGATGAGCTTGTATAAGTTGTTAAAACAATTGCTTTTTCAAGTGTCATATTTTCTAAACTATAAGAAGCACACTTTTTAGCAAAATTGCTAAAATGCGTCCCTTTTTTTTTTTTTTTTTTTTTTTTTTTTTTTTTTTTTTTTTTTTTTAGTCCAAAGTCAACTTCTTCTGCTCAAGGAGATGCTGACATGGCATCCTTCGTAATCACTGAGATAACTATGCAGAGTGCTCTCCTCCAGCCCGCCACCAGTCAGTGAGATCAGGGCAGGGGAGGAAGTTACCTGTATCTGCACAGCAATTCACACTATCAGAAAGGTGCGGCTTCAAGTAATCATGATCAGTCCCATGCTTCGATGGAGCTTTAAAATGTATCAGTTGGAGGTGCCAGCCATCCTGAAATTTCAGGACAATCCGCTAAATAGGGAAAATTTCCCCCCATCTATAAAATAAAATTTGGTATGTCTGTGATATTTTTGAAGCTGGAGAAACTTGTACAGATCATTATGATTGCAGTTATCATTATTTTACACTTCACAATGAACACTGATGTCTTCATATCAGTATTATGACCAGTAGTCATATATCACTTCTACATTTTATTGATGATGGCTGTTTGTGAATTTTTGCTAATTTTTTTTCTTATAAAAATACTAAATAAATTGGCAACTCTGTTAGTGCATACCCTTTATTTATACATTGTGTGTAGCAAATCTGTGGGTGTGTATTTTGGGTGGCTGTGTGTTGATGTATGAAGCAGGAATGTGTGGGTGTATGTAGCTGAGCTGTTTGTGTGTATGCAAGAAAGCTGGGTGTGTATATAGCAAGATAGAATTTGAATGTGCTGTTTGTGGTAGTATTGTGTTTGCACTGCACACTGTGTACAGACTATTTGTGCTGTAAAGCTATATGTATATAATTCGCTGCAGAGTAACATTGATCCAATACCTCCCTATTCTACCCTATTGCAGTATAATTGGTCATATACCCCGTTTCCCCAAAATTAAGACACTCTCTTCTATTACTTTTTGCTTCAAAAAATGCACTTAATGTCTTATTCTCAGGTGATGTCTTAGTTTTCCTTCATCCCCTTGCAAGCCCTAATATTCCCATGCAGCCCCCAATATTCCCACGCAATATTCCCTCCCCCATCTTATTTTAGTGGAAACTGGGTAGGAGTCATCCACAATACGACAAGGAAAATGCAAATATTGATTATTTTTAACCAGTGTTTCAGAAGCATATGGGTATGTGCACACGTTGGCGGGTTAGTGCCGGTGGGCGGCTGTGCGGACCCGCCAGGAAGCTCTGCAGCCGTCCACCGGCTTCCTGGCGGGTATGTGCGGTGGGTGACGGGCGGGTGCACAGCGGGTTAGCGGCGGCGGTTATGCAGCGGCTGGAAGCAGCACATGATTCTGCTTGCAGCCGCTGCAGAACCGGCCGGTTTATAGAACATGCACATTCGTTGCTAACCCGCTGGAAACCCATCGGTTTAGCAACAGATGAGCATGTGTAAACCGCCGGTGTGTGCACACCGGGTGTCGGTTTCCATAGGTTTTAATGTTAATCCAAAAGCCGGTTTGGATTAACATAAATTTACATAAAACTTATGAAAACCGACCGGCGGTTTCCGCTGCTAAACCTGCACTAACCCGGCATGTGGGCACACACCCTAAAACTATTCAGAGTTGTTTTTCATTTTTTTGGTTGATTGGTAAGGTGGCCGGCAAATTGTCCCATTTTATAGCAGCCAAATTATGTTTTAAATCAATGAAAATCTGTTCTGCTAGTGCGGAATCTCTTCTGATACAGGTTGATGAGAACATTGAGCAGTCATCCACGAGTGACTACTTCAGTTTTAACGGGTTTTTTTTCCGGATATGATTGCAGTATAGCATATAATATACAATCCTGCATTTATGCAATACCATTATTATGATTTCTGCCTTATTATCCATAACCAAAAAAGAAAAAAATATCGAGTCATGTGCAAACATCTCCTATTGTAAATCCCTGTCCTGAAGCACATAGCCAGCGACGAAACTTTTCGTTCTCTGTGGGAGTTCATGAAAAATGCCTGGTGCTTTCCAGCTTTGAAAGTTATCTGTAACCCCGCTGTTGTGTGTGCTTGTAAGCCGTACTGTGATGCAATTGGCTTAATCATTACTATTATGTGGCGTTGCATGAAGTGAATTCAGTCTTGCAATTTGTCATGAAATAAATAGCAGCGCGATTTCAAGCGCGCGGGCTCCATTCAGGACTAGAAAGGGAGAAAACCTTTCAAATGCATAAGTGGTATATTTATTTCCAGTCTGTGTAAGGAATTGCAAGTCATTTCTGTGCTGCTTAAACTGTGCTGAAAAGCTGAGGCTGTAGAGCCCATTGTTCTGTTATTAGAACATGTTTTCCTTTCTTTCTTTGAGGTCACGCGGGATCAGAATTCACCACGGTTCACATTGCTGTTTAGTGGAAAGCAGAAAAACACCGGCTTTTTGTTGTTGTTGATTCTTTTATGTTTTTCCATGGAAAACTGATGCAAACTATGAAGTCGCTACTATATCTTTGCTGTGCCAATTCAACACATGATGTTTATTGAGGGCATCCATATTTAAATGTCAACCCAATGTAAATATTCTGTGTATTTTCTGTACAGGCACAGGGCCTTTTACTTGGGTACAGTATGTGTATTCTCAGTGTCTGCCATCTGCTGGCTGTTTGAAACATTTGCAGTTCAATTGGCACAATTTTTCTGCTATACTTTAAATGGATATATACGGTATATGTGTGTGTATATATGCGTGCGTGTGTGTGTGTATATATGTATATATACATATATATACTTTACACCTACCGGTATTCTACATTGCATGTGCAGCAACATTGATTCTGTTTGTAACATCTTCGATTTAATCCAGTCAATCCTACCTGAATGAGTGTCTATTGGCTTTCTAACAAGTGAACATAAACATTCACTAAATCAAGACTTTTATTCTATGTTAACACTGGACATTTTTTAACCATTTTTGTGCTGCTTTTTTTTTTTTTTTTTTTTTTTTAAACTGCACCAAAAATGGATCAGTCACTGCGTCTGCAGCAAAGTGAATGGGATTTTCAATTTGCTGTGCAGACATCAGCGTTTTTGACTACTGTGTTATTGGTGCAGAAGGCGCATCCAGGAAATAATGAGCGTCAATTAGTGCTCTGTTTTACTGCTGTGCTTTCCACACCACCAGTGCTCCATTACTTACCCTCCCCGGCGATCCCACTGCAAGCCCCGGCGATGTCTTCCTTCCACGCATCGGCAGGACTTGCAGGTACAGTCCTGACAGGACTTGCCCATGTGACTCGGCCTGAGAGTCATATGGGCAAGCCCTGTCAGTACTCCTACTACTAGCGTAAGCGCACAATAGGGCAAAATGACGGGGCAAAATGCGGTTTAAATAGATTGCCATGCCCCACAGCACTGTAACCTTTGTTTCACCTGAGGAAATGTGCTGATGCACATGAAACGCATCAGGATATTTACACTAATAAAGGTTATTGGATGACCCACCATTCCATGAGTGCTTTTCCTCCGAAATGGTGTTCACAGTTCTATTGTAAGGCCGGATCCATCTCTCCTTTGACTTAGTACTCATACTACTCACAGGTCCTGCTGATGCCTGGAAGAAAGACATCACCAGGAATGGTAATAATGTCTGTCGATGTCCCCTGTAAACAGAACAAAAAAAGCAACACAAACGGATGATGCATTCGTGATGGTTTTTTTGCAAAAAAAAAAAAGATGATCCGTGTTTGGTGCAGACTGCACCAAAAGTGGATCAACCAAATCGGAGCACAAAGGTGCTCTGTGTATGCGACCCCTTACACGTGTGATTGTTAATATGTTATTCAGTCCCAATACTGTGCATATTGTTAGTAACAGATACCCTATTTACAGTCATGCTGCCAATAATGACTTTTGACCGATTGCTGCCATGCTGATATAGCCATTGATCAGTGACGACCTTACCAATGCTTGTTTAAGCTATTTTTAGCCAATAAAAAAACTTTTTGCAGTGCAGGTCAACATATAGCTCGTGAAAACACCTGGAAGGGGGAATGCAGCGCATTCATCCAGTAAGATAAAAGGGAACCTGTCAGCTCATTTTACCCCCCTATGCTATCACTATCTGTCCTTGCATCTTGTTAGCTGATCCCTACCCATCCCTGTCTGATGTAAAAGTGTCCTATAAAGTTTATGAAAAACGATTTGTAACTTACATGCAGTCTCCAACCGGAGAATGGAAAGGTGGGCTCTGAGGATCATTCTCCCCCTCGCTGGCTCCTAGCAAGCCCCACTTGGCATCCTTATTCCTTCTGCTATGCCGCCTCTTTTTGAAACTCACACTTCCTTTGCTATTATGATGCATCGGGCCGGCACGTCTTATCCGGCCTGGTGCATTGTGGGGGCTGATCACATGTTCTGCCCGTCTACGGCGCAGTGCGCATATTGAAGCCGGGCCGTACGCATTATAAGCCTCCAAAATGCATCGGGCTGGATATGATGTTACGGCCTGGCGCATCACGGTAGCAAAGGAGGTGCGAATTTCTAAAAGAGGTGGCACAGTACAAGGTATGAGGGTCCTGTTACCTCACTGCTAATTCATGCATACACAACACCAAATTTTAGTGATGCGATCACATTTTAATTTTAAAAAAAGAAATAAAAATTACATTGTCTAATAAGTGACAAGCGTGGTTTTGTACATTTTTCAGTGACTGTATACAATGTAATAAAACAGTAGAGGTATGTGGTCTTCAAGCATCTTACATCTGCTACGTAAAAAAAAAAAATAAACTGCATAAAGCGTGTTTGCTGACTAGGAATCTAGTGGAGATGCTGAGAAGAACACAGACGTGAGACATCTCATCAATCATAATGTCAATTAAAGTAGCAACTCAACAATTGTATATTCATACAGTAAATTCAACAATTCTAATAAACATACCGTACAGTAAAAAGGAATTATCAAAAGTAAAGGATTCAACACTTTTATTAACTGTGCTGGGTTGTCTACACTTTGTCTCTATTGTGTGTAATATTGTGACTAATGTAAGGCTACGTTCACACATTGCGTATTTTTCTGCTTCTCTGTGTTTTTTTTACTGCGTTTTCTGTATTTACCTGCGTTTTTTGCTGCGTTTTTTTACGCGCGCTTTTTGCAGTGAGAACACAATTCTGGATAAACAGCCCAGCCAAACCTATGGGTTTTGACAAAATCCATTCACACACTGCGTATTTGTGCTTTTTTTTACGCGCGTGTTTCCACTGCAAAAACGCGCGCGTAAAAAGAATCACCATGTCAATTCTTTCTGCAGTTTTTCTCTGCATTTTTCCATTGCCCACATGATAAATGGGCTCTGAAAAAGCGCAGAGAAAAATGCAGAAAAAAACTCAGTGTGTGAAAGGAGCTGCGTATTTCACAAAATACGCGCATACAAAAGCGCAGCTGCGTAAAAAGACGCAGTGTGTGAACGTAGCCTAATTAACTCAACTCTTTGGAATGTGAAAGGCCACCAGTGTATCTGGAGAAACCCACCCTGATCAGTGCTGTAGTTTTTTTGCTGCACAAGTCTTAAGGGCATTGAAGCAGACTGTACTTGTGCCATAAGCCTCGACCTGAGCAGACTGCCTCATGGGCATATATAAAGCAGTTAGCTCTGATTAAGAAATCAGTAGGAGGCCAGGTTCTCTGATGCAAGAACAGTCCATTTTTCATGGAGGTGTAAAATTCTCTAAGGCCTCATTCACATATCTATATTTAAGCATGTATGTGAAAAATTCTGTACGGTGTCCGTGTTTTGCATCACTGTGGCATCTGTGTATCTATTTTTACCAAGTGTCATCAGTGTTTTTCATGGATAAATGACAAAGCTTCTCATATACTTTGCCATGTTAAATCTGGATGGTGTACTGATGTCATTCTTGTGCTGTACATGTTTGTCACAGACCCATAGACATCTATTGGCTCTTGTCATCCGTGCTTCCGGAAAAAGACATCTCTGTGTTTGACACGGACCCACGGTGTGTGTAAAAATAGAGACATGGATGGCACCATAGATTGTGTCTATGAGAAAAATCAATACCACACAGGCATCTGAATGAGGCCTTAGTCTGTGGGATTCTCTTTGTGCATAAGCTTTCTCAACCGTGGAAGCACTCATGTTGGTCATGTAATCCATAAAGGTTGGATAAGGACAACATTGACGGTGATCATAACCATCCAGGTTCTGGCTATGGTTTTGACATTGTGGCTCAGAATTAGAGATGTTGGTGTGGCAATGTTGGCACTTATACAATGTTATTCATGAGGCCTCTGATGGTGTTATGCATTGTTAAGGACACTGCACTGTCACATCTAAAGTATAATATTAGTTTGTTGATCTAGAGGAAACCAAATCCCAATTGAGGCGGAAAGAAATCGCTAATAAATTCCGTCTGACTCCAAATATGGAAATCCATCTAGTGTGAAGTTGGGTTAAAATCTGTGCTGCCAATGAGTCTGATAACAGGTGAAAAGAATGTGAACTGTGGTTTTTGTCAACACTTTTGAATTGCCAACACTTCTTCATCATGACAAATCAAAATGATGAAGAAATCCATCTAGCAATATAGGATATAGTACCCATAATTTCCAATAGGTTTTTTTAAGAAAGGCATCAAAAGCCCATTACAACATCTTTTGTCAGATTTTTGAGCAGTCACACCGCTCTTACAGTAAAGAATCGGTCCATGATGAGATGAAATCTCTTTCCTGATGATACCCTTAAACGCAATATAAAAAGGGGTAATGTACACCACTCTGCACAGTTATACCAGCAGTCTGTAAATCATGAGCACGCTGTATTCAGTTAACCTATTGGTTTGGTTTCCGCTAGATACATACGGTAAATGCAGAAAGTGGAAAATATATTGACATTTCATATGACAAATTGTGTGAAGCTGATTTCTGTTAAACATCACACTCGATATTTTGTGTGCAAAAATTCAAGGCTTTCTCCGCTGGCTTTTCCCCTGTACGTGTCTATAATAAGAAAGGGATTTTGCAAATGCTTGTAATATATTCTGTTCCTCCCTGCAGTGAAGTTGCTGTGCTGCTCTCGCACAGCTAACTGCATTTTCCTGTGATCAGAAAGAAACCGCTTCACACCTTCAGCATCCTGCTCACTCAAGTAGACTTTATACGGCAGACATCGGAATGCAGCCCATCTTTGAATAAAAAAAGCTGTCGTTTCAAGCCTGACAGAGCAATTGAAGTGAGAATTGAAAGTCGAGGGGAGCAGCACTCTGAGGCCTCGTATAATATTGGAACATGCTTACTTCTGCTTTGCCAGGTTATGTTCACACTCAGTGCCGCCTGTTTTTCTAAAAAGCTAAGCTTGTTGCTTACAAGAAGTTGGCTATCCATACAAAGAGTTTGTCCTGAAGCACATTCTTCCGTAAAATATCTTAAGCTTAAGCTGTACTTACACATGACCAGTTAGGCTATGCTCACATGCAATCGGGGTTTTTTTTCCCAAACCTGCTCTTTGGCAGGAAAAATGCATCAAAAACACCCATTTTGTGATGTTTTAATCTTAATTTTTGTGGGTTTTCATTTGATGCAAATTACAGGTATTTTGTCTTTAGTAATGTTAAAGGTAAACGCTTCAAAGTACAATTTACGTTTTTTTTGTTTTTTCAGTTTATCATTTATTCATGGCTGAAAAAAATACTGCAAAACATCTAAAAGAATTAGCATTCTGTACGATTTAAAAAATGCAACAATTCTCAATCGGTTAGCAAAAAAAGCAAAACCAAAACGTGTGCATGAGATTTCTGAGATATCGTAGATTTTACTTATAATGAAAAAAGCAACCTTCAATTCACAGAAAAAAAGCAGAATTAGGCTACATTCCCACATTGCGCTTTTTTGCGCACGCTTTTTATAAAAACGCATGTGGTCTGCCTGCAAAGTGAATGGACTTTCACTTTTGCCGTGCAGACACTGCGTAAATATACGCTGCGCTTTTATGGGAGAAAGCGCGGGCGTAAAAAGAATACAACACGTAAATTCTGTACGCAAGTGCGCCCGCGCTTTCTCCGTTAGGAGCCATTATACCCGCTGGAATGACGCATCGCAGTTCAGACAATGCTCAATTCCAGGCGTATAATGTGGGCGCTGCAGGATGTGATGTCACACACGGAGGAAAAATCCTGTGTTCCTCCCCTGTGTGACATGTGACAGCCCTTTTTGGGTTTTGCATTGTATTACTATACACTGCGAAACCTAAATAGAATTTATCCAAATGTATGAAAAATAATACAAATTGAATACTTGACCCTCCGCCGGGTTTTTGGAGAGCCGAGACATCCACGTCTGAACTCCTTCCAGGCCTGTGATCTGCCGCTCGCAATCATGTGATATGCACATCACATATCACATGATCACGAGCGGCCAATCGCAGATCTTGGCAGGTCCTGGAAGGGACAGTAGATGTGGTTGTCTCGGCTCCCAGCTCCCCAAACACCCGTCGGTGGTAAGTATTCAATTTTTATTATTTTTAATACTATTCAGATAACTTTTATTTAGGTTTCGTAGTATATATTAATACAATGCAAAACCCAAAAGGTGCTGTCACAGATCTCACACTAAGGAGGAACACAGGATTCTTTTTCCCCTGTGTGACATCTCTTCTCCCCTGCACTTTTGGGGGAGAAGTGCGCCCGTAAAAAAAAAAGCAGTGTGTGAATGCACCGCGTTTTTTACGGCGCTTTTTTGCGCGGGGCACATGTGTGAACGTAGCCTAAAACCCACTGCATGTGCACAGGGCCTTAGGGTAGGCATTTAGGGTCTGTGCATACTATTGTTTATGAAGCAGAAGACTCTTCAATAAACCACTGGCGGTGTTTTCAGATGTAGTCTTTGACTGTTATTGCCAACGT
This sequence comes from Allobates femoralis, assembly GCA_033576535.1. Taxonomy (NCBI): domain Eukaryota; kingdom Metazoa; phylum Chordata; class Amphibia; order Anura; family Aromobatidae; genus Allobates; species Allobates femoralis. The sequence goes on from JARQOC010000001.1 coordinate 451,932,846, forward strand.
TTTTCTTTTTCTTCTAACTTTTATATGTAATAATGTTGGCCCTTAAGCTGAGGCCGCCTTAAGGATTGCAAGTAGGTCACTTCAGCCAATCCACAGCTTTCAAAGTCTGAAGTGGATAAAAGAATTTGGTAAAGACATCAAGTAGGTTTTGACATTGCATCCGATGCGATCTTTGAAATCTGGGCAGAAAAAGCGCGCTCCCGCGCCGTCTGATCCAATATCGGACCGACGTTGGAGCGTGTAAACCCACCATAAGAGTACATACAATCTCCTTGAAGATGTTGTCCTTGGTGAAATACCTTCTTTGCCGCCAATTAATTATTCTCTGAGAAAATAAATGTGTGTTAAGGGTGGGACTGTTCATTGCTTGCTCGCTAATCCTCCACATTATCATCTGCCTAGCGCCACCATGATATCATGATTGATGCCTGTTGGGCAGTGCTGATACTAGCATAGTGGCTTTAAATAGATGGGGGAAAAAAAACTAAAACAAGTGAGGTTACTAGATGAATTATTTGGAGGATATCTGCAAATTGTGTTGTACTTGGTGTTTAAAGTTTCATTTACATAGAGATTCTAGGTTGAATTTCTCTGTAATGGAAAAGTTATTTGGGGTTATGGTGTTGAGTTTAAAGGGAATCTGGCACCAGGTTTTGCTACCCCATCTGAGCACAGCATAATGTAGGGGCTTCAGACCCTGTTTCCAGCGCTGTGTCACTTTCAGGACTCCTTGCTGCAATTTTGATAAAAATCAATTTAATTTTCTGCAGGTCTCTACCAGTTCTCTGACAGCTGAGCTTGTAGAAACCTACCCAAGGATTGGCACCTTTCTGCCTATGCACAGAGCACTCAGTAAGTTGTCAGTCAGTGGTGGAGGGTTGTGTTATATAGCGCTCATGAATATGGAGGACTGTATGACGGCAGGTTTACTAGTCCTCTCGTGAAAATCTCCTGCTATAAAACAGTGATGACTCAATATTACACTGCATTTTGATTAGGAGGCAAAATCCTTGTTTTTTTTTTTCATTTACCGTATTTTTTTTTTTTTTGCTACATCACAAATCAATGTAATTACGGTAGATGCCGACCCTAAAGCTCCTGTAAAAGGGAACGCCATAAAAAATTTGAGCTGCCTTTCTTATTAATTAAAATGTTTTCCATACCTTAAATTGGTCACAGGCACAATTTCCAATTGGCAACTTAGCAGTAATGTCACTTGCCATATAAAGAGTCTAATATATACGTGTTTCACTGTAAATAAGAAAAGGACTTATATTTTTGGGTGGTCTCTGAAGGATGCGCTAGGGCTTATTTTCAGGGTATGTCTTATATTATTTTATTGCTGTACATTGCGCCTTTGTGTTACTGTAAGCCCCTGAAAATGTATGGTTGCGCACCCACTGGTAATACTAAATAAATATTCGACACTTCCCTGCCCATCCCTCTAGCATCCTGAAGTAGGGCTTGTGCAGCCCTTTCAGGATATGTAAATTTTAATGCTTTAGGTTGCTCCTCCCTGTTGCTGTAGGCCCTAGAAAATTTATAGTTGCCCGCTGTTAATACGTAATGAATATTAATCCCTTTTGCTGCCAACCCCTCTGTGCAAGCATCAGTGATTCAATCAGACTACTGTATTACATGGTCGAGGATCGCAGCATAATCCTCGGAGTGGCCAGCGATTCTCTGACCTGAGAGATTTACAGTATTCTAATGCAGCTGGGGATAATATTAATTATGTATTAATAGCTGGAATGTGATTATACATTTTCAAGGGTTTACAGAAACAAAACAGGGAATTTACAGCAGTAAAAGTTACATATCCTTAAAGGGCTGCACAAAGCCTATTTCAGGATGCTTTATGATGAACGGCAGCTTTAAGCATACTCAGAAGATGACACAAAATCCAGCTAGGACTTATTTTCAGAGTAGGTCTTATTTTTGAGGGAAACACAAATTTATCATAATTTACATATGAGATGCGTTACATGAATCCTCTGCAATTATGACCTTTTATAAGGAATATTTAGAGATCAACTGTATTAAAAGTTTGTTTCTGCAGCATGTGAATGGATATTTTTAAACCATATGCAGTAAGTGAGTAGGTTGTGGTCATTTTTGCAACAAATTTGCAATGTGTGATTAATGCCTAAGTGCAGAATAAATGAATAATTACCGTATATACTCGTGTATAAGCCGACCCGTGTATAAGCCGACCCCCCTACTTTTGCCCCCAAAAACTGGGAAAACTTATTGACTCGCGTATAAGCCGAGGGTGGACTCCAGCACAGGTATACAACCCCCAGCAGTGAGGTATACAGCAGCCTCCCCAGTGGTAGTATACAGCAGCAGCCCCAGTGGTAGTATACAGCAGCAGCCCCAGTGGTAGTATACAGCAGCCCCAGAGGTATATGCAGCCCCATAGGTATATGCAGCCCCAGAGGTATATGCAGCCCCATATGCAGCCCCAGAGGTATATGCAGCCCCAGAGGTATATGCAGCCCCAGAGGTATATGCAGCCCCAGAGGTATATGCAGCCCCAGAGGTATATGCAGCCCCAGAGGTATATGCAGCCCCAGAGGTATATGCAGGCCCAGAGGTATATGCAGGCCCAGAGGTATATGCAGGCCCAGAGGTATATGCAGGCCCAGAGGTATATGCAGGCCCAGAGGTATATGCAGGCCCAGAGGTATATGCAGGCCCAGAGGTATATGCAGGCCCAGAGGTATATGCAGCCCCATATGCAGCCCCATATGTATATACAGCAGCCCTTAGGTAGTATACAGCAGCAGCCCCGGAGGTATACAGGCACCCCATCAAGTTCCAGGGCCCCCCCCCCTTGCGCGCCAGCCTGTAAAAGAAAATCATACTTGCCAGTGTCCTGTCGCGCCGTCCGCAGCTGCCGACACGCGATCCCGGGCTTCAATCCGCGTCTTCCGGCTTCCGACTTCCTGTGGTCGCGGGCAATGACGTCATTGCCCGCGACTACAGGAAATGCGGAAGACGCGGAATGAAGCCGGGGATCGCGTGTCTGCAGCTGCGGACGGCGCGACAGGACACTGGCAAGTATGATTTTCCTTTACAGGCTGGCGCGCAAGTGGGGGGGGCCCTGGAACTTGATGGGGGGCCTGTATACCTCCGGGGCTGCTGCGGTATTTTTTATATACTCGCATATAAGCCGAGGGGGGACTTTTCAGCCCAAATTTTGGGCTGAAAAACTCGGCTTATACGCGAGTATATACGGTATACTGGCTTAATGTTGTTTTCCCACAAATAAAGTTAATTTTAATCAATAAATCTTTGAAAAGTAACAAGTTAATTTTTAAACTCATCCAAATTGTTTATGTTCCTGTGCTGAGAAAATCTTACAAATGTGCACCTGCTATGTACAGTGAAATGGCCATGTCTGACCGTACAGGAACATGGTCTTACCATACATCTCCTGGGCCGGGGAAGAAGTAAGCGAGTATACAGACGTTACAGCACGGGATCACAATTGATTCTTTTTGAAGCAAACATTTTTTAAAAACCAGGCAGAATATGTTTCACTTCACAGAACGAATCAGCTGTGAGCCCGTGCTGTAATGTCTGTATACTCTCTTGCCCCCTAATCAGCCCAGGAGATGAGGTGTCATCAGACCATGTCCCTGTACTGTCAGACACATCCATTACACAGTACATAGCAGGGACATATATGTAAGATTATCTCAGCACAGGAGATGTGGTATGATCAGACCATGTCCCTGTACAGTGAGACACATCCATTACACAGTACATAGCAGGGACACATATATGATATTATCTCAGCAAAGGAGATGTGGTATGATCAGACCATGTCCCTGTACGGTCAGACACATCCATTACACAGTACATAGCAGGGACACATACATAAGATTATCTCAGCACAGGAACATTTTGTTAACACATCCACTTGTGGAAATTATTCTTATTCCATGATCTATAGATTAAAATGACCTTTAAAATTAACTTTGGAAGCTGTTTAAGACTTGGGAGGAATGGACTGGGGATAAAGATATTGCAGAGACAATTCTACAGGGGTGGGAACAGGTAAAAAAAATCCATTCTTTGCGAAAGATGGAGGGAGACCTATTTCAAGCTCATGCACACAGCATTATATGGTTTCAATATTCCATCCTCTCCTAGAGTCCCTGACAGGATTACAGTGTGCCCTAAGTGAGGATCGCCTTCAATGAATCTCTCTGGCAGGGGGTGTGGGAATGCAGGGCAGTTAAAGAGTACTGGACACAGGTTGGGGAACAGGTTCGATCATGCTGTGGAATCCAACTCCCACAAACACCACGTCGTGCTCTTTCATCTGTTAAGAGCCCCGGAGACACCATCGATGGTGATGATAATATCCCAAATGAAACACTTACTGGGAATTGAATTAATAGAGGTGGAAAGGAGTAAGGAAAAATCTGCAGGGAAAGTATTTCCGCTGTGGAAAACATTCATAGGTTTTCACTACAACCCTCACGAAATATCGAGAAAGATCAGTCCTTCCGCCACATAGAATGGTATTGTATGGAGGATCTGAGCGGGACGTTAGGGGCCTTGGAACTATTCCAGATTTATAATGTCTGTTAGGGCCACGTCACACACACAGATAATTGTGCAGATATTGTTGGCAGATCTCTGGTTGCAGTGAAATCATGGGCAAATTGGTCCATTTTGTGGCCGTGTACAAATGAACAAGATGTCCATGATTTCACTGCAACCAGAGATCTGCAAACAATATCTGCACAGATATCTGTGTGTGGACGTGGCCCTTAAAGATACAGCATATATTACCATAGACCGACACGCTTGACTATGCAAAATACAGTAAAGGAGATCTGAGATTCTCTTCCTTCCCCTATTACCCTTCTAGGCATTCAGCCTGTCTTTTCTGTCTCTCATTAATTCCCCAAAATTTGTGTTACATAATTCGATCTAGATCAATGCTTGTATCTATATACTATTTTAAATGCCACGCAGACATGTTGCCTAACAAGAAGGATTTGTATACGTACTTTTGGTAATCTACAGTGTTATTGTGGATATTATATTCTATACTATGTTATCCTATCCAATGTTATGTTAAAAAATCCAAGAAAAAAACAAATTAACTTTGGGAAAACCCCAAGAACTAAAGTCTGTCTTTGCTTCTTAAATATCTGCCTCAATATTTGCTCTGGTGATTTGCACTATGGTAAGTATAAGGCTATGTGTCCCCGCTGGGCGTTTGTGCTGCTGTTTCTGCAACAAAAATGGATCCTCACAGCGTTGACATGAAAGTCTATGTGAATTTAAAAATGCTGTGCCCACATGTGCGGTTTTAGGTGGCCCTTTTTTGCTTCAGATATTGGATGCGTTCTATGGGCATGTCAATTACATAGCTGTTTTTCAGCTGCGTTCTCCCATTGACCCCTATTCTTAAACTACAGCACCAAAAATGCTTGCAAAACGTTTGTGCTGTTTGTTTTTTACACAGCTGCATTTGAGCAGCTGAAAAACACAGAATAAACGGAGTACAAAAAAATATGGCACAAACGCCCAATGGGCACATAGCCTAATGTGTAAGTGATAAAAATTGTTTCCAATAACAATCTACAGTGTGTTCATTCTTGGGCTGGACTGTCATACTAACTATATATAAGGCAACCGGTCCTGGATGAGTAGGTGTTTCTTAGGGTTTATTCACATATGACACTGTGGCACAGGTCATGGCACATTTTTTATTTGTAATGTATTATGTCTGTACTGCATTTTTATCTATTGAACAAATGTCAAATTAGAGAAAAACAGCGCAAATATTGTGTAAATGTGCAGAGTTACTGGACCGTTTCAGTAGATTAAACATGCAATGTGTTGTTATAAGGTGAACATGCACTTCAATGACTCCTAAGCAAAGCTGTGCTGTTTTCAGGGTATATTGATGGTGTCCACAGCTCAGGAGAAGATTTATAATACAAAAGTCATAACTAAAATGGAAGCAGGAGCACTTTATATTATTATGTATAACAAAATTGTCTTGTATTTTGGAAAACATTACTACATTGCCGCTTGGAGGCATTGGGAACAAAGGCTGAGAGAAACCATGGTTTAGATTGTTGCTAACATGCGACACCTGCACAGGCTTACATGCTCACACAGACACAGGCATGCACCCACATACACATATATGTACATACACACGCATACACACAAGCATACATGCATATTTCCCTGTTTTTGAACACATCAGTTACATAGTGTAAAATGTGTTGTTTGACTTTGGCAGATAGAATTTACCTTCTTGCTGCCGTTTAGTTTTTTCTTTCATTACTAATTTGTATTTCTACCTTGTCCTTAATTTACGAAGGCAAAATGTTGATTGCTCTTGTAAAAGGCCAACAGACTCTCTCTCTATGTAGACTACAGCTAACCTAATATGACAGGCTGTAGATATGCTTTGAAGTTTGGAGTAAATTTTAATTATCTTGATGAATCTAGCAAATAAGCTGCTTTGTGAAATGAAAGGCTGCTGTGGGTTTTGTTTTTTTTGTAAGGAAAAGAACATTTGGATGTGACATGTCAAGTGTTCTCACTGCCATGGCCCAGACTCCCATTACCTTGTTTTCTCTCTGATTTAACCCCTCATACAGATGATTTTCATGGTTTACATCCATATGCCTGATTAGACATGGGTGAGTTTGGTAGTGTGTGCAACACATCAAGGACACAACATGGACCAATGTAATTAAATGGGCTCTACTTTAAATTGTAACCTAACTTCCATGTGGAGAAAATTGCCTATTGTACTAGTCTTGTCTGTTTGAGGATCAGACCTTTCTAGTTGCCCTGGCAATTAGATTCTGTACCCTTTGGTGACTGTCCCATGTTAAAGGAACTGCTGCTTATCAACTACATTGGTGTATATTCAGCAAGGGTGCAGTCAGACTGACATGTCTTTTGTTGAAATTATTTTTTTTTTGTCTTATTCATCACATATTTTTTTTATTTAGGGCTCATGGTGGCTCAGTGGTTGCTTTTGCAGCTCTGAAGTCCTGGATTCAAATTCCACCAAGGTTAACATCAAGCACCAGGCTATGTGCAAGCCATGTTTTTGTCATCAGTGAAATGTTCTTCGCTTTGGAGATCTTGTCATAGTTCCACTTTGTGCCATCCATCTCAAATGTGTCCCTGTCGTACCTGGCAGTAGTCAATATCTTAAAAAAAAAAAAAAAAACTTGAAAAGCTGCTCATGTATGTATTCGCTGGATGACATTATAGCCTATCTCAAAGGGACAATGTGTGTGTGATCCGCGCTGCCGTACAATCAAGGGACCACAAGGATCTGTCGAGCAATGGTGGCTTTATTTCAACCTATTTTAGAGCGCTTTCCCCACTCCTTCTTCAAGAAACAACCCTATATTGCTTTTTGCTTCCTTTTTATAGTTGATTATAGCCTATCTGTGACAGATACTATTCGACATTGGTCTTGCCTCTGTTTACAGGTTTTTCAGGCCTATATGCTAAATAAATATAAATATATATATACAGTATATTCATGTTAATGGGGTTCTAAATGGTCACTGTAGTTTCAACAAACTTATAGTGCTAATGTAGCCACCATCGAAAGTACACTTTAGAATAACTTTAACTCAAAATATATTTTAAAGTTTTGACCATTGAGTGTCTTCCTTTTGGGCAACTCACTGTCCATTGCCAGTTGTCAAGTCTGATCCGTATATAGTTACCGACAAGTGAATGACAAGAAGTAAGTTGGTATCCTTGCAAGTGTGATAGTCATAGGATCTCTGCTGCACTCAGCCTCTCTACGCTGTACTGCCTGAGAACTGCTGGACTCTAATCATACTTCCATCTATCTATGGCCCCATTTATCAGTCATTCACTTGTTATTCTTAATTACCTTACCAGCTTGTTTATCATGACAGATTAGCTGTGGAATTCTAATGCCCCTACTCCCCTCTTAGATTTTTTTTAATATCTTATGTTTCCCTCCTAATATTTATTCATCTGGTTTCCCTGTATTATCCCCTCCTGTTATGCACTATTGTACTGCAGCTTGGTCAGTGCTTTGCACTTACCTTCCATACATACTAGTGCATCTCAATAAATTATAATATTACCAAAAATCAATGTAATATTTCAATGTTTCAGGGCATTTCAAGGAGGACTGAAATTCCTTGACTAATCAATATTATATTCACCCTTTCATGTCTCATGGTATATAGTAGCATAGTTTTTAACCCTTCATCCTCCCTACTTAAATTTTCTGAAATCATGACCTTTGGGTTTTCATTGGCTGTATGCCATAATCATCAACATTAACAGAAAAACACACTTGAAATAGGTCACTGTTTGTAATGACTTATATTTATATGTGGTTCACTTTTTGTACTGAATTACTGAAATTAATTAACTTTTGATGATATTCTAATTCATTGAGATGCACTAGTAATATTGTATGTACTGTATATGTGCAATAGTAGATAATCATAACCCAATTTATTATCGGAAGTAATGGGAAAGTACCGTAAGTCAGGAGTTCACTGTCCGCTTCCCCACCATACTACAATCTCCTTGCTCTTTATAGAAAAAAAAAGTACTGTATTTCCAATGGGTCAGGCAGCTTGGGGTAAACTTAAGACTATCTATGTGAACCAAAACATGGAGAATGCCATAGAGAAATGTTTGCCATTAAAGAACATATATTCATATCTATTTAAGCCAAATGAGGACACATTTTAATAAAAAGCCTTAATGGCTGTTTGGAATTAAATTTTTCAGCAAGTGTCAATATTTGAGCAGACATGGCAGTCTGTATTGTCTGATATAAAACTTTTCTGCCTGTACAAAAATCCCCAAAAGTGTAAAAATGGTATTCCAAAGATGTCACAAATTTATCAAAATATTTTATTTAAATAATATATTCTAGTTTTTCAATTCTTACATTTAGGACTCCTAAAGATCACTTCTGATCTTAAGCAGTAGTGTTCTGAGTCCCTTTTGTATCAGCAGTTTTCGTTCTACATATCTAATTAAGGTTGTGCTGAACCCTGGCCGGCTTTCTTCAAACACCAACACTTCACTCCAGCAGAATTTTGACAAATGAGCTCTAGGTTTTGATTGGAGCCTTGGGTTTTGGCATTGACTGGTGGGTTTCTCCTGGGCTTTTGGCAAAGAAACCAGTAAGTGTGAAGGTCCACTTCAGACTCCAGTGCCTTTACTTGTTTTTAAAGTCATCTGTAACTTTTTTTGTGAGCGCTTGTTGAAAAGCTCATTAGACAGAACTGATCTACTTTAAGAAAATTCTCTACCGTTACCAAAGTTCAATGGTTGCTTTTTGCACAATGTATTTCTCCATCAGTATTTCTTTTTTGTATGGTTGAGGCATTTTGGGGATTTGTAAACAGTTATACTTCATGCATCAGTCCAACTAAATGTCATTTATCTGTGATTGCTTATCATTCATATCTTATATTAGTAATATTGGTTGCACATAGTAAAACATTCTTTATGACCAGAGCAGTACTAAGTTGTTGTTTGTTGCTAGTGATGCTTGTGCCTGACATCCTTTATTAACTGAGATACTCCAATGTTCAGCTTTTTTTTGTCTTACTTTCTCTATTTATCACCCCCCCCCCCCCCAAAGAAAAATACCTTGACATTTTTTTTGTTGCAACTTTGAAATCTCAAGTTGAATGATTTGTTTTGCAATGTGTTATTTCACAGTTATAAAGTACTATAGATTTACAAGGAGCTTTATTTTTTATGCAAAAAATGGAAACTTTATAAGCCTCCATTATGGATTAATGGTTAGTGGTGTTAATAGCCCCATGTGTAGCAGTAACAATGTGTTTGGAAACCTTTCTGTTATGGCCAGCATTAACCTTTTTCAGCAATTTATTCTACAAGTTGCTCTTTTGTTGGACTGGAGCAGTTTGGCTGGCCTTTGAACGTCTCGGCACACCCATGGCTTGTACTTCATATAAACAATTTTGATAGATGCTAACCACTACATACATGGAACACCCCACAACATAATCTGCTTCGGGATTACTCTGAGCCAGGCTTGTATTCATTTCTAGTTTGTCAAAGTCAGTCTGACTCTCTTGGTCGGATGTCTTTAATAAATTCATTCTGCCTGGAAGGTGCCTAAAAAAAAATGGTCCATCCTTTGTAACTTTTTTTTACGGTTAGGGTGCATACTCCTAATCAGTATACGCAGTGTTTTGGACGCAGTATCTGCCACTGCATCCAAAACACTGCATTGTACAGTAGCAGCATAGTGGATGGGATTTCAAGAAATCCTATGCTCACTGTGCTGCTCTTTACTACAGCGTCTTTCAGCTGCAGTGTGGGTTGCCGCGCTTCCACAGCTCCACAACATGTTCATTTCATTCTGCGAAGTCGGGAGCCATCTCCTGCATGTGAATTCAGGGAGAAGCCGCCCTGCACCCACCAATGATCATGGGCACAGGGCGGCTGCGGTCTCCCTGCACTCATTTTGTGGCTTTCTTCTGGTCCAAAGGCACTGCGTCCAAGACACAGGACCTCCTGATGCACATACCTTACATACTTCAAAAGCTGTGAAGTGTCTAAAAGAAGTGACCTGACCTTCTGATGGCTTCTGCTGGGCACCCCCACTATATTATATATATAATGTATCCCTGAGGAAGGTGCAGGGACTGCACCGAAACGCGTAGGGAATTAAGGAGAATCTTGGAATGAGCCTTGTCTCCTGTGTTTTTCATACTGACGGCAGCCCCGATCACACAAGCACTAACCACTTTGGATTTTTTGGTGATTAGATTATGGAGGTCCTTGCCTTACCCAGGTATCTCTGGTGTGTGTGCTTACATGCTATTCTACTTTGAATTATAAATATATTATATTAATATACACTGCTCAAAAAAATAAAGTTAACACTTAAACAACAAAATGTAACTCCCATTCACTCTTCTGTGAAACCAACCTGCCCAGATATGAAGCAACACTGATTGTCAATCAATTTCTCCTGCTGTTGTGCTAATAGAACAGACAACAGGTAAAAATTATAGGCAATTAGCAAGACACCCACTATAAAGGAGATGTCCTGCAGGAGGTGACCACAGACCATTTCTCTGTTCTTTCTTTTTGGCTATTGTTTTTGGTCACTTTTGCATGTGGTCATTACTCTCACCCCTAGAGGTAGCTAGCATGAGGTTGTATCTACAACCTACAGAAGTAGCTCAGGTAGGCACATCATTGCACACTGTGGCAAGAAAATTAGCTTGGTCTATCAGCACAATGTCTAGAGCATGGAGCAGATACCAAGAGACAGGCCAATACTCCAGGAGACATGGAGGGGGCCGTAGAAAAACAACAATCCAGCAGCAGGTCCACTACCTCCTCCTTTGTGCAAGGAGGAGCAGTGCCAGAGCCCTGCAAAATGATCTCCAGCATGCCACTAATATATATCCATGTGTCTTCATAAACTGTCCAAAAAAGACTCTCTAAGGACCCGGCGTCCTCAGGTGGGTGTTGTTCTTAAAGCCCAGCACCGTGCAGGGCGATTGGCATTTGCCAGAGAACACCAAACATGGCAGATATTACATTGGCTCCCTTTGCTGTTCACACTGAGCAAATGTGAAAGACCTGTCAGAGTCTGGAGACGCTTTGTTGAATGTTCTGCTGCCTGCAACATCATCCAGCATGACCGGTTTGGCAGTGGGTTAGTAATGGAGTGGGGAAGCATCTTTTTTAGGCCACACAGCCCTCCATGTGCTAGTTAGAGGTACCCTGACTGCCATTAGGTAACGGGATGGGATCCTCAGACCCATTGTGAAACCAGGTACAGTGCTAAAGTGTGTCAGAAGTTCCTGCATGATGAAGGCACTGGTGCTATGGACTGGCCTGCCCATTCACCAGACCTGAATCCAATTGAGCACATCTGGAACATCGTTCCATCCACCAACTCCACATTTCAACATAGTCTGTCCAGGAGTTGACTGATGCTTTAATCCAGGTCTGGGAGAAGATCCCTCCAGAGAACATCCGCCGCCTCACCAGAAACATTCCCAGGTGGTGTAGGGAGGTTATACAGACTTGTGGAGGTCCCGAAACACTACTGAGCTTCATTTACTTGTGTTGAGACATTTCCAAAGAAGTTGGATCAGCCTGTAACCTAATTTTTCACTTAGGTTTTGAGTATCATTCCACATCTAGATCTCCATGGAATATTATTTTGATTTACATTGATCATTTTTATGTTTTATTGTTCACAATGCAATCCACTACGTAATGAATGAAGATTTGCAACTGGAATATTTCATTCATTAAGATCTAGGATGTGGTATTTTAGTGTTCCCGTTTTTTTTTTGACCAGTGTATATTCTGTATATGTGTTAACACTTTCGGTCATGATAATATATATTTAATCATAGCCAAAAATGTTGGCACACTTGAAATTGTAACCCAAAATGAAATATTTCTCCCAGAAAATTATTGTGAGTATTCATTTGGTTAGACACGTGTTTATTTCCTTTTGTGTGCATTAGAACAACACCAGTAAACAGAAAAAAAGAGCAAATTGGACTTCAATATGTGCAGGATAAAATTGTTGGCACCCTCAACTTAATATTTAGTTTCACACCCTTTGGAAAGAATAAAGGGCCTGTCACACGCGTCAATGTCGTCAGCGATCTGATCGCTGACGACATTGACGGCTGATCGCTGGTGAGCTGTCACACAGACAGACTCACCAGCGATCAATTGACCAGAGACATCATGGAAACGATTTAAATATCGTTTCCACGATGTCCTTCTCCCGCTGCCAGGCTGCTGGAAGCGGGAGCAGCCTGGTCTCCAAGGTACACTGCGGGTAACTAGGCAGCGCGCGCTGCCTAGATACCCGACGTGTACCTTAGTTACCAGCCTCCTCCGCTCACCCGGTGAGCGGAGGAGGCTGGTAACTAAGGTACACGTCGGGTATCTAGGCAGCGCGCGCTGCCTAGTTACCCGCAGTGTACCTTGGATACCAGCTCCCAGCGCTTGTGAGAGGCGCTGGGAGCTGGAATATCGCTACTCCCGGTGTCACACGCAGCGATGCTGCGTGTACACCGGGCGACAATCGCCAGGTTTTAGGATAGATTCTAAAACCTGGCGACCATCAACCAGCGATTTATCGCTGGTTGATTCAGTATGTCACACGCGTCAATATCGCTGCAACGTCACGTGCAGCCGATATCGTGCAGGCGATATTGACGCGTGTGACAGGCCCTTAACTGAAATCAGTTGCTTCCTGTAACTATCAACAAGCTTCTTACACCTCTTAACTTGATTTTCGGACCACTCTTCTTTAGCAAATTTCTTCAAGTCTGTCATAGTTAAAGGGTGCTTTCTTCCAACAGCAATTTTAGGATCTCTCCATAGGTGTTTAATGGGATTTCCAACCAGATTAATTACTGGCAACTTAAGAATTCCTCCAGTGCTTTGTTTCCATTAGTTTGAGTGTTGAAGTATTTTTGGGGTCATTGTCCTGCTAGAATACCCATGGCCTATGGCCCGAACCCAGCTTTCTGAATCTGGGCACTGTATTGTGCCCCAAAATCTTTGGGTTCTCTTCAGTTTTCATGGTGACTTGCACACAGACATGGCATCCAGTGCCAGAGGCAGCAAACAACCCCAAGAAATCTTTAAACCTCCAACACACTTGACTGTAGGTATGGTGTTCTTTTATTTGGTAGGTCCTTGTATTGTTTTTGGTAAACAGTAGAATAATGTGCTTTACCAATAAGCTATATTTTTGTATTCTATCTATCTAATGTTTTTTGTGTGAACACACACTGACTGTAAACGCTGAAATATGGAGCCTTAGCATTTTATGCACTCTGGGTAAAACGTTGGACCTGTCTTTATTGCTAGTAGGTTTTGTGCAGTTGTTTTATCTTGTATAAATTATAAAAGGACATTCTTGTAAATAGCCTGTTATTATTCTGCCGGGAGCAGTAATATCTTTAATACTCGTAAGTAAGCAGAGACAGTATAACTTTTTTGATCCTTGAGAACAATATAGCTGAACTGCCTGTCTATGATATCTGTTCAGTTATATACTATACCGTGCAGGACTTGTGCCAAGTGTACTTTGTCAAGCTCAGGGACTTCACAAGAAAATATAAATCAAAACAGCTTTGAGGATTTATATGGTAGTTCTCAGAATCCCCTGAATAAATTAGATCTTTAGTTTGGCTGAATAAGGTTTATACGTTCAGCATGGCCATAAAATAAAATCTTTCCACAGTTTGATTACTGCAGCTATACCCTTTAGACCTGGATGGGATATGACACTGTTCCCTGAACACTGTAACAAATTTGGAGACAAATCAGTTCCTGGAATAAAAACACATAAAGCAGGAAACCTGTTGACTGAGAAATCTTTTACTTATTTATGTTTCTAATTCACTTGTGCTTTAGCTCTTCTATGGTAAGAACCTCAAAAGTATGTTTGTATTGTTGTAAGGAAACAGTCTAATGTCCTAGTTCACTATTGCCAAAGAGCAAAATAAAAAGTAATTAAAATCATCAGAATATTGCTCTATTCCCCTATACACATAACTAATATGGAAGCAAATGTTAAAATCCTCTGTGCATAATATACATAAAAAACTACATAATTTAAAATACAGCCATACCTCATGTCTGCTGAAGACATGAAGTTTGCGGGCACATCAATTATCTTTTTTGGTCATGTCCATTGATAGTGTGATATTAGGCTTAAATGTCTTTTCCCACGAAAAAAGTCCATTTTAAAGCTCATCTTAAGACTTGTGGGCACAGCCTTGCTCAATACATGTGCATGGAGTGGATGTGTCCAACTAGTAGGAATGACTGTCTATTAGGTGTAGCCTTGCTCCACACATTTGCATTGAGCGAGGCCATGGCCCACTAGTCTTTCTAGCCATGAGCATGCATATTGCATAATCGCAGTCTGTTCTTGGCTTAAAAACTGGCAAATCTTAGCAGTGCACAGTGTGTGTGCTGGAAGGATTGAGAAGTCTGCAGTCACATAGAGTAACTACAGAATTATAATTTTAGAATGTACAAGTCTTTAATATTGACCTAACAATAGCTTTCAATAATGCCTTTAATATATGTTTTATCCTTTTTAATTCTCCACCTATGAGTCTAAACAGACTGGCTCCGAGGCTGTAGTCCTCACTTCTGCCAGTTGTCTGATCTCTAGAAGTTGGAAGTCAAGCATCCCCTCCAAACTAGGTAGGAGTTATACTTAAGACTTAAGGACATTTGAAGTGTGGAGCACCCTACTGCTCTTCTAAAACAATTTAATCTTTGTGATTGGATTTTCTTGGGGCACCTGTTGAGATTTTTTTTTTTAGGATCCTAGTTACCTTACCATAGTAGTATGGTGGTAAAACAACCTAATGGCGTCTTAGTAAAATAACGTACTTTACACTCGTCCTCCCAATTGTAGGTTGGTGTTGTGTGTAGTGCTTTACACCATCTCTATTTCAAATACTGTAGGATCTCGTCACACTTGGCGACGTTCGAGTGATCCTGACAACGATACGACCTGGTAAGGATCGCTGGAACATCGCTACATGGTCGCTGGTGAGATGTCAAACAGTCAGATCTACTGGACGACACAGCAACGATACGACGACAAATAGCAAGGAAGTCTCTGGGTACACAGGGAAGACTATTATTTATTTATTTTTTTATCTAAAAAACTGGCGGCTAAGTACCCTTTTATTTTTCATTTGTTCCCATTTACTTACTGTAATGCACTTACTCAGGATTGCCTTGATTCTTCATTATATTTACTCCAGCTTTTTGTTATGAATACCCTGAATTAATGACTATTTAATTCATCAAACTATGTGCACCTTTTTACATGTTGAATTTAGTTTGTTGTCATTTGTGTTTGTCATTGTGTTTTTTTCAAATATTTTAGGATAATTCATAAAATGTGACTTTTTTGAAAAGTTGCAAAATAACTGTGCTCCAAGGGGTAATTTTTAAATACGTCAATTAAAATGTCTTTCTTTTTTTTTTTTTTTTTTATCTAGTTTTGTAAAAACATTCTGTTTAAAGGGAACCAACCACCTCAGATGACGTGTATAAGCTGTTAATACATGTCCCTGGACCCTATGTACACCATTGCAGCTATGTTTTTGCTAAGAATATTGATAACAGCAAACCGAAATAAACAGTTTATAAACTTACATGATTTAGTACATGAGGGCGTCTCCCTCGGGCTTTAGTACGAGAGGGCTGTGTCTCCAGCAGCTTGAGTGGCTTTCCTCCCCCTCCCTCTCTGTTTGCAGGACGTCACTGAGAAGACGTGCACGGACGGGAGCTGCCTTGGGTGCCCGCCCACACCAAGATAATATCACGCCCTAATGTGACGTCCTGCAAACAGAGAGGGAGGGGGAGGAAAGCCACTCAGGCTGCATAACACACAGCCCTCTCGTACTAAAGCCCGAGGGAGACGCCCTCATGTACTAAATCATGTAAGTTTATAAACTGTTTATTTCGGTTTGCTGTTATCAATATTCTTAGCAAAAACATAGCTGCAATGGTGTACATAGGGTCCAGGGACATGTATTAACAGCTTATACACGTCATCTGAGGTGGTTGGTTCCCTTTAAGCTAAAAAAAAAAATCACTAATATAGGTGAAGGCAGGGAACAAAAAACAATTTTGATCTTTGTGTAGAATTTATGCATCATTTTGATGCAAAAACATCAGCAAAAAGTACAAGACAATAGAAAAGTGACTGACTTAAAAAAAAAACCTGAATACGGTCCCTATGTCTTCATTTTAGGCTATAATTACCCTACATTGTAAAGCGCTGCGGAATATGTTGGCGCTATATAAATAAAGCTTTATTATTATTATTATTATAATTGACTGAAAGGGGGAATGGGGAAGTGATTAACGGAGGGGGAGGGAGGAAGAACATGAAAAAGGAAGAGGAAGATGGGAGTTGGAGAACAAAAACCCACTCAACTTCATAAGGATTGATCTATATGTACAAAGAGATTGTAGCTGTCTGTAGGTTTATCCTTGACAAATCAAGTGTTCCTGCATTTGCACATGGCATACAATTCACTCTTTTACGCTCATTTTTGAGTATTTTTTTTGGCTGCACAATTCTGTAAAGATATCTTAAAGCGGATGAGTAAACAGTATATACTTGTAATTATTCGCTCCAAATATTTGTATTACTTATGACGTAATTGGTAATTTAAAATCTACATTTTGTGGCATAGGTTTGTAGATGTCACTTGGAGAAAATATTTTAGAATTACCGGTATTTGTGCAGATGCATTAGAATTAGAAATGTGTATGTGCTATGCAGAATAATTTTAACCTAGTAAGTTACAGTGTAAGCATGGAGGACTGCCAGGCAATACTGGCTGAAGTCACGGACAAGAGCAAGGCCTGTCTGAACTGCCACTCCGGTTTTATCCTACAAGTTTGCAGGGTTGGTGATTAGAGTGGCTTTCGCCCAATTATGCTGTGATTATTCTGCTGCACTATAATTGACTGGGGAGATATGCTAATACCTGTCATTTGGGATGATAAAAGATGAACGGAGGACGCAATGCATTATTTAGCTGGCTGTGTGATAGATGAGGGATGTGCAGAGTGCTTTAATTGCTGAGAAGAGAGGTTAAGCTGAACGAAAGGATGAATTAGAAATGAGGCTTTTTTCCTCTATCAGTTGGGTTCAAAATGAAAATAATGGAAAATGTTTTCAAAATTGTTGTTGCCTATACACAAAAAAATGCTAGTTTGATATTAAAGGATTCAATATAATCCACATTTGCTGCAGAAGAGAAGCGATTTCCCAGATTTTGTTTTATTTGAACAGCACGTCCATGTACAACAGAGATGAATGTGCGGATGAGCGGGGAAGCTGCTTGTTCAAGGAGAGTTTCAGCCATTATTTTCTTTCAGGTGGATGATCTGTGTGACATCATCTAGGATTAAATAGATTTCTCCATTCTTGTTCATGAATGATACTTTTACCTTTGTAGAATATTAATGTCCATTGTCATTTTTTTTGCATATTTTCAATTTGACAGTTATTAAATGCACCTATTACATGGCCAGTTACAGTAAACATGAGGTGGTCGTGTATGAAAATTCTAACACTATTGTAATCTTGTCTCGTCTTATGCAAACAGATATCCGATAAATAAAAAAAAATGTTTAAAAATATCAAAACACAGCGTTTTGACTGAGAAACCGTCTTTCTCAATTGATTAAACATACAATGAGAACATGATCCTTCTTACACCTTTCACTGGTTTGAAGGGGTAGGGTAGATAATTAAAAATAACACCAGTAGTAATTACACATATGCTTAACACTTCTAAAAGAGACACAAAATATGGAATATACAACATGTTCATATGCATATATTACCTCAAGGTGTCAAATGCAAATTCATATAGCTGGTGTGTCTGAACCATGTATTTCTATTACCGTATTTTTCGGACAATGACTCACCCAAATTTTAGAGATGGAAAAAAAAAAGCAAAAAATGTGTTAAAATATTTAACATAAATAACATACTATTATATGTGGTAATGTTATATATGATAGTATGTTATTAAGTTGGAAGCTATGCGCAGAAGATGGTGCTGTGGGATCAGAGTGGAGTCAGTAAAAGTACCATATGAAGACGCTGGAGGGGGAGTATATAGGTACCGTTACACTGTACGAAATTAATAACAATATCGCTTAAACGTCACAGGTTTGGAATCGTTCAAACGACAGTTACTACCTCGTTGCCTGTGACTCTGAAATATGGTTACGATAAATCGTTGGATCGTTGATCACAGACTTGAGAACATGTTCTCAAATCAGACGATCCACGATCAGCCAACCTGCTGCATCGTTCAGTGTGACACCGCGATAATATCAACGTAGTCAGGAAAGCAAAAAGGGTGGATGGTGTATACGGACCTGCGATGCAAGGACCAAAGGATCAGATGGTGTTCATCATTATAATGATGAACACCATCTGATCCTTTGGTTCTTCCAGCGCAGGTCCGTATACACCGTCCACCTTTTTGCTTTCCTGACTATGTTGATCATTGTGGTGTGGATCCTTGCAGCAGCTACTACCTTTTGCTTTGACGCTGGTTGTGTGCTACACAACCCCCCCAGGTGAGTGACTAAATTTAGTCCACCTTTATATCAATGATAAGACCCTATTGCGCTTTTTCTCTCCCTTTTTCCAGTTTTTACCACGATAACGATGTCATTTATGACTTCGCCCTATCACATCAGTGAACAAGTATCGTTCGCAGGGTTATCCTGCCCGGATATGACGCTAATAGCATCATACCGGCTATTACGCCTATACAGCAGGGCGAGGAGGACTTGGATTTCTTATCACGCCCATCGAAGCGTGATAATTAGCGGCTCAGGCAGGCTTAGGAGCGCACAGGGGACGCCCTGTGAAACTTATTCAGGGAGCAGAAGTCGCACTTTCGGTAAGTATAAAAGGCTAGATTTAATCTTTTATAGGGAGCATTTCCAACACAAGAGGAATGTTGGAAATGATTTGTGAGGGTGCAGAGACAGGTATTCAGAGGCTTGGGGGTGATTATGAGGGGGTCAGGTTCCCTTTAAGGCCAAGCCCTAATATTTTTCACTTTAGACTTTGCTTTTCTGAAACTCTGATCTGTAAGGCTGGTGAAGTTCGTGGAGTCAATGGTTATCCAGAGTGTCTTCAGCGCCTCCTTTAAATTAATGATGTTCCTTTTGTTGTTTCACTTAAATCTTATTTCTGATTAAATTTCAGGCATTTTCTATGGAGTTCAGGTTTTTCATCATTATTAATTTTGTTGTGTGTGATATAGATTGTTGATGCACATATGTGATGTTACACACACATACATCATACAGGAAGAATGTTTAATAAAAAAAATGATTATAATGATGAAAACTGATACATGTGTGCCAAAAATTGGTGGATATTCGATCTACCACACTGAAGAAAAACCTTGTGTTATTTTTTTCTTGTGTGCAAAAGGAACAAACCATGAAGCTTAACTGTGGGTGGAGGAGGGACTGGCTCTTTGCAGCCTTATTTTCAATTCTCCATGATGAAAAACTGAGATGGTCTACTACTTTAACATTGATGTCGTTTTCTTAGTATAGGCCATCAATGTCTAATTTGTTGGGGGTGCGAAACGTTGCTCCCCGCCTATCAGCCGTGATGGACAACACTGCTGAGTTACGGAATTGCACTGTGCAGTTCTGTCAACTCTATTAAGGCCGCAGCCGAGTACTGAACTTGCAGCCCTATTCAAATCAAGAGGAGGTGGATGTACAGTACTTGGCTACAGCTACAATTCCATTCACAGAGTTGAGCTGTGTAGCTCCTCAACTGAGTTTTCCCGACTGACAAAACAGCTTATATTGCGGGGGTGTCAGGTGTTGCAACCCCAACCAATCAGATATTGATAACTTATTCTAATGGCCACTTTACACACACCAACTTATCTGTCCAACTTCTGAACAACTTACTGGTGGCAGTGAAATCATGGACATATTGTTCCATTTGTACACAGCCACAAAATGGAGCAATGTGTCCATGATTTCACTGCAACCAGTAATGGTGGGTTTACACGTCGCGATATCGGGCCGATATCGTAGCCAACGACGCGGGAGCGCGCTTTTTGAGCACGCTTTTCCCGGCATCGCATCGCCGGTTTATACAGGCCGATATCGGGATACAACGTCCCGACGATGTGTACGCCCCCCAACCCATGAAGGACCATTTAACATGGGAGTGAATGGGTGACGTGGCAGTACACATCGGAGTTGGGCTGTCAGACGGTACGATGCGGCTACAACTGGCATCCGATATCGAGCGGTTGAATAGCACGCTCATTCGACCCCCGATATCGTTTTGCCATCGTTCCTGCATCGCGTTGTACGTTAAAACAGTACAACGCAGGAACGATATCGGCTCCAACTTGCGAACCACGTGACTTTTGGTCGGAGTGAACGCTGATATCGCGACGTGTAAACCCACCATAAGTTGTTCAGACGTTGGACAGATAAGTTGGTGTGTGTAAAGTGGCCTTAAGGATAGGTCTTCAGTGTGAAAGTGGTGGATAACCTCTCTCGAAGTAGGCCAGGCCCAGATGAAAAGAAATCTGTCTCTCATGCTATTTATAGCAGGCAGATACCCTGGCTCTCCTTCAGCTAAAACAACCCCTCAAAGTTTCAACAAGGGCATCCAAAAGATGTTTTGCACTGATAAAAAGCGAGTACTCTGAACTGGACCCTGCATACAAGACTATTTCTGTCTTGGCCATGTTGCAGGTCAAAGATTGATGTTTACAGGGATTATTGCCTACTATATATTGTATTTACAAAGTTCTTTCACCTTTTAGAAAAAAGCTAATTTGCATGTTCAAGTCTGTGCAAATTGATAGTCTATTCTAAGTAATACTCTCCACAAGGAGAATAGCTGTTCCCCCAGACCATAGGTTTATTAGGAAATTATTATGTCTAGTCTTGATACTTTTTTTGGCAACAAAAGCTAGTTATACACATGTACTAGGTGTCTTCAGATAGTATATCCATCAACAATTTCTATATACAGGAAACCTAAACACCATAAGCCTTGGCCAAAAATAGACATTTTTCATTGGTTTAGGGGGAAAATGTGCTGTCATACCCCTCTTGCAGTATCTTAATTTCCATGAAATCAAAGATGCTTGATCACCGAACTTTATCAAATGCATATGGACAGCTTTATTTTGAAAATTATAATTATACAAATCATTAATTACCATACGAACACATTTACTAGTACAAGTTTTTTTTATGCTTTAAATGTAAATACTATAAATCAATGACCCTGATTCATCAAAGTGATTTTGCCATTCTGTTCTAAATTGGTTTGAAAACTCACAACATTTTGGGGTAATGCAAAGCAAAGAATTGAGCAATGTTTAGCATTTCTAATTTTGGTTAGTTTGGGCAAAACTGGGTCAGGATATGTGATTGACACACAGCACAGCTTGTTTAATATCATGTAAGCTGTTGCATGCCTTATGCCAGGAATCTTATGGAGGCTCCCATTGGTGAATTAAGGGCGTCTGATACCAAGATGCTCAAGACTTGCATTATTGATGCTGGTTTTGATGAGTTGGGGTCTAGGTGTTTTGCTGCATTGTATTGATTTTCTTCACTTTATTTTGCTGTTATTTTTATATTTAGTAATGTTCGCAGTTCTCATATTATGTCCTGAGGTGCGATCAGGGGCAGGCTCAATAACACAGCTTATGTCCCATTGTGGCTTATTTAATGTGATCTGATTAACTCTAGAAGCGTGATACTTACTGTTCTGGACTTGGAGCAGCATCAAATTACCCTCCTGTTGACACCTATGAGAGAGGTATTCAGATAAGAATATTTCAATCCGATACCACTTTATCCACTTCAGTCATCTCCAACATAATGTTGCTGTACATCACATTAAACCACACTGTGCTCCAGACACTTATTCCCACACTTCTGTAACGGTGAATTAGGCTCAGGCAACGAGATCAACACATTTGCTCAATTATAGTCCTGCATTATTAATTCTTACTAGGCTAGCGGCTTCTCGGCATAGGAGCACACTTGTGATTTTTCTGATGTTATCATAGGCCTGCTGTGCTGCCATTACTGTCTGCTCAAATTCCTTACTTTTACTCAAAGGTGACCTGCATTAAAAATCCAATTTCCAGCAATTGCATTGTCCATGTGTAAAAGTGTAAGAAAAGCAATTCCATTATTTAGCTTTAACATCTTAAAGTCTTGAATACTGTCATATATTCATGTTAATCATGTTTTTAGTAAAATAACAGCCATATAATATATTACTATTGGCTACTTATAGTATATGAATTATATCTGCAATAAAGTGTTAAAGGTGAAAATTCAGACTGGTTTAGTACGCTCCTTACATTAATTGGGTACGCCTGGCTCCGGACACGTCCGAGAAGAGATTATGAGGTTCTTTACAAATGATTATCTCTCTGGTCGCCAATTCCTCAAAGCATTCCCCAATTGATGGCAATTATTACCTATTCATATAATACATGTGATCAATCACAAACTGAAGCCGTGTTGTTTAATCATCTGAGGCATTTCCATGGGCCATTGTTAGGGAATAAACATTTGTGCCAGTGATCATTCAGGTAATCATTTCCTCATTTAAATTGACCTATAGTCACTTTAGAAATTAAAAGGTGATAAAGATTCAGCTGATTGAGCATGCTTAAAGAGGACCTGTCATCCCCCCTGCTGCATGGCCCATGCAGCACTGAATGCAGCATGTCTGCTGCTTCAGGGAAGGGGTCTCCTCGTTCTGTGTGCTGTGTACCCCGAGATATAACCTTAGTAAAACTCACTGTTAGAAGCCATGAGGGCATTCCCTGGTCAGGAGCCAGCTCGATTAACGGGGGCCATTCCCTCCCCCTCTGCCTCTATGTGCTGCTTCTGCTGTGCTAGCTCTGCCCTCCTCCTCTCTGTCACTCATCCTGCCACACACAGCATGCAAATCATTTGTCCTGACGTCAGCTCCAGATTCCTGCCCTGCTGTCTGAACAAAGCATAAACAGTACAGCAGGAGGTGGCACAGACAGGTAACATTATTTGAAGTGCTGACTTTTTTCTTTTTATATTTATACCTTTGAATTTGGGTTTTTGGAGGGCCTAGCACCTTATTTACCTTTTATTTTTATTTTTTTTTTTATACTGCTGTTCCTATTTTTATCATTAGATAGGTGGATAGATAGATGGATTGATGCATAAATAGATAGATGGTTGTGTGGCACCCCTGCAGGGGATTACCACAGGATCCTCCGGTGCAAGGAGGGATTTACACCTTCCTACACACAGCACACAACACCTTCCACCCCAGACCTGAAGGAGGGAGTTCAACTGGCTGCCTTAAGCCAGATCCCCTTTAAAAGATCCAGGCATGAGGGGAGGAGTCAGTTGGTCCAGTGAGAAGCAGTGAGTTCCAGTCAGGCAGTGAAGAGAGCAGGAGTGAAGGAGCTGGTCGCTGGATCCAGCCTGGACCAGGGAACACTGACCCAGCTGTGCTGCACCCTTGGGAGAGGGTCGGAGGCCAGTGGAGGAAGCAGGGAATTAAGGAAGGGAACAGCCCTAGGTTTCCCTTTAGCTCACCCGACACCAGAGTCCAACACTGCTAAGCATCGAGTGCAGCAGGAAAAAGCCCAGAAGGACCAGGAGGAACTAATCCCCCTGAGGTAACAACAGAGAGACACTCAAACCTGACCAAGCACAGAACCAGGGGCCCAGAAGGAGAATAGAGGTTCCCGCAGGAGGTCCTCATAGTCGGCTACAGAGTAATACCCTGAGAAGGAGCGGCGAGTTCAGTTACAGGCAGAACTTACCCCAAACCACCATGCGCAGTGACAGAGGAGGCCTCACAACTCTCAAAGGTGAAAGTCCCAAATTGCATTGAGGACCTGGTTACTTCTCTGGACTGTACCGGTTACCTGTCATCAGTAAAAGGTACCAAAACAAAGACTACTGTGTGTGCGTGTGCCTGTTTAACCGCCGCCATCCACAGTGTTAACCGCAGAGAAGCTACTACGACTCCCCTCATCCATCCACGCTGCCCTGAGGTAAAGCCCCACCTGTGGGGAGCTGTACTACACTGAGCTGCACCTCCATCACCTCAGCGGCCGGCCCCAGCACTGGTATACTCTTTACCAGGTACCACAGGTGGCATCACGTAATCAATCCCCATTCACCCCCATCATTCCCCACCATCCCCCGCCATTGAGGGTCCAGGGCATGGGACCGGGACCGACCAGCCGTGATCCCCCATCCAAGTCGCCATCAGCCCAGGTACCTGAGTACTTCCTACCCTGTCCACCGCCTCAACCGCATAGACTAATGGACCATTACATAGATACATAGATATAGAGAGATCTGTATAGTTATATCCACATAGCCTATAGAAAATGTATGCTCACTGGGATATGTTAAGCATTGTACAATATTGCGTGTTGGGAACTCTCTGGCTTCTTATAGAGAACATGTTTTGTACCATAGATTTACTCTCCTGCATAAACTTTGGATTGTTGGCAACAATGGAGAAGTATTTTTGACCGACAACACTGGAAATAAGTGATAAGCATCTTTAATATGTCTTTCAATCATAACAGCAGTTTTATTTTTTGTGTTATTAGCTCCTAAGGCTTGACTGCTGTGTTGTAGATGTAATTTCTTGCAGTAGACTTTTCTTACTGTGCACTTGATGTATTTCAAGGGTGGGAGGTGAAGTTGTACACTTTGCCAGTGCTTTATGTATTTATTTAGCAGTTGTTTATTGTATGTATTAATGTTGAGTATTAGGATTGAAACAATTTATCATTTAGTAACTGATAAGTTTTATATAGTTAATTTGCTAATCATTTTTACTAATGCAACTGCCAGATAAAGGACTAATGAGATGAGGCAGGGGTTCAAGACTTTTAAAGATAAAGAATTAAGTATATCGAAAATATTTTGCCTCATTCTGAGTGCATTGTGATGCTCTATCCACTTTTGTGTAGACTTAAAATCTGCACAAAAGACGCATCCTACTCGGTTCAATCCTTGGACATAATCCTTGGTCAACAAACTAAAATGGGCTGAACACAGGTTTTTATATCCTTGTGCAAATTTGTTTTGTTTTTTTCTGTTTTTTTGTTGAGATGCTGGTTATAAAGCAATTTACATGGAAATCTCTATCTGCAAAGAAAAAACTTGCAGTGCCATAAACACATAAAGGGGTTTCTTGCTTTTTTTTTTTTTTTATATAATTCATTAACTTTGATTTTAACTGAGGTATTTTCCATAAAAATATCACACTTTTAACATTTCCTAAGTCTATGTTCACACATTGCGCATTTTTTAGCGTTTTTTTGCACACGCTTTTCAAAAATGCGCAATGTGTGTATGCGTTCACTTTGCCATACAGACAGTGCGTAAATATATGCAGTGCTTACATGGGAGAAAGCGCGGGCATACAAAGAATGACCATGTGAATTCTTTACCCGTGCTTACTCGTATATTTTTGCCCATTTTTCCCGCTGGAATTACACATGGATGTTCAGACAATGTGTAATTCCAGCGGGAATACGCCAGCGCTGATGTCAAACAGGGGAGGAACAATCCCTCCCCTGTGTGACTTCTGTAACAGCTCCTATTAATGTACACTGCGAAACCCAAAATAAAGTAAGCGACGTGTAAAAAATAATAAAGAATGATTACCCATCTGCTGAGTGGCCAATAGATCCTGCTGACGTATCCACCTTTCAGAGCCTGTGAATGCTGATTAACACGCTCACGGTCATGGGATATGTGATGTCCTATGATATACATATCACATGACCGCAAGCGGCCAATCGGCAGTCTTGGCAGGTCCTTGCAGGTCGATACCTGCAGCTACACCCGAGGGAGAGGTAAGTATTCATTCTTTATTATTTTTCACACATTTCCTTTATTTTAATTTGGGTTTCGTAGTGTATATTAATACACTCCGAAACCCAAAGGGGCTGGCAGACATGTCACACAGGGGAGGAGGAACAGAATTATTCCTCCCCTCTGTGACATCACTGAAGAAGTAGCCCCGTAAAAAAAAAAAACGTGCTGTGTGAATGCACCGTTTTTTTATGGGGCTTTTTTGCACTTTTGTGCGTGGGTGCAAAACGCTGCGTAAAAAAGCGCAAAAAAAGCGCTATGTATGAACATAGCCTAAGGCTGGTTTCACACTGCAGTTTTTTTCCTGATCAGGTTTCCATCCGGTTTATGTGACAAAGCCAGGAGAGGAACTTGCAGAGACAAACTATAATTGAAAGATTGATATCTGTTCTGAGTTTTGGAGACACTCCTGGTTTTGGCACACACTGGATGAAACTGGATCAGGGAAAAAACTGCAGTGTGAAACCAGCCTAATAAATATTTTCCGTATGGGGATTTTAATAGATGTGACCTTTTTTCAGTTTTCGAAGGTGTTAAGAACAAATGTTATAAATACACGCTTTTGAAAATTTTAGGTGACAGTAGACTATATCGGCAGTCACTTTATTTGTGAATCGGCATTCAAAGACAATAGCCACATTTATCAAGAGTGGCCAGAATCTTGGATTATGTAAAGGAGTTGGAGCAATGAGGAATGCCAAAACTCTGGTGCAGCTTTACCCAATTACGGTATATGAAATCTACATGTTACATTTGCTCCAAAACTTGCATAACTTCTTCATATTTTAAATTGACTACTTGCCAAGCTTGCTGCATAATTAGTAAAGACACAAGATTTACTGCTAAAACGTTGTAAGCTGTCACTCACAACATTTTAGAGATGCAGTTTTACACCCACATGTGGCACAGACTGCTAATTAATGTACGGTAAGCCCTTGTTCAGTGATCATGCAATGGTCCAGTGTGAGTTCTCCATACTTGAGAAGGATAAGCCACAGAAACTTGAATCGTCTCTTCATTGCTTTTCTTTTTTGGTCTTTTGCAACAACAGTTACTTCGAGTTTTTACCCTTTCAAACTAAATTAGTCCTTCACAGTCAGACCGTCAGTTAGAAGGATATTATTCTTGGCAGGGAGCTCAGTTTTGTAATTACAAGATTCCTTTCCTAATTGCAATTATTTGGACACCCAGGCAGGGGGACCTTTTTAGAATGGAATGTAATTAGTGGTCAGAAGGCCTTGCAATGTGCCTTAGCATGGGTGATATACACTATGTGACACTTATTACCTATAGGACGGCTTTCATCATGGCAATAAGAAATGCATATTTATTTCTCACTTGTGCCTCTGGTAATCAGGTGACTTTTTATGATAGAAAACTTGACAATTTAAGTAGTAAGCTATTTTCAGAGTAGTATCCTGTTTGGAGGATTGGTCAAAATATTAACTGCCTTGTAATGTCCTGAATAATGAAATAAAACTATACATTCCTGTCATGAGTATCAACTTAGTCTACGTTCTTACGTATTGGGTTTACATTTTTACCTTGAATAATTAAAGATCTTTTTTCTCCTGTTAATCTTTTAAAGGAAGACAAAAAATGCACACTTTGAAAGGGAACTTATCGCCTACAAAGCTATTGATGTGTACTGAGCAGTCACTGTTAGGCCACGTGTACACGCTGCGTTCTTTAACAGATTGTCAGGAAGATACAAACAATGTAAAGGCAACAATCATGTATAAGTGGGTTAGAATGGAAGGGAAATAAGTGGAGGGAGGCTAATATTAGGAAGAAGAGGGGAGGGGTGGGAGGCTGAAAAGTGACAAGTCAAATGGAGGGATAGTACTACAGGAATATAACTAGTTAGAAGAGATTAATGTAAATAACTATGTAAATATAATATTACAAAATTGTACTAGTCTGGAGAACACTACATCATATAGCAAGCACCACCGATGAAGAGTTATACGGTGTAGGGATAAGAAGTACAGACATGTTTGGTTAAACAGGGATTCAATAAGTTTGAATTTGATCTCTCGTAGTACATATTGAAAACCATTCAGCACATGCTATGCAGAAGATTGTGATTTAAATTTATTTTTCTAAGGGGCCCAGTAAGACCCATATGAATGATTCTCCCAACTAGAAAGATCTTCCATACGGGGGACCTGTTGGACTTTTCTATCCATTCTCCAATGGTAAGAGCCAAGGTGTCCCCCCCCCCCCCCAATGAATCGAAATTAGGTGTTTAGATGCTCCCACCCGAAGTGGTAATAGGCCATGTTTTGTTAATTTGGTATCTTTAGAGGAGCTAGAAAGGAGTACCTCCTCAGCTTTCACTTTAGTTTTCAAGAGCTCCACATTTTTCAAGAACCAGTGATGAGCTAGAAATGGGCACTCCCAAAATATGTGGGTCATATGACCTGTACAGGTGTTACATCTCCAGCACTGATTGGCATCTTTGAGTCCTAAGTGGTGGAGAAATTCTGGTGTTCTATACAAGCAAGTCAGGATTTTGTATATATACTCCTTCAACGAATGCATCTGGTGAAACCTTTACTATTAGATAGGATCTTAAAGTCGACTTTTCTGAAGACCAAGTATTGAAAGTTCGCTCCCCCATGAATGTATAAATGCTGGTGTGAATGGGTGGGGGGGGGGGGGGGGGGGTGGGGTGCGACTAGACGCGAGTATAATTTTGAGATAAGTTTAGGGCATGGGAATGGTAATTTGGTGAAAAGGTCCAACCAAGACCAGGGTGCGTTATATAAAAACATAAAAAAAAATACTTAACACAAAGAAATTATTTAAAACAATAGGTCAATTTTTAAGGTTCTTTCCGTATAATGTATAATTTCCCTGAAGGTGGAAAAAATGATACATTCCTGATCCCTGCTGGCCATTGGACTGATCCCTGTTCTGTAAGGAAGATGTTAAAACAACTGATAAATCCAACTACATGTTTGAATTCCTGCATATAAATCTTACATCTCAGGGCCCTTTCACATCAGCGTTTTTTTGAAATTTGCGGCAGATGCGGTGAAAAAAACGCATCTGCCACAATTACCGCATACCGGCTGCACTTGCGGCGCGGTTGCGGTAAATGCCATGCAAAGTATAAGCGTACTTGCGGCAGGTGCGGCAAGTGCGGTTTTGCACTTGCGGCAGCGAAAAAAATCGCGGTCAGCACTTTGCATGGCGTTTACCGCAACCGCGCCGCAAGTGCAGCCGGTATGCGGTAATTGCGGCAGATGCGTTTTTTTTCACTGCATCTGCCGCAAATTTTAAAAAACGCTGATGTGAAAGGGCCCTTACACCTTATGATTATATTAATTACAAGAAGTCATGAGTCATGTGCTCCTAACATTGATGCTTTACTGCCATATTAATGTGGCCTATTCAGCAATTAAATACCTGAATGCTATACTACAGGTAAAATTGTCTTTTAAAAGAGCTGTCTGGTGCTTAAAGCTGTTTTCCCACAACGTTTATTTTAATAAATTCACCTTTGAATATTAATTTCCACAATTATAGGTGTTTAAAATGTTTTTGTTTTTTTTGTGCTGAGATAATCTTATATATTTGTCCCTGCTATGTTACTGTGTAATGACTGTGTCTGACCGTACAGGGACATGGTTTGATCATACCACATCTCCTGTGCTGAGATAATCTTATATATGTGCCCCTGCTATGTACTGTGTATTGGATGTGTGTGACTGTACAGGGACATGGTCTGATCATACAACATCTGCTGGGCACAAGGGGAAGTAAAAATGTATACAGACATTACATCACCGGGTTGCAAATTGTTTATTTGCGGTAGAAACATTTCTTAAAAACAGGCAAGGAAATGCGTAACTTCACAAAAAATAATCAGCTGTTTTGCTATGTGTGTACTTTTAGTTCCTCCCCTGCCCAGGAGCTGTGGTATGATTAGGTTATGTCACTGCATGGTCATACACTGCCATTACACAGTGCAGGGGCACATATATACAATTATCTCAGCACAGGGGATGTGATATGATCAGACTATTTCCCTGTATGGTTAGACACCACCATTACACAGTACATAGCAGGGACACATATATAAGCACAGGAACATTTTTTTTTTAACTCGCCCAATTGTGGTAATTGTTTCAAGATCCATTGATTAGGTATGCACTAGAAAGACAGAGGAGCGCAAATAGGGTCTTAGCTGGCCATCAGGAAAAACACGTCCAAGGGACAACAGGTTCACCTTGGGTAGTTGTGTAAAGCCACAACATCTATGAGAAGAAGGTTGGCTGTCGAAGCACCCCGGGGTAAAATGATCCAAAATGAAAGAGGAAACTGGACGAAGCCACCCTGGTGTGAAGAGACACGATTCAAGATAATGAGTAAGGTGATATTTGTTACTTGACGTGTTTCTGAGCAATATTGTTCTTCATAGTAAAAAAAGGATCCGTGTCGCTTCACGGCAGCACGGCTTCACCCTGTTTCTTCCTTAATTTTGGATCAAGATCTATTAACTAAAATAAACTGGAAAATTATCTTTGTTCGTGAGAAAACACCTTAAAATATTTATGGCTGCTCCTTAAGATAGGTCAACGGTTAACAGCTTGCTATGGTACGATATCCAGCACCCTTGCCGATCAGATGACCCCAGTGTGGGCGGCAGGTGGATGAGATCAATGGCGGACCTGCTCGGCTTCTTTGACTACACATTAGGCGTAACTAGGTACTGGACGTCTGCCATTATTCAAATGATTAGGGGTGGATCCGCAGTACCACGTTCAGCCACGATGCCAGGTGTCGCACGTCTGGTATTGATGACTTATCCTAAAAATAGGTCATCAATATTAAAATACAGGAAAATCCCTTTAAATGTTTTTTTCTTTCTCCGCTTACAATTTATACGGAAGTTCCAAGTCTATGAAAAATGACAAACTATCAGAAGCTGAATAGCACGCTGCCTTAGCAGAGATTTTTTTTTTTACCTTAAGTGAACAGGCACTTTGATGGCTTTAATGCAAGGAATAAAGCAAACAAGATACTGTGTCACTTATTGACAGGCTGAGAATTAGAGGTTGTGTAAGATGAAAGCACAGTTCCTTTCTTTCTATTATTGACCAGTAAAGCTGCTTTGTTCTTTAGCTAATCTAGTTAGAAACACTTAGGACTCTAAAGAAATAACTTCCTAAGCAGACGACAGATTCAGAGAAGCATGGCCAAAAATGATCTAGAAGTGCGTACAATAGGCCCTGCATGTCATATCAATAATGGAAAAATTGTCAGTATTTAGGGAAATACATACAGTATATACCATATATTGTCATGGCTCGAATTATCATCACTTGGGGGGGTCTGACCTCTGGACGCCCACTGATCCCAAGATCATCGTTGTGATAATGTCTCTGCTGTATAGTGCACAGTAGTATGTGTCTATTGGTGTGTTGAAGTCAGACCTTCTTTTTTTCATTAAAGCACCACTAGAGCTTTTCCTTTTTTGTATTTTAGCTCTGTCATCGCACTTTAAATGTAAGCTAGGTATCTATCATATACTCACTTTAAGATATTCACCTACTCACTCCGCTGCAGTCTCACAGGGCGATCTTGTGCCTATAACCTCTGAAGTCCGAAGTCAGAATCGATTCCGAAAGTCAGAAGTTATGTCACAAAAGCACAATGCATCTCTGAAAGCCAGAGCCGGGCCCTTGTAGACAATCATTAAGTTGTGACATCCAGCGCACTCCATTGGAGCTGCCTGCAGGTCACAAATCCTGACCGAAGCAATGCTGGAAAAAGGTGAGGCCGCTGGAAGGTGAGTATCAGACGGGGACAGGAGACTGGTTCTTTACTTTCCCACGTTCATTTTTTCAAATGCCATTGCCTAGTGAGTTTACCAGTACTGGTCCAAAACTCCATATATATATATTTTTTTTCTTTTTTGTGGTTTTCTGCCTTTTCACAAGCTACTGGAGGAAGATTTAGTTTCTGGAGCATATCTTTACTTTTGCTGCTCTATCTAATCTTCCTTTCCCCTAAGTATCATTTTTGGGCCATGAACATGTTTTCTGGCGTTCTCTAGTGAAACTCTCAGTAACTTTGCAATATTTCAAAGGAAAAATGAAGGTGCTGTCAGTTTGATAAAATCCAATTTTGGACTACCTCTTAAAACCTGCACCCTGGGTAACAAATAGTGTTTTTCTGGCTAGTGGGATCCAGATCATGGCATACCTGAAAATGAGGCTTTACATTTGTATAACGTTTTTATTCACCTACAGGCTCGCCTGTCAAATGCTATTTAGTGACACAATATAAACTGACTCTGTCAACATGTCCTGCCGCTATGCAGAAAAGAGTATGTTAATCTGAATTATATATTGCCTCTTCTGGATGTCAGTGCAATATGTCCACAATCAGGTTGTCTTTAAATATGTCCCACAAGAGGCAAGCAAATATTTAGTATTCTACAATTATTCAGTTAAAGGGAATTTGTCACCAGGTTTTTGCCACCTTATATGAGAACAGCAGAAGACAGACAGAAACCCTGATTCCAGTGATGTTACTTATTGAGCTGCTTGCTGTAGTTTCATACTTTTTAAGGTTAAAGGTAAACTTTAAAGGCCCAGTTACACGGCACGACGTTGAAACTATGTCTGCAACAATCTCGGGGGTGCGCGGTCGTTTTTGACATCATTTCAACATTGCTGGAGAGATGTCCCACGTCTAGATATTGTGAACAACTCACCAACGATGTCGTGAGCAGGTATCATTCATAAACCCCGCAAATGATCCCTGCTCATTGCTGTGAATGGGCGAAGTCGTCCACGGCATAGTTATCGCGGTGGCACACATAACGATGCAGCAGGTTGCTGGAGTTGAGATCATCAGGTTTTCCAACATGTTGGTAAACCTGTCAACTCCAATCCAATGATTTATCGTAGCAACTTGCCAGAGTCGCACGCAACGAGGTTGCAACAATGTCGCTGGTATGCCTGCAAACCCGTGACGTATCAGCGATGTCGTTAACGATGTTGTGCCGTGTAATTGGGCCTTTAGTTTAACATGTTGATCCAGAGGAAGGCAGAGAAAAAAAAACACCCCATATGGCAACACTAAGCTCCTCAAATATTCCTTCCCGACTCCACATTCGGCAAACAGACTAGTTCCCTGGTATGATGAAATAACTTTTATTATGAGATTATCCTCAAAGGACTGCTACCAGGTGGTTCTGTATAACCCTTCTCCACCATTGATTGGCAGCTTTCTGTGTACACTGAAGCAGAATGATGCCAGTCAGTGGTGTGGGCAGATTATACAGAGCTCAGCATTCAGAAACCTGCTACATTTACAAGAGAGAAAACAAGGCTGCTATCAAAACTCCACCAAGCAGTGCAGTAAGTGTTTCTACATTTTGCTGCTCTCAGATGGGGTATCAATAGCCTGGTGACAGATTTCCTTTAACAAGGGATCTGTACATTACTCTTTGTAGTTTTGTGACTATATGAAAAACAGGAACATGCAAGCATAGTTGACATCCAATTAAATCTTAAAGGAAATCTCTCAGGAGGATTTTGCTATTTAATCTCACATCAGCATAATACAGTGGCAGAGACCCTAGCAAAACTGCACCAAGCAGGAATCAAACTCTTTGCCCAGTGGTGGGAACTTGAAGCTCATGGGCCCGATGCGAAAACTGCAATGGGGCCCCCAATTATTGCAAATCTTTAATAGCATTAGTCTTTTTCTATAGGCTAAAGAGACTTTTGGGGCCCCATAGGCTCCAGGGCCCAAGTGCGATTGTCATTACGCCCCTGTCTATGCCCTTATATCTTTCTGCTCTCAAATGGGGTAGCAAAAATCTATCCGATTCCCTTAATTGTGTTACTTTCTTAGGTATTATATTCCAGGGACAATGTGTCATCGGTCCGCGCTGCCACAAATAACTGAATCAAAAGTTCACTCTATACAGGCTCCGAAACGCGTTGGATGAATCCAAATAAATGTATAGAGTGAACTTTTGGTTCAGTTATTTGTGGCAGTGCGGACCGACGACACATTGTCCCTGGAATATTCTGGAATTTGACCACATAGCACGTGGAGGTGTGGGTCCAGCAGCAGCCGCCATTACATGTTTTTCATACTGGTTGTGTGTTACTCAACTAGACCAGATGAGCGGTGTTCATTATGGCTCTTAAGCCCCTGATTGTTAAAAAGATAAGACCCTATCTGCGCTTGCTTCCTTCTTTTAGTTTATTTCTTAGGCATTAAGCTACTTTCAAATCTGTGTGGATCCTTGAATTTCATGGAACCACATGGACAGGCATGGATCTGTGCAAGCGGATGCAAATAACTGTTCATGGACCCTTTTTATAACAGATCCGTCTTCATTTAATAGAGATAGGGGTGGGAGGAGCTGTGTCTTGCTTCTGAGCATGCTTAGTACAGTAAAAAGAATTTATTTCATGGATCCGTTTTCTTCACGGATCCGTATGGATCTGTCCTCCATTGAGCTCCATTATAATTTCATACGGACAGATATGGATCCATATCTATCCATTGGTGTCTGTGATTTTCAAAGAAGCCCAGAAACAGCAGTTTCCGTTCCTGGGTACATGAAAAATGCGGACAATGGATCCGTGACAAAACAGACACACGGATGGCCACTTTAGGACAAATTTCTGCCCATAGGATTACATGGGAGGCCATAACGGATCCATGGCCATCCATTTCAAAACAGATGGACGCAGATTTGCACATTTGCCAGTGTGAAAACAGTCTTAAGTGGAAGAAGTAAAATCTTCAAACAATTGGTGACCAAATAATAAATATAGTCTAAATTTATAGGGGAGCGCTGTCCATGAAACTGGTGAGACGTCAGAGGGCTATGGCCTATGGAAACATCCCTCCATGCTACACTCATTGATAACATTTCTATAAAAAAAAAATTGTTGGGGAAAACCCTAGTTATTTGTAACTGAGAGGTGTGCCGTGTTGTCTGATCTTGGCGTGGGCAGCATAAGAGTATGTGTGCACCGTGCAAATTTAGTGCAGAAAAACACACCAGAAACACAGTGCATTTTTTGGTGCAGATTTAATGCATTTTTCTTAAAGAAGTAAATGGGGGGAAGGGCTGAAAAAAAGCTGCAAAACTGCCCCAACTGAGACACAGCAGATCTTTTCTCCATCAAAATGGCAAGGAAAAAAATAAGCAAGTTGTGCAGAACACGTCAGAATTCTCATAGACTTGGCATGTGGATAGGCATGCAGATTTATGACAAAACTGAATACAAAAAAAACACACAAAAAGTGCCCTGTGTGCACAATGCCTTATTCTTCTGGCCGGGTTCCTTTAAATGTCATGGCTGCTGCCCTGTCTTAATCTGCGGTCTTCTACTTGGATGGCTGATACTTTTGCATTCTTCTTTATATTTCCAGAGGTAGGATCCAAATCTATTCGGTGGTGTCCTTTCCAGAGACGTTTGTGGAGTAGCACATTTCATGGTGAAATGTTGTTTGCCTGCCTGGTATAAACTGATCTGGCTCTATTTATATTCAATGTCAGTATCTAATTGATGAACTGTTGCTCTGCTTAATGCAGCTATTGCAGAATACATCATGGGCTGCTTATGCTGACCCCAGCCATCAGGATTGTGCTGGCCTTTAGCCCAGGTTTGGTAAATGAACCCTGCTGGGAAATCATTAGAGAATTGAGCATGGTCGCAAGGTCAGACATTTTTCCCCCATATAGGAAATTACTACTAAATTGGAATTCTCTCCGTTTGCAAGTTGACCATATGTTAGCATGATGGAAAGTAAGCAGGAAATATTCTCTGCCATTATTTATTCATTATTGTTTAGCTTGGTGACAGACATGTGAACCGTTTTTTTTTTTTTTTTTCATTTTAACCTCTCGATGACCAATTTGTTTCATTTAAGTATGTTATTCTTTTCTGACATTTTAAGGATTGCCTGAGAAGTAAACTTTTACAGTTGCCCTTTGCAAACTATTATTATTATGCTCCATATTTATGTATAAGCTACGATTCTATCTTTTCAACAGATGTACATTGCCCTTAAAATGATGGCCTATATATAAAAAATCTTGGCTTATAAAAAAGTACTTTTTCTTGGTTTGCTCTCATTAGAAGTGCTGTGTATTAAAGAGTGCAGTTGCCTTCCTGCCTGTTCACATGTATATCTGGGCAAGAATGTGAAGCTGTGCTTTACTTTACCATCTTCTACTCTGAATTACGGCCTGTAATGTTGGCAGGAGTTAACCAGCATGTCTTAGGAGTTTTCTCTGTGTGACATGCCAGCATCCCCCCATCGCAGAGTCTTAAGCCCCAGTAAGTCAGCAGTAAATGCTGCTTGGTAATTGCAGTAATGATCACACAGCTGTGCCTTCCTGGTATTAGAACGCATGTCAGGACCGGTTTAGAAGCTTCATTTCCTGCCACATGAAATCCTGCACTCTGTACTTACAGAAAGAAGCGTCTATATTGTCACACAATCCAAGAGAACCCTGGGCTTGGGAATGAGCACGCACGCCTGTGCCATTCCTATTGAGGCGCTTCATCTGGGAGCCCTGGAATAAACCGCATGATACAAGGCCAAAAGTTCATAACCTTTCTTTTTCATAGCAATGAAAGTGCTAAACAAGGACTGACATTTTCCATAAAAGGGCTGACATTAGAAATAATGGTTTGTTTTTTTCCCCCTAGAAATGACAGGCAACC
The DNA here is from genome assembly GCA_033576535.1 of Allobates femoralis. Taxonomy (NCBI): domain Eukaryota; kingdom Metazoa; phylum Chordata; class Amphibia; order Anura; family Aromobatidae; genus Allobates; species Allobates femoralis. The sequence continues at coordinate 451,970,099 of JARQOC010000001.1, forward strand.
TATCCATTGGCCATGTTTAGTGTAGCCGTCCAGTCTCATTCAAGTACATAGGTCTTATCTAATAAGAGTGGAACTGTTTTAAGGGAGGGAGGGGGATGAAATACACACATTATATCTAAATATATTTTATCTCTCACCACTAATAGGGTGCCTAAAAAATTATGGAGAAATGGGTAATTAAGTGGGGTAGACACAAAGAGAGCTCTTGTGCAAGAATTGTATCCGTGCCCTTTGCTGTCCAATAGTTAGCATAATGCCCTAGTTTGTGTCTGTCATTGAACCTGCTTGTGGCTTTGAAGTAAGTTTTGGCCCCCTTTCCTCTTGGGCCCTGAGGCTGCACTGGGTGCACCAATGGTATGTCTGCTCCTGCCATAAACATATACTTGTGTATCAGACATTTATGGCCAATTCTATTGATATGCCATGCTTGTCTGAAAGGAGAATGGCTTTTACATTTTGGAAAAAGCTTGCACATAGTTACATTATTGTGTTTACATTATTGCTATATGGACCGATTGCTGCTCGCCTCTTTCCCACCCCGAACCCGAATAGGAAATAATGACTAGGAATTGTCTTTTTATTTTGGCGTCACTATTAACACACATTCGTTTGCTGCACCTATTTTGCATTTCAAGGCAACCTATAAATCCATTGCAGGCCAAAATAGATAAACATCATCTACCAAACGGATTTTCAGTGTATAATAATTATAATCAAGCTTTTATGTGCCAGAGGCAACCAAGATGTAGATCGGAAGCTAAATTTGTGCTTTCAGCTTACATCAATTTGTTATCCATTATACTAAAGTGAAAAACCATGTGCTCATATTTAATATTTGAAATTAACAAGAGTCTATCTTGTTTGCAGAGCTTTTTCCCCAATATGTACAGTAACCCTTAATAAGGAGTTTTCAGTTATATTTTCTAGTCAGTACAACTTTTTAGGGTGCTTTCACATCAGCGGCTGACCGCGGTTTTTTTTCGCTGCCGCACCTGCCGCAAGTGCAAAACCGCACTTGCCGCATCTGCCGCAAGTCCCCCTATACTTCCTATGGGAAAAACCGCAACCGTGCCGCAAGTGGAACGGTTATGCGGCAAACGCGGCAGATGCGGTTTTTTCACCGCATCTGCCGCGAATTACGAAAAACGCTGATGTGAAAGGGCCCTTACACGTATTTTCACTTTGTCTTTTGGAAACATAGAGATTTTTATTTATCATGTTGGAAAACAAAAAATGCAGTGGTCAAACAAAAGTAATATTATTACTGCTATGGGGAAACATTTACATAAAACAGTAAAAGTAGGTTTTTATTTTATGCCATGTAATTTGGATATGATTTAGGCTAGATTCACACATCCATGCTCATATCAGAGGTCTCCTGACCCCTAGCTGCCTCCTACATATATATTAAATCAGAACTCTGGATCGGAGACCTGGCAGTTTGGGCCAGCTTCCCAATTCAAGCTCTGACCACATTTTGCAGACATATGAAATTGGAGTCATTATAGTAAGGCAAAGGACAAGCTACATTTGTGGCTATTGTTTATACATCCAAAATTAGCCACTATCAAGATGTATACTAGAGAAGGATGGACCCATTTGTTCAACTCCGGTCCATCGGCGATGTCTGTAGTTTCTCACTTTTGACCGGAGATCTTTACCTTCTGAGATCTCAAATATGACTTAATTTGTCAAGCTTATCACTTATCATAAGCAAATTATCACTTCACTGAGGAAGTGGACAAACTCTAGTGTGCCACCTTTAGGTAGCTCCTCAAAGTCATAGTCGACTCTTTAACAAGCTTTTTAATATGACTTAGGATTTGTGCCAGATCAGAACCCCAAACTAAAGACGCTGCATTTCGAGGTAACTGCCCCTCATCAGTGTAGTGTGTGGGATATTCTGATCTGGCTGTATGAGAGGCTATATGGACGAGGTCTGGGGAATTAGCTATCTACCTTATGGAGAGGAATTTGCCTGCAACCACAAGGAGACAGATGAGTAACAGTTCAATAGAAAGCAAATGCTTCGGCCAGGGGGAGGCCAAATGAATGCAGTCTTTGACCTCTATACAGCCATGTATGCAGTGTTTCACGAAAAACATTGATTGAATAGCCGTCTGGGGACTATAGTCAGGGGCTGACTAGTCCTGTGCAGTCTCCAGCGGACTTCACCAACCTCACTCCAGTTTGACTGGTTTTTGACCTGTCAATCAGCTGGAACAATTCAGAGAAAGGCATGCCTAGCTAGAATCGTGAATCAAGCAGCATAAATCTAATGACTGGTTTCTTTTAAAGTATACATTGGAAAAAGCAGTGTGCACTTATGCAAATGAATTATAGCAATATGTAATTCTGAGGATGTTTTATTGTGTGGGCATAAAGAAGGTTTGCGTGACACAGGCATTTGTAAGACATATGCATGAGAATACCTGGATTTAAGGGTATTTTCTCATGAATTGTTGAAGACATTGCAACAACCATCTGATGCATATAAAAATGGGTTGTTTCTTCAGCATGTGTGTGATTCCTACAGACACCATTCAGATGTGCAATATGAGATTAATATTTCAGTCAAAGTTCTTCAACCAGTTTGCCACATATGAATATACCTTTTGGGCATGACCAGATTTCTTGATACACAGCAAATGGAACTCCGCTGCATATAGCATTTACATTGTGGATGGGAATTAATGAAAGTTCCGTCTGCAGCATAGTGTGAATTTGCCATCCAAAGCCTGTCAATTTTATTTTTTTTTGACAGATTTCACCCTTTATAGATGTAGAGATTTCACTTTTTAACATACAAAGTTCACCACAGAAATGTCTTGTAAGGATGTACTTGAATGTATCTTGAACTAGGTATTTCTTTAATATAGGAACCCCTTTAATAACAATCAATAGTTGAATGTGGTGTAAAACATGCAGATAAAAAATATTGCTATAACCGAAAAAGTTGCATTTCTTGATTTGGCTTTTTAAGAAAAAATATTTTCATTTAAATGAACATTTGGCAAATTGAATATGTGATGAGTTAGAATTGGTGTAAATCTTAAATGCAGCCAAATGATCGTTTTCCTCCTCTTTTTTGATGATCGTTCTCATTACGGTCTCCAATTAAGTGAGCCTGGGTATTTAGATTCAAGATACTTGGTGAACGGGCCACATCCACATGAAGACTATTGCATACTGGGCTACTATTTGGATAGAACAAAATAGATGTGCTCCTAAAAGCCTGGATGATAGATAATTTCTGTACTGGCTCCAACAATTCATTGGATGGTATTTTTTTTTTTCTTTCGTTCCACAGGAAGCAAAAAGTCATTAAGCTCATTTGCTGTCTAGACAATGCAACCCAGGGGCCTTTGGAAAGCTTCTTACTATAGTCTTGGGTGAATTCACATTAAGATGTGGTCTTGGTAGCAGCTCACAGTCTTGCAGGGTTGATATGTTACATGATTATCCAGTATGTTGAGCTTCCAATTAAATAGGTTATAATCAATTCTTCATCTACACACATCATTTTTCGACTAATCTCTCTGATGTAAACCCACTTAATATTTAAAGCGCTCAGAAGTTTGTGTGGTCTTTTCTACGTATGCACAGTTCTATGTAGCGACTAAAAAAGGGATGTCCTGTCTGATTATCAAATTGTATGAGTAATAGGACATCGCACAAAACTTAACATCTGCAGGTGTCCAAAATAAAAGCTAAGCAAGTGCCAGATTAAAGGAATATTAGTGTATATAGCACGAGTGTCTATATTGGTATGTTGAATTATTTAAAGAGGATATCGGGACTATTTTATTTTTTTCTCATTGGCCTAAGAACTGACAGGTAGGTAGTAGCCAGCTACCTGCCTGTTGATGATCTTGCTGCTCCTCCTCTAGGCTGGTTGTGTCTTCTGAGGTCATGCTCCCCTCAATTATGTCAATCAGCATAATGACAGTCATGGTGTCTTGTGGACCGCGCAGAAGAGAAGCCACACTGTCAACGTAATCGAAAGCTGCAGAATCAACAGGGGCGGTGCGTGACCACTCTGAGCCCACAGAGATGAGCCCCTAGCAGAACAGGCAGGTGGTTAGCAACTACCTGCCTGAAAGATCTTAGGCCCATAATGAAAACATTAAATGGTTCATGAAAACCAGTTTAAGGAAATTGAAGTTTTAATAGTCTTGCCTATAAATAGCACTAGTTAATTGCATTTTCCACCAGTGGTGTGTAAAGGGAATTTTACTGGCACCATCGTCCCTGCATCACATCATGTACTACTTTTCTATTTTATAGGATGCATTATAAAGGAGAGACACGTAAAAGAAAATGTATTCACATGACACTGAATACAAGATCATACACATGACATCAAGAAACAAAAGAAAGGAAAACAAAGCAGTCATAAAAGTGGTTCCACAATGCCAGTAGTCTTTACTTTGAAGCATCATCAAGTGACTGACGATGGCTATTAGTGCCTGTTTATTAATCTTCACAGGGCTTATCATTAGCTTCAACCTTCATTTGAAAAGACCTGTTCTCTTGACTCTGACGGTGACCTGATTCAGTGCTTACGCCAGATTACTCCCAGGGCACTCGTGCATGGAGACTGCCAAATAGCAATGTTTTTGTAATTCCAGCTATAATCCGCCAGTGAATGATCTAATGCCGTTAAACATATTCTATTTAGCATTTTTTTTATTTTGCACTACTGCCAGGAGTTTTTTTTTCTTCATTTATTTTGTCACTTTACCCATTCCATTAAGGATCGGGATGAACATTTTGCATCTGTTTGCAAATCTGTTTAGTGCTATTGCACTGCCGTTTACACAGTGGCAAAGGCAAAATGAGCATAAAAGACTTACTGGCTGCTTTTTTTATTATCCTGAAAGCAGTTTCATTTGCAGATAGTACAACCAACACAAGAATGTTAGTGTACGAATCCTTATCTGAAATAGTTATTCACACTTCAGTACTTTAATGGAGCAGTTAGCAGCTTCAATTGCACGTTTTACACATGTAAAACAGATATTGTGGAAGCGGCAATCCCATCCCCAGTTGTTTTGCACTCCCTCTTATGATTGCATATTACCACCGGTCCCATGTATACATTTTGGAATGGGATGGGTTAAGTTTTCCCGCTCCTGTCTGCAATGTCAGGAATATTATGAATGTGATGTAATGATGCCACATAATCTCTACATTCTTCAGCAGCTTCTGAATGTCAGCATATTCATTGTCCTGCCAACATTAATGTAGTTGGTGGCCTTTACACCCTACCAGGAAATGGCATGCATTAAAGCCAAGTCCACAAATAGGGTGACGGATGATTTTCAGAAAACTTTCCCACAGGTCATCAGTGGTCAGATGTTCATGATACAGGACAGTGCGCAAAGTAGCACAAGCAAAATTAATAATGGTTATGTTAATGCTGCAGACCATTGGTCTGACTTATTAGACATTAAGCCAATTATTGAAATTATTGAAAAATAAGTCAGCTGTTAAAATAGCACAGGATCGTATTATTATCCTTGCAATTTTCAAGTGCCTTCTCAGAGTAAAAGTGGGACAAACTGTAATGGCACCTACGGAAGTAACAAGCTCAATTTTTTGGCAGCCTGTGACAAGGAGCCTAGGACCACAAAGAACACATTATGTATTTGGGGAGTTTCATACATCAGTATTGTAAGATAAAACCAGGCGTGGGTGATACATACAGAAGCGGTGATGTGTTTCTATTACAGTATACTTTTCCTCTGATTGTTCCACTCCTGTTTTTGGCTTACAGATAATGGAGGTAAAAAACTCACCATATTCTGCCCTATAAAGGGTAGGTCTTGATTTTTAGGATTATTGGTTCCAAAAGGTGACACCAGGGTTCCTGCCATTCTTCTCTATGTGAATGTTACTTGCATAGTCAAACTCCAAGGGAGTATTATATGGGCTATAGACGTCTCCCTACACCAATGCGGCACTATCCACAACAAGAAACGTTAGCAGTAAAACCTGCTAAAAATTTGGATTTTTTCTCTCAGTATTTTTGTACTGCTGCCTTTTTAGTAAATGTCTTAAATTCATTCTAAAAGGATGAGACTTTGGTAGTCAAGGATATGTTCACAAGAGACATTTTTGCAGCAGTATTTTTTTTTGTGCCCTGTTTTTGGGTGGAACATTATACATTAGCAGCCAAAGCAATGAGATCTGCGAATTCTCACACACAGCTTTTGCTTTCCTGAATAAATTTGAGTACTGCAGCGTTTTTCACCCTTTTGACAGTAAGGGTACCGTCACATGTGGCAATATTGCTAGGCAATTTCACTGGCAATTTGTTTGTTGCAGTGACATCATGGACACATTGTTCTATTTTGTTGCTGTGTACAACTGGAACAATGTGTCCATGATTTCACTGCAACCAGCAAATTGCCAGTGAAATTGCATGCAATGTTGCGACGTGTGAAGGTGTTACAGTACCCTAATGGGAAAGTGCAGAATTGCTGATAAAACATGGGATAACTTTTGTGCTGAGTTTTTGCAGCATTTTTGGTGATTAAAGTACCATAAATGTATTAACCTGTGTTGTCGGCCAATCACACATGTAATCCACTTGAGAATGCAGCAAATGGCAGCTCTTCATACACAATGTTGTCACTACCTAGAAGGTTTGTACTGCAGAAGAAAAGCTGCAAAAGTCTCCAGCTTAATCACTTGCTGTGTAAAAACATGCCCTAAGGTGAATTAGTTTCCATTGGGCCTAGTTAGTCCTATGTGATTTTTTTTTTTTTTTGTTGTTTGCAGACATCATATATCTAATAGTACTTGTAAAAGAAGAATGAACTGGTGCCCCGCTGACTAAATTGTCCTCCAGAGTTGTATTAGTTTCAGACTGTCTTAGTTAACTAAGCTTGATGCTTGGAATGGCACAGAACGGCTGTCATTAAGAATCTAAATGGCTGTGCACTAGGGTGTGTATGTATGAGCTGGCATGATAATGGATTTACAATTTACATAAGCAGATATTGATACGTAGAACCCAAAACTGTTCCAGCAGTGTTTATTGCTGACCTGTATCTTTATTTGTATAGTATTATAATCAATAAATTGTGTATAGAATTTGGAACCTATAAAACCATTGTGTGGCTCTTGCTTTTTGTTTTTCTGCACATTTGCTTCTGCAGAGATGTACCAAAAGAAAACCTACTGTCTTTTCTTGTGCTTTTGTGACTTCTGTGCCAGCAAGGGAGCCGGAGAACACCAGGGAACGCAGCAGTGTGGTTTATTTTTCTTAGTGTGTGGATGAGATTTTTGTAATATGCTGTGGCTTTTCCATCCATGAAAGTGTATCTGTTGTGTAGAGTCACCTGTGCTGTAATTGTCGTCTACTCTGCAATCCCTTACGCCACGTGCACACGTTGAGTATTTGGTAAGATTTTACCTTTGTATTTGTAAGACAAAACCAGAAGTGGGTACAAAATACAGAAGTGGCGGTGTATGTCTATTATACTTTAACTCTGATTGTTCCACTCCTGGTTTTGGCTACAAACACGGAGATAGAATACTCTCCAAATACTCAACATGTGCAGGTGGCCTTAGTTTTCTAAGCTGTCATGTTCAGATGCAAACGGTGAAAATGTCAGGTTCAAATATGCCAATACTACGGGCAACAGCTTGTGAGCAGAGTGTAAACCAGCCGCTATGTGCACACTGATTAGTTTGATCTGTCCTGTTATCGACAGTGGCATTTGGGGCATTGGTGGCTGTTGGTGTCTTTTGTCAACCCGGTAGGAGCCTGTCCTGGCGATGTGTGTTCAGTTATTGCTTACAAGTAACAGGATATTCCCTTGCCTTGTTTTTGGAGTCATCTTTTATTCATCCTGCTTCGTCAGGTTGTTTGGCTGAGAGAATGTTTTCACCATGGTAAATCTTCTTCAAGGAAATCCTCTCCCTGTGTGAATAATCACATTTTAAAGGTTATTTCAGGTCAAGCCATGCTGTGGAACAGGAGACTGCTGCCTCCCCGCACTCAGTCCCCCTCCTCTTTCCTCCCATAATATATTTTAGGCCTTACACACTGTGGTTTCACGTGACCTCCTTTGCTTTTATGAATGAGTTACATCAGGTTTGTGAGAACAAATTCCTGGAAGGCATGAACTTGAGGAAATGCATGGGACCTGTCACTCACTTCAGTACACTTCCCCAGGGGATTAGCAGAAAGGATTTGCTAAGCAATCAGAATACAGTGTACTGTAACATTTTGTATTGTTTCCTTTTTCTGCCGTATGCTGCCCCTTCCAATTTAGCGATTTAATAACGATCTGCAGCTTCTTACCCATAACCATGCACACCTGTACATATACGTTGTCAGTGTTGATTATCTCTTCTGTGTTATTGCAATAATTGAAAACACCGGCTTATATCTTTTTCTTAATCATACATAAGTGCAAAAGTTTATCACTTTTTTGCATTCTAAAAACATTGTGTTTTCTAAGCTATTTTCCAATCTTAAAGAGGACCTGTCACCCCCCTGGTGCATGGCAAACTAAATTCAGCACTGAATACAGCATGTCAGGGAAGGGCTCCCCCATGTCTCTAACCCCCCTGTAAACTTTAAAACAGACATTAGAAAACTTAGTTAAGTAGTCTAAAGGGTGGGAAGTGATTAAGAGGTCTTCACTCCTGGCACAGTCCTCCAGCCTCCTCCTTGTGTATTCTGCCCCTTCTATTTCCTGTTCTGCTGGCTCTGCCCTCGTCCTCTACCACTCTGTCACTCAACCTGCCGCACAGAGCTTGTTCAGAGCGTCTGCAAAGCATTAGCCTGACTTCAGCGCCAGATTCTCCCCTGCCCTCTGAATACAGCATAAACAGGGCGGGAAGTGTGCATTTGTCACCATTTTTTGAGACCCATAACATTCTCATTTTTCAGGATCTGGGAGGCTTATTTTTGTGTCTTGAGCCGACATTTTTAATTACGGTATACTATTTTTGGGTAGAGGGCGACGACCCCCCCCCCCCCCCAAAAAAAATAAATGTTATTTTGACTTTAACGCAGTTTACCTATCAAGTTAATTAGTTTTATAATTTAATATATCAGGCACTTCTGGAAGCAGCGATACCAAATATGTGTTGTTTTTTTAAATCATTTTATTTTCAATGCAGAAATGTTCTTTTGTAACGGTCAGCCAGAGTTTACGGGAAGTGAGTCGTGATGGCAACAGGGATCATCATCTGACCTCTCGCTGTCATGGCAACACATTGGCGCTCCATGATCATGTCACAGGGTCGCTGATGGTGGTGGGGGATTCCCACTGCAGTGTGTTAGATCGTGCAGTCAGAGTTTGACAGTGCGCTCTTAACTAGTTAACAGGTGCAGGCACATCTCAGGCTAGCAGTACCTGTTATCACCATATGTCGGCTCATCAGATCAGCTGACCTGCAGGGAAAGTGATGGACATGATCAAGGCCAAATCTATAAATCCTTGGTCGTGAAGGGGTTAAGGATTCATTTTACACAAAAAAGATTTCACCAAACTTTTCTTGTTAGGCTGGGCATGTTTTCTTTTCTAATTTCGCCACTCTGTTGTAAAATTATTAGCAATCAATACACTTAATGGATAATTAACTTTTTATTTCTCTTTAAGTCAAGAGACCGTGTTATCATACAGTTTTCACTGGGCGTGAAGGGGTGCTTCTCCCTGTAGCATGTTGACCAATCATAAGTAAGCAGCAACATGTTAGAGAAAGTAGCCAGTGTCAGACGTAACGAACGTTTTTACCGCAAAAATGCATATGCGTCTGCGTTTCCCAGCAAAGTGAATTTACATTCTGGAGGGGCCGCATGAAATACGAGTTCTTTCACTAGTATTTTTTTTTTTTTTTTAAACATATATTTATTATAATTTTCAGAAAAAAACAAACATAGCATGTGCTCAACACATAATTACACAGATAAAGTATTGTGTATCTTTCACTAGCATTTTGATTCATGCATATGATTGATCAACATTATCATGGGAAAAGAACATGCCCAGTCTGGTAACACAAAATATGGTCTGTTCAGTGTTTTTTAAATTTTTCAGAATTTCATCAGTTTGGTCAGTGTCCGTTTTTATCAAATTTATCATTTTTTTTTCTTGGATGAAAAAAGAAAAATAAACTATGGAGGTTTCTCAAGCTTCTCCTACTAAACAGTTCACAAAAAAATGAACATTATATGGATGGCATCTGAGTGCTGTCTTTTTTCATGGATCCATGGACTTGCATTGACAAGTTTGATCTGACTCTTGGATCAATATCGGACAAGTCTCCATTCTTTTGTTTGGTCCATGGAAAAAAATCATGCATGTGAAATACACCATTGACTGTTGCAGGTACAAGTGCTATTGGTGGATAGAATAGCACTTGTGCAAGGAAAACTGACATAAGTGGCCTCAGACCACACCTGGCACACAGATATCTCACTTGCTAGGTCAATACAGTTGAGTGATATAGATCTGCAGTTTGATAAACGCTAGATACAATGGTGAAAAAACCTGCTCTGCTGTAGGATAGGTGAAGGACTCAAATCATATGATCAGTGCAGGTGGTTTTATTTTACGTGTTTCAAAGTGTATTCCCCACTCCTTCCTGAGGAATACCAGCAGACCTGAGGAAGAAGTGGGAGATACACTTTGAAACAAATAGAGCAAAGCCACCTGCATTGAAATTATGATTTGAGTCCTTCATCTATCCTACAGCAGTATGGATTTTTTTAACATTGTACCCAGTCTCTATCAGCCATTGGCACGTGGATCCTGTATCAGCTGTCTGATGCCTTTTTCACTGGTTGTGTGTCACACAACCACATAAGGTGAGCGAGCTACCCTGATTGTACCTAATCCTATTACTCAGTTAAGACCTTATTGCGCTTTATTATATCCACAGCATTTCTTCAGATCTGCAGTTTGAAAAATAGGAATATCAGCAATTGTGTCAAACCTCTAAACTACTGTCTTACTGTCTTAAGTGAATAAAAACGTGTTCTTTTTACTTGTGGACTACTTTAAAACACTTCTATACATGTAAGGTTTATATATTAGTATATTAGTTTGATAACGTTTTTGGTCTGTTCTGCAGGACTTATCTGGTTCCATTGATGACTTGCCGACTGGAACTGAAGCAACATTAAGTTCTGCTGTGAGTGCTTCGGGTTCAACAAGCAGCCAGGGGGAGCAAAGCAATCCTGCACAGTCCCCCTTCTCGCCACATGCATCACCACATCTACCAAGTATACAGGGTGGTGGGCCATCCCCATCCCCCGTGGGATCACCTGTTGGGAGCAACCAGTCAAGATCAGGTCCAATATCACCGGCTAGCATTCCTGGTAAGTGTTTAATAGTGCTATATAATGTATTAAAGTCAAATCTGCACCTCCGACATTCAATGAGCATGTTGTCGTTTGCGTAGAATGCAATATTGCTACAGGTGATTGTCAGGCCCCAAGAAGCAGGTATAATTTTTTGACTCTTAGTAGGTTTCAATATCCAATATGAAAAAGCTATTCAAAATGCACTACTAAAACAAATTCCGAATAAACAGATGACAATAAATTATGCATATTGCACAAACTAACAACCATTTTCAACTTGCCTCTCCGGCGCTTGCCTCCATGTCTCAGTGCCTCTCTCCCTGACTGCCGCAACCTCTGGGGTCCCGGAGAAGCCGGTCATGTGATTGAATCACATGACCGACTTCTTCGGGACCACAGAGGTTGCGGCAGTCAGGGAGAAAGGCACTGAGAGACTGAGGCAAGCGCCGGAGAGGCAAGTTGAAAATGGTTGTTATTTTGTGCCCAACAGCGCAGGGGGCCGTGCGCCATCACAGGGGGCCATATTCAAGATAAGGGGGGACTATATATACCAAGATGAGGGGGAAGTCATGTACCAGGATGAGGGACCTATATACTGATTTGTAAGACGGACACTGGCATTATAAGACAGACCCCATTTAACATTAAAACATTTTTTTTCTCTCTTCCTTCACCAAATTTGGGGGTGCGTCTTATAATCTGGTGTGTCTTATAAAGTGAAAAATACGGTATATTGTATGGTAAAGTATGCCTATTGTAAATATAATGATGGAACCTGGAACACACTTCCAGATTTAGGCAGAGATCAGAATATTTTGGGGGAGGTCAAACTGAAAAATAGCAGCAAATTACAAGGTGGCATCTTCCTATGGAATGAGTTGCCCTGCTCAGTACCACCCATATCGTTAACAAGGCTTTACTTTTGCAGTACTACTCCCTCTTCTATAATATATTTTTGAAAGCTTTCTGCTTCCTCCTTGCTAACATCCCATGGTGCTTCTGCAAGTCCGTTGTCTCAGATTTCCCATTCTATTAAGTAGAATAGAACCCTTGCATGAGATTTCTCCGGGGTACTGAATTTACTAATGGTACCAAGGTCACTTAACATACTATATAACATTGGATCGGAGGCATCAAGTAAAGTGTCACTTAACCAGAATTTAATGATTAAAAATGTTTTTGAATAACCGAATGCAGCAACTTTAAGATTTTAAAGAGAATCTGTAGGATCAAATGTCTCTTTTGGACATGCAAGTCATAGGAAGCTGAATAAAATGATACTTTAATATCTCTGTAAATTAATGTCCTATTCTAGAGAAATCAATGTTTTTATTTTAAGAAAATAAGCTAAGATATTTGGGCTGGACACAGATCTCCCTTAAAATATGCTTCAAGCGTATTTTAAAGGAAAAGAAGGCATTACCAGTATGAGACATGTAATAAATAACATTTGGCTATTATCACACACAACCCTGCAGTGAGATCATAATTAACAGTTCAGCCTAAACGAACTTCGTGTCATTACACATTTACAATTGCAGGTATCCTCTATGTTTCAGCTTCAATCTAAAAGGCAGACATTGTAGGGGAATATCTGGATCCAGGGTTGGTGTATCACAGTCCGCTGCTTGAAATGAACACTCAAAGAGTCTAGGATAAAAGACCCCCCTTTCTTACTTTATTTGCCTACGCGTTTCAGTGCTATTCCCAGCATAGTCATCAGGGCGATGCTGGGAATAGCATTGAAACGCGTAGGAAAATAAAGTAAGAAAGGGGGGTCTTTTATCCTAGACTCTTTGAGTGTTCATTTCAAGCAGCGCGGACTGTGATACACCATCCCTGGATCCAGATATTTCTACACGTGTTACGTGGAGGTGGAAGTCCTGCAGCAGCTTTTTGTACTACATGCGATTTAAACTAGTTGTGGGTGCACACAACTAGAAAAGGTGAGTGCACCTTCTTTGTGACCTGTGTGAAAACTTTTGCCATATTGATAGGGCACTATTGCACCTCGTGTTTGTCTCCTTTATCTTTATTATAGTGTAGGGGAATAGCAGTACTGGCTAGCTGGCATGACTCTGAGATGACAAGTAAAATATGTTGTCTGATTATAACCAACACATTACAGCAGAGTTGAGTCTTGTTTTATTACAGACACCTGTATCTGAAAATGTTTGTAATGAGACACAGTTCACTTCTACTGTACTCCTAATCACACATAGCTATGTAGTGAGATCAGAGCCTAGTATTGTTTTTTTACATTTTTCGCACTGGTAATGTCTCCTTAGACAGATTATCTTTACTGCTGATTTGCATATAAGAAAAACCTAGATTTCTCTAGAATAAGACATCAGATTGCGGATTTCGAGGTATGGTTTTATTCTTCTTCCAATAACCTACATGCCCATACAGTTGATGCAGGAGGGTTGGTCCTACTGACAGATTCCCTTTAATAACAATTTTGTTTTTGCCGGTAAAACCGCTGTTTAAATTAAAAAAAGTAAATTTGGTCCCCTCTGCTTGGGACTGTACCCATGAGATATTCGTTGTCAGGATCTATCCACTGACAATATCGTTAGGAGCCTGGCATCCAGTAGAATATTATTTTCCTTTTTATTCTCCTTCACCAGTACTGGCAACGACCAAGTATTACTATACAAGTTACTTGTATCATTTGTACTGCTGGGAACATTCCTGAATCTTTTATGTTTTGTCGTACTTCAAAAATTGATTATAAACTGGAAATCTATGAGTTGTGGCACTATATACATTGATAATGATTTGCTCCTGCAGTTGTAATGAAAATTGCAGAAAGACCTTTGCATTACTACTTTGCATTTATCAATCTAATAAATGTACCGTACTTCCATAAAAAATAATTTCTGAGCAAGAATCACATTAATGGCAATGAGCCTTCAGATTGTGAGCTCTGGACAAGATTTTGTTTGGGTTACTGTTTCCATAGTTTGGGAATATGTTAGTGCTATATAGATACATGTCCTGATACATATCTTATGCCATCTCTATCACTGACCTTTCCTATTCATTCAAATAATATAATTGTGTTTAAAGTGTACCTGTCACCAGTTTTTTTTTGCATATAAGCTGCTTCCACCACCAGTGGGTAGTGATGAGGGAACCCGAACTGTAAAATTCGGGGGCTGCACCATCGTGCACAGATCTCGAACAATGGTTTCCCTGGGAAATTTGTGTTACAATTCTAGTCCGGGGCTGTAAAACAAAACGCGTTATTAATAAACATTATCATTATATTTACTGCGTCCCGCGGCGAGCATCCTGCTGTCCTGGCCGCATTTACTTCCGGGATATTCACTGCACTGCTGAGAACCGCTTCAGTTCTTGGCAGTGTTCATGGTGACTTCAGGGGTCACCCAAGTTCATGGCTCAGCCATGAACTCTCGTGCCGTTTCGTGCAGGCACTCAGCTCAGCCTGAGCCTGATTGTCCTCTGAGCAGACACTTGTCTGCTCAGAGAGATGAAGCAGAACTGAAACTGCTCTGCTGTGAATTATGTCAGAGGGAGGGTTTTTTTTAAATCAAAGATGGTGTCCCTAAATGTGTGTTTTTTTTTTATTGCTAATAAAAAATGCTGTACTGTCAAAATACAGGGAAGCCAATTATTTTGATTAAATTATTTAAATAAAAAGAAAAAAAATCCATAGGTTCCATATTTTGATCGTCAGCCAGGTAAAACCTGGGGGTTAGGATTCTAGCGTGGTAAGGCCCAAGCGTTTTGGGCTCCCCACACTGAAAAAACACAGCCGCCCCTGGAAACTGTGCATTCATCGCAGTGCCATTTCCAGGCACTTGACCCAGCTCTTCCAGCCGCCTGGTGGGGGGTGGCACACTGGGGGGTAATGGGGTTAATACCAGCTTTGTATTGTCAGCTATTACTGAGCCTGAAAGTCATGGTGTCAGGCCAAGATTTCTAGTAAACATAAAAAAAAAAAACAAACACAGACAAATTTTTTTTTATTAGAAATAAAACAAAAAACACTTTTAGGGACACCATCTTTAATTACAAACTCTCCCCGACATGATCCACAGGCAGAGCATGTTCAGCTCTGCTTCGTTGCTCTGAACAGACAAGCATCTGTTCAGAGGGACAAGCAGACTCAGGCAGAGCTGGGTGCAGTGAGAAAGGTCACTTGAGTTTATTGCTGAGCCATGAACTCTGTGACCCCTGACATTACCGCGAATGCTGCTGAGAACTGAAACAGTTCTTGGCAGTGCAGTGAAAATCCCCAGAAGCTAATGATTGGCCTGGAAGTAGACAGCAGGACGCGTGTCAGCTGGCCCAGTAAGCATAATGAATGCTTATTAATAATGTGATTTGTTTTAAAGTCCCTCCCATTGAATAACTGTAAAGTCCAAGCTGAGCATTCGGACGCAAGTTCGAGTTATGTCCGGTCCCAAACTCTGACGTTACAAAAAGATCCGGACGAGTCCACTGATCACTACCAGTAAGGCCCTATAAACCGTATTCTGGAATGCTGTATATAAATCCCTAAGCCAATCTGTATTATGCAAAAAAACAGCTGTTATAATCACCTAGGGGGAGGGGCGACGGTCCAGTCTGATGGTGCTGCTGGTCTTCATCCGGTTCATCCTTTCTTATAATCGCCGTCATCCTTCTCTGCTTCACATGCATGCTGAGTCCTAAGTCAGACACACAATGTTTCCTCCATTGCACTTCTGTGCACTTTTCTGTCTCTGAGGACAGAGTAAAGTATTGTAATGCTTGCGCACTAAACGGGTGTTCCTTGACTTTCCCCCACACCTGTACATTATAATACTTTGCATCATTTTCAGCAAGGCAGAGCAAAATGTGCAGGAGCTCAATGAAGGAGACTTTTCAATATGTTTGTTTTTCTCATACTCTCTCCTCACTACATCTGTGCTCATCACCTCCTTGCTCCCCATACTATTTTTGCACCCATCCCCCCTCACCACCCATACTCTGTCCACACTCATACCCCCTCACTCCCGATACTGTGTTCACACCCATGCCGCCTCACGTCTCATACAGTGTCTACACCCATCTCACCTTACTTCCCATACTTTGTCCGTACCCAGGCCTCCTTACTCATTGTTTCTGCACCCATCTCACTCTCTTGCTCCTCTTACTGTTTCTAAAATTTACCCCACAGCATACCAAAATGTGTCTTCACCTATCACCCCCTTGCTCCCTATTCTGGGTTATTATTTTTGTAGCGCCATTTATTCTTAGGCGCTTTTACATGTGAAAAGGGACATACATAGACAAGTACAATAATTATAAACAATACAAGGTAGACAGAGTATAGATGGAGAGAGGTCCCTGCAGCAAGTGCTGACTGTTTACAAGGGATGGGTGAGGATACACTAGGAGATGGCAGGGCTGGTCGTGCGACCGTTTGGTGGACTAAGGATCACTGGAGGGTGTAGGCTTCAGGTTCCTTTTGAAGGTTTTAGTGGTAGCTGAGAGTCTGGTGTGTTGGGGCAGAGAGTATGGGGAATGCACAGGAGAAATCTTGTAGTGTTGTGAGAATGGTACACAGGGAATAGAGAGTTTAGGAGGAGTCTTGGTACGAGAATGTCAGGGTTACATGTGCAGGTTAGGTATACTCAGTCTGAAGCCTTCACTTTGCCCAGAGAGGAGAGGCTGGGGTATAGCAGGAAGACAGGTGGATTAGTCAGGTAACACTTTAGGATAGATTGGAGGGGTACAAGAGTGCTAGAGAGAATGCCATGGAGTAGGAGGTTGCAGAATTTGAGGCAGGAGATGATGGGGGCATGTACAAGTGTTTCTGCAGTTTCTTGTTCAAGGAATATATGGATCCAGGAAATATTTTTGAGTTGGAGACTGCGGAGGTGGCAAGGGTTTGGATATGTGGCTTGAAGGAGAGGTCAGAGTTGAGGATTACACAGAGTCACCAAGCATGCTGGACTGGAGCGAATGAGCAGCCATTGACTTTGATGGATATGTCTGATGGTGTGGAAGAATGAGAAGTGGGAAATATGATAACTTCAAGAAGTGCAAGATGTTCACCACTGTGTGCGATAGCCGGACTCGGGGTGCAGTGTGTCTGGGACAGCAGATCTTCAATGTGCCTATCCTGGGAGCACACAAACTAGAAATAAGGAAAAAAAGAGTGCAATAGGGTCTTATCTTTGGATGTCTTTTGTAGTGCAAATAATTGTAGCTGGTCACCTAGGATGGTTGTGTGACCCACAACCAATATAACCGTATAGTATGGCTGCTGCAGCATCCAACAGTCCACATGCAGGCAGTGTAAACAGAAGACAAACTCAAAGGACAGTGTTTCGTAGATCTGCGCTGCTCATATGATGAAATGACCGCAGTTGTAAGGTGGTTAAAAGCCATCACTACCTTACAACTGTGGTTATTTCATCATATGAGCAGAGCAGATCTACGAAACACTGTCCTTTGAGTTCGTATTCTGGGAGCAGGCCACTACCAAGCAGCGCAACCACACTGTCCTGACTTGTCCTACAGTATGTATTTTCTGACAGGGAGAGACGCTTTGACCAGTACATGGACTGCTTTAGCTGCTCAAGTAACTCAAATGGTTGCCGCTGGTGCAATGACCAGTGCATGTCCCTGAACTAGAACTCCAGCAGGGAGTGATCTCGTCATACGAGCCATGTCCAAAGAGCAACCATGGCTTCTACTGCAACAAGAAGACAAACTGCAAGAGCTGCACCATAACTGCCAGTGGGAATTGTGGAACCAGTAGTGCAATGGCCTGCTAGAAAACATTTGTGGAGCCAACTGGCATTTGGTGGGAAGCTCCTGCCTGAAAATCACCCAACACCAAGGGCATTTGCAACAACTCCAAGCTGTCGTGCCGCGACCAGAATGCCATGCTGTCGTCCCTCATTACCCTGAAGAAAAGTGGAGTTTGTGGTGAAGCATTTGCAGAACATGCAGTCAAATTGAGCTCACCTCTTGGTTCTCAAATCCCCACCTCTGTTTGCTGCACATACTCTTCCTCACTTTTGCATTTGCTGCACATAATACTCTCCCCCTCTCTCCCCTCCATTTGCAACACAAATACTCCGTCCACTGTTTGCAGCACATACTATTCCCCCACCTCTGCAGCACATAATACTCTCCCATCTCCATTTGCAGCACATCATACTCTTCCCCCTCTGTTTGCAGCACTGATATTCTCTACTCTCCTCCTCTGTTTACAGCACATACACTCCTTCCTCTCGTTTGCAGCACATCATACTCTCCCATCCCCCTTCGTTTGCAGCTCATAATACTCTCCCACCCTCCTCATTTGCTGCACATACTCTCTCTCTTCTCCATTTGTTGCACATAATACACTCCCACCCTCCCTCTTCACCATTCCCCCCCTTGCAGTACAATCCGCCCACCCCTCTTTTGCATCACATTATACTTTTCCATCCCCCCCCTCTATTTGCAGAACATCATACTTGCTCCCCTCCGTTTGCAGCACATCATACCCCCCTTTGTTTTCATCACGCTATTCTCCCACCCTCCCCCTCCATTTACAGCACGTAAACTTTGTATGTTTAACAATAAAATGAACAGCGGTGCCAGATCCGTCACATGGTGGCACTGGATGGACGACTTTGAATATAATAAGACAAAAATATAACATCCACTGTTCATATTAAATTTGAAGGTAATAAGCTATAGGATCCAGTGCTTGTAATCTGTTCCCAGCGCTCATACTATCATACCATTTCATTTTTTATCGACTTTGAATATAATGGTCTATGTGGCTTCCATCATGGTGTCCAGGATTTTACCAGTATTCTTTTGAGGCAGAGCCTTCATCCCTGAGATTTACCATTTCTTCCCTATGTGCAGAACACTGTAGCACATTTAGCCCCTTGTTTGTTTAGACGAAAACCAAACAATGCTGTTAAATATTGAAATTATGCACAATAAGGAGAGGTTTGGCAAAGCAAACTGATGCAAGAGTAGCATTAAAAGTGGGATTGTCTGTATATGGAATGCTTTTTCTTCCCTTCTCTTTCTTTGACTAATTTCACCGAAACCAGCAGTGAAAGCTGACACAGCACATCATCAAAATGCACGGCTGCTGCCAAACAACGTAGCAAATGCTAATTTCATTTGTCTTGCTTCTCGTGCCAAATCGTACCAGTTTACTAACAAAGCAAAAATGTAAATAAGGGAAACTGTTTCAAGGCTCTGTTTTCTTTTTTCTCTTCCCTTTTTTTTTTTTTTGGCCTAAATCTTCTATCAGCAGTTTCCTCAGCAGTATAGTGTCCGTTAAATATTAAACAGGGCACAAGGTCTCTGAAAGATAGAATGCTGAGAGAGGCCATTATGTGGGACGTGTGAGGCTGCCTTTCATATCAACCATTTCAGTACAGAAAGGGATTATAATCCTGCTATATTGTTTTACTGAAATTGCAAGTACTGCTGTAAACGTGCAAATAGCCAAGAATAACACATAAATACCAAGTATTCACATGTATAATACTGAATCTTGAGTCCTCCCATAGTATTTAAAGCACTTGTTTTGTGGTTTTCTTTATTATAAATAAATGATAAAATATACAATAAAAACATTTTCGGTAAGTGTGAAAATAATTTATGCACACTAAATTTTATCTTTTTTTCTGCTCGTAAAAGTTGACATAGTTAGTCACGTTGGCCATACAGAAGTGTTTGTTTAGCCGAATGAGTCTGTGTCTCAGAACTTCCATCAGACATCTATCCGGGAAACCAAAGTGGTCAGCGGTTTGAAATCGGACATGCCCAATTGCTAGGGATGAGCGAGTACCAAAATATTCGGAATGGCTATACTCGTAATGAGTACTTTGTAATACTCGCATACTCATCCAACTAGTGATTCCAATGTTAGTCAATTGGTGATGGGTCCACCCACAAACATTCAGCCATACAACACACATTTGCGGGACTGGGCAGGAGGGTGGGCTTTTTTGAGTTTTCTTAGTATACAACACATTGCTGTACCCCCCCAGATAGACTCTAACATTCAAGCTGATCTCACCGGGGTGCCGACTCCCTGTGTGTACTGAAGGGAGTTGTCAATTTGTGTCAGCTCAAGATCGACACATCACTCGAGCAACAGTGTTACCCGCTGAGTAACGAGTATCACGTATACTGTAATATCCATGCAAGTAACAAGTATATTTGCTCATCAGTAACGATCGCCATCTTCTCCAATTATCAATTTTCCTGCAACCCCATACACATTAGTTTCCAACAAACCTGTTGATCTTTCAGTAAATCCGATAATAGCCTAGTCAGTTAAGGCCCAGTCACACATAAAGACGTACCAGTGATCACAATAACAATAACAATGTGCTGGTGCGTCGTTTTTCACATCGCTGGTAAGATGTCAAACAGGTATCTCACCAGCGATGTGAAAAACGACGCACCAGCGATCCAGAATTATACCGAGGTTTTTAAGAATTGTCACTCCATAGCATAGCATTGAGATCGTTGGTCATTGTCCCTGTCAAATACAACGATGGAGCGCTCCCAGCGGGAGCACAACAACGTAGAAATGACCCAGAGCAGTGTGTAACGATCAGTGATCTCACAGCAGGGGCCAGATTGTTGGTGCGTGTCACACAGAACGAGATCGCTAACGGGATCGCTGTTGCGTCACAAAATTTGTGACGCAACAACGATCTCGTTTTGTGTGACAGGGCCTTTACATGTATGTTTTGTCCAACAATAAAGTATAGTAATGGATTTTAAAATAACAAAAAACAAACACAATTTAAGGGAGCTTTTCAGGGGGTTGTCCACTACTGGGGCAATGCCATCTCAATCCCCATGTTTAGCCCCATTAAAATAGTTAAAAAATAAAAAAACTCGCCTCGCATGCATTTTGGCGCTTGCTTTCCTGGTGCTTACGTGAGGATGTGGTGTCACTTAAGCCCCGTGCCCAGTTACCGCCAGTTTCTCTCTCCCTGCTTTCGGATGTATTAGTAATCTACAGGTACTACATCTCTTCCTGTTGATTACTCATATGTCCGAAGACAGGGTGAGAGAAGCTAGAGATGGAATAAGAGGGAAAGCTGGTGTGTATATGAATAGGGATCACCAGAATAATAATAGAAAAAATACAAAAATCTTTATTAATCCCCAAAGTATAGAACAGACAAAAAGTCACAATTAAAAACAATTATAATATAGCAAACGTTAAAGCAGTGAACACAGTGTGTGTAAATTACCACTACCCACTCTCTTGCAACTAATCAAACCCTGGTGGTAAAGTACAAGATGCAGATCGATAACAAAATACAATCAATAAATATACAATTTGGTCAGAAAGCTCATATATATAATACATAAGGTAGAGGAAAAGGGGCAATGTAATAATAATAAATCCTAAATCTGGATAATAACCCCTATAACAATACTCTTATAAGGCAGACAATGGGGCCATATAGATAGAATATAGTGCCTAAATAACAGCCAAAATGGAGAAAGGAATAATTTGAGTCCTCCCCTGAGGAAGCCATGATTCCACATGGCTACATGGTTTTCTATTTCCTAATCATTTGACTATATATTCCTGGATGGTGTAGGTCTGTGGTGCCCTCCATTTGTATCCTTTCATAAGCCAGAGATTGAGCGCAGGGCTCCTGTGATGTCGCATCCTAACGTGAGCGCCATAACTGTTGGAAACTCACTGGAACAGGAGATGAGTATAGACATTTTATTTTAACGAGGCAAAATAAGGGGGATGACAAAGGATTGTCCTAGTAGTGGGCAACCCCTTTAAGCTTTAGTACGATTTGGGAAGTTTACTTTAATATGTGACATACTACTCCCTTCAGTTTAGTGGGCAGTGCTGCAGACAGAACTAAACTCTGCCTTTTAGTTGCTAGCAATCCCACTTTATTTTGCTATCCTGTGTGACCATTTTAGAAGTAAACGATCTGCAATATACTTATTATTTAACCAGGGGCATGTTTAGTATTATGGACTATCTCTTCTGACTCTTTTGTATCACATCCAATGTTAACTTCTTCAGCTTTTTTTATTTTATTTTTTTAAACCATTTTCCAAGAATATTTAATGAATAAATCAAGATGAATATAAATGGCATTAGATGGTGGCCCGATTCTAACGCATCGGGTATTCTAGAATACCTTGTACAGGAGTGAACTGCGTCACACTGACTGACAGCCTTGCAGACAGAAGTGAAATGCATCACACTATGAGTGAAAGCCTTGTAGACAGGAGTGAACTGTGTCACACTGTGAGCGGCAGTTCAAATTGTGCGCCAATATTGCAATTTGAATACCGCGACGCTCATTGGTGGCCGCGGCTGTCGGCAACCAAGAAGAGACTTGGCGCGCAGTTTGAATGCCACATCTCACAGAAGCGGCATTCAAACCACGTACCGCTTCTCTCATTGGTCGTTGCTGAACGCGGTGACCAATCAGAGGAGCAGCGCACGCCAAGACTCGCATTGTATTTAAAATATGGCGGCATGGCGAACGCCGCTATTCTGACTGGTCGGCGCTGAATGCGGCGACCAATGAGAGAAGTTGGGGGCGGTTTGAATGCCCCTTCTCTGATTGGTCACCGCGTTCAGCGCCGACCAATCAGAATAGCGGCGATCGCCATGGCGCACATTGTATTTCAAATATGGCGTCGTGGCACGAGCCGCTCCTCTAATTGGTCGCCGCGTTCAGCCGCACATTGTATTTGAAATATGGCGCCATGGCGTATGCTGATATTCTGATTGGTCACCGCCGTGGCGCCATATTGTATTTGAAATATGGTGCTATGGCGCGTGCTGCTATTCTGATTGGTCGCCGCGTTCGGTGCCGACCAATCAGAATAGCGGCGTACGCCATGGCACCATATTTCTAATACACTGGCACCATTGTACTCGGTGTATTTGAAATAGAGCACCATAGCGCTCGCCGCTATTCTGATTGGTTGCCGCGTTCAGTGCCGACCAATCAGGATAGCGGCGCGCGCCATGGAGCCTTATTTAAAATACAATGTGCGTGCTGCTCCTCTGATTGGTCGGCGCTGAGCGCGGCGACCAGAGGAGCAGTATTCAAACCGCGCGCCAAGCCACGCTACTTCTTGGATTGGTCGCCGCGGTGGCCTATCAGAAGAGTACAGCGCCTTGGCGCGCGGTTTGAATGCCGCGAAGGGCACTACCGCTGCGAGCAGCCGGGAGATGACCGGCTGCCATCCGGTCATCTCCCAGCTAGCTCGCCGCTGACCGGAGCTCAGCCACGGCTACTGCTGTGCATAGGTCTGCGGCTCACCAGCCGGGAGATGACTCCCGGCTGGCGAGCCGCGGACCTCTGTGCCACAAGTAGCCGCGGCTGAGCTTTGGTCAGCGGCTGGCCTGCTGACGCCGGTCATCTCCCGGCTGACTCGCATGCGCTGTGGCCACCGTCGGTCGGACCCGTGTATCCTAGCGACAGCGCCTATTTGCATAGTCTATGCTCATTGGAATGAGTGGCCTCTGTCTGGCGCGCAATTCCGTGACAGACAGAGAACATTAGACGATTATATAGTAGATACTGCATTTCTGAAAATAGCATAGATGTTATTTGTTGTTAATCATTCTTTCTTTCACAATTGAAGCAGCTGAACACTTAACACCTCTCCACCGGATTCTCTGTTTAGTTCAGCACCTTCTCGGTGACTACAGCTCTGGCTGTTTAAATGGTTATAGTTTCAGCACAGGCTGTGCCTTTAATTCCAGTATGTTTTCACTTGTTGGATTTACTGGTTTTGATGTTTTCATGTTTTGTTAGAACAAACTGCTCTATCACACCAATCTGTGGCATAGCAAGGGGAGAGGGGGCTCTATTACATTAAAAACAAGACCCCCTTCTGGCATTGGTTAAAGAGTGTAATTAAAATGAACACTTATTTACCATAAATCACGGTTTGTGTTACTTTTTTATATTTCATTCTTAAGATCTCCACAAATTTGCCTTTTAAATGTTGTACTTTGAATAAAAAAATGTTATTGAAATTTAAGATAGAACTAAAATATTAAAATCTGAACATCCTCAGTGGTTGATATCTTTTAATGGCTAACAAATGGTGACAAATAGCAAGCTTTCGAGACAACTCTGGTCTCTTCTCAGGTCTCTTCAGGCTGCTATAAGACAAAATCTGATGTTCTGCATATATATACACAACATGACATGAAATACTGCAGTTAAGACAAGTGAGGTGGAGCAGAACACGAATGAGATGGGGTGACAGGGGCGGACCTTCCGTTGTGCAGCTGGTTCAGCTGTACCAGGGCCCCAACCGGTTAGGGGGCCCCTCAAGCACCTGCAGGGGGCCCTGCACAGCCGCCCCCCGTAACCCTGTGTCAGAGGAGAGGAGGTTAACTGAGGGAAGCTTCCTGCTTCCCTTGGCCTTTCCCGCCCCTCCTCTCCTCTGCCGCCAATGGCTCCCAGAGCTGCGATGCGCGGCTCGGCGCAGGTAGGAGCCGCACGCAAACCCCCCCCCCTCCCCTGATCCTCACCTACACCTGCTAGCACCAAATATCCTCCCACCCGATCCTCAACTACAACTGCTAGAGCACCCCCCGGCCCTCACCTACAACTGCTAGTAGCACCCGTCCCCCCCGCTGCTCACCAGCAGCTTGAGGGGCTAAAGTATTACTGCTGCGCCAGGGCCCGCCAGGCTCACGTTCCACCACTGTGGGGTGAAATGGTTTAATACACTACAAACATAAGATAGAACTAAACATTTTTAAAAGGGCTCACGTACAATGAAGGAAGTCTTTGTCATTCTCATCTTCACCAATTTCTTACAGCTCCTATTCCGCCACTTACCTGTTCATCGTTACCTAGTGGTACCTACTTTCTGGTCCTATCAGACAATATGAAAATAACAGGAAAGACCTGTTTAGCAAAATACAGATCACAGCAGTGATCAGCGGTTACAACCTGAACAGCCTTTATATATATATAGTATTGTTTTGAGCAATGAATTTACCCTCTTTACAGAATGTCGAAAAGACATCTCTAGACTCAGTGGAACCCATTTAGAAATTGTGCAGCTGAGTAGTGATTTCACAATTTTTCTAGAGGAAAATAAGCAGAGAATCTGAGAGATTGCATAATCTAAGGGGAATGAGTTTAAAGGAATGGTCACTTTTTCACCCTTCAGAGATGCTGTTTAAATTTGTAATTTTGTCTGATGCTGATAAATGTATAGACATTTTCTTATTATCATCATCATCATCATCATTATTATCATCATTGTTATTATTATTGATGCAGATTTCATCCTGATTATTAAAACAAACAAAAAGTAAACCCAGTAATTTATCTTTACCATAAATTAATGAAAGAGTGTAGACCATAGAGGATAGATCTTGATGTTGTTCTTGTATATATTAATATCCATTTAATATTACCTAGGACTAAATCTTGCTTAGCATAGAGCATATGTGACCTGTGCAGTTGGCAGGGTTATTACTGTCAAACGCTTTTATAGAAGCGTCCGTATTTATAACTTCCAGTCTTGGCTGCTCTATGGAATGAATTCCTGCCATGTGCTTTCTCAGATACATAGAGGCATGTAATCAGTTGGCGACAAGATATGGAAATTAATATGCCCAACATGTTGGATGCCTAAATAGGAACACTCAAAAGAAATGCAACATTTCTTCCCTTTTCTGTTACTTGCTGTTTATATTTTCTTACTACCTTAAAAATCACTACTAAAAGTCGAATTTTTTTCTATATCCAATTCATACAATACAGCCTTTAATTTTTATTAAGCACATGTCCTACTTTGTGATTGGCTAGCCTTCTTTTTCTTCAGTCATTTTACCTTTGCTTGGTCTCAAATGACTAGAAGCTGGTGGTGCATCGTAGGGTGGCTCTTCAGGTTCAAACTGTAGTTTAGGGGTGAACTAAAGTCATTTTACAGATAAAAGATTGTTGGTGGAATTATGGGAGCCCAAAATAAGATGCATTGAGACTTGTAATGAAGAAAGTCTCGGTAAAAGCTTCATACTTCTAGGAAACAATTTTGGAATGACACTCAAAATGAGAAAGAGCCTTTCATCTCTATTGTGGCATTGTATACCTGGCATAGGAGGGTATTTGTCATTTGAGCTCTTTCACTCCAAAACCAAAGTTATTATTTTCCTTTCTTTAGCCAAGTATCCCACCATTATTTAGCAATTCTTTATCATCAATTCCTGTCACTATTTTATTGCATTACACTACAGGCCATACTAGTGTAAATTTTGTGAGAACTCCATAAAACCTAGAAACGGTAACGGTTTGTAGCTCGCCAAAAATCTGTTGGGTCTTGGCCAGAACAAATACCATGATTACCTTGCCATTCTCCTTTTCCCTCATTCCCTTATTAGATTGCAATATTTTTTCCATGATGATCCAGATTAAGTAACTGGTTTCATCACTCATTCTCTATCCATGATGCACCTTTTGAATGCTGTGCAGCATCCCCGTGATCTGATTTGTCGTTGACTAATGAATAACAGAATTGGTTTTGGCATGAGACAAACGGAATGCCGACATCAATCCAGAAATGCATTAATCTTTAATAATCCACATCTGCATGTTTTATAAATGGTGTAACCAGTGATTGTTAATGTTGATACTCTCCTTTCCAAAAAGAAAGTGACAAGGAGCTTGTGCTTGGAAACTTCATTAAAAGCGATCAAATGAGTGTTCTCACTGA
Source organism: Allobates femoralis (assembly GCA_033576535.1). NCBI lineage: Eukaryota > Metazoa > Chordata > Amphibia > Anura > Aromobatidae > Allobates > Allobates femoralis. The sequence goes on from JARQOC010000001.1 coordinate 451,997,154, forward strand.
CCTTGCTGAGGGTACTGAACTAATGAAAGTTTTAACTTGATTAAAAAGGCATAAAGACTTGAAAAACAGTAGTCTAGTCTTCTTTTTTTTTTGCTTTTGACAAGGTTATGGAGATACAGGAGAAATACCATCATTGATAAAGGATCAAGATGACAAGTGTACTTTGCATAAAACAATAAATATACACATGAGAACCTTATTTTGCTTTAATATAATATCACTATAATCAGATTGTTTTATCATGGCCATGAGACTGATGAAAATGTCATTTAGGTTCCTTTATGGAGACTTGAAAGTTGCTGACATGAGGGCAATTGTCAATATTGAAATTGCAACACCAAGAAGAAAAAGTCAGAGTTATGAATACCACGGAATTGACAGACATGCTACTTATATGCAAATGATTAAAACAAAATGGAAACCTTATACAAATTATATTACTTAATTTAGTATCGAGTATGAGCATTACCTGCAGAAATACATGCACGCACAAACACACACTATCGGAGAGGTGGTTATTGGTTGATAGATGTTCTGCCAAGCTGAATGCACTTGTGTATGTAAATCATCAAAATCTACTGTTGGCAGGTCTCTGTGATTGCTGACCACTGACTCCTCAAATGGGCATAGAGGCGAAACAAGTCTGGAGATGCAGCAGGCCATGGTAGTACGATTGACTTGAAGGTGTACGAGCAATTATGTGGCCTAGAGATGTATTGAAAATTGTTCTTGGGACACTTTGGAGACAGAGAATTTAGCTATCTGTAGGTCTTTGGAGTGAGGTAGGAAATGGGAGTAACCAGAGGAGACTTAAGCAAACACAGGGAGAACATACAAACTCTTTATTGGAATTGCCGATTAATAATCTTGATTATCTGTGAAAAAGATAACATTAGTACTTTCAATCTAGCCATGAAGTATAGCTTCTAGTGCTTGAAGATGCTAAAGCATGGCACATGAGCACTACATCCTATATAATGTTACTAGAGCGCCTACAGACACACCACCTAGATTATCGCCATTCTAGCGATGCCAATGTTAAGTACACTGCTCCAAAAAATAAAGGGAACACTTAAATAACACAATATAACGACAAGTCAATTACGCTTCAGTGAACTCAACGTATACAGTTATGACACAATACCGATTGTGAATCAATTTCTTCTGCTGTTGTGCAAATGGAACAGACGACAGGTAGAAATTATAGTCAATTAGCAGGACTCTCCCTATAAAGGAGTGTTTGTACAGGTGGTGACCACAGATCATTTCTCTCTCTCTTCTCATGCTTTTTGGTGGCTGTTTTGGTCACTTGCAGTCGACTTACCTCTGTCTAGCACATGGAATTCTGTGCGGCCCTCCAAAGAAATGCTTACTCACACCATTACTGACCCACTGCCAAACTGGTCAGGCTGGAGGATGTTAAAGGCAGCAGAATGTTCTCCACAGTCTCCAGACTCTTGTCATTTTATAGCAGGGGTGGGCAACTCCAGGCCTCGATGGCTGCACACTGTGCAGGTTTTCAGGATTTCCTTAGTATTGCACAGAGGTTGGAATCATCACCAGTGCAGATAATTATATTATCACCTGTGCAACACTAAGGAAATCCTGAAAACCTGCACTGTGTGCGGCCCTCGAGGCCTGGAGTTGCTCACTCCTGTTTTATAGGGATGTCTTGCTAATTTCCTATCATTTCTACCTGTTGTCTGTTCTGTTTGCACGAAAGGAGGACACATTGATTCACAATCAGTGTTGTTTCATAAGTAGACAGGTTGATTTCACAGAAATAGGATTGACTTGGAGTTACATTGCGTTGTTTAAGTGATCTCGTTATGTTTTGAGCAGTGTACTTCACAGTACTATAACTCCAAAACTATAGTACTAAAATGGATATTACCACCATACAATGACCATATAATGGTGACTTCAGTTATACACCAGTCCTCTGCAGGATATATATATATATATATTATATATTATATATATATACACATTAAATGACTGCAGCACTCCTTTTTCTTTTATTGGGCATTCAGGTTTACAGGGCATTGTTTTGAGACAAGTCTCCCTTCTTCCAGCAGCTGCTGGAAAAAGGGAGACTTGTCCTGAAACGTTTATTCTTAATTTTATTTTTATTTTCTGGGGGTCTTAGTACATACATTGGCCAATATCTGCTTGCTCATCAACCACTCCACGGTGACCCCAGATCTGATGAGTCCCACGCTGACATCCCTGTCCTCCTTGTCCTCCCTATCCCACTTCCAAGTGGGTGGACACCATCTCAACCTCAGACCACCTGGGGGCGATGAGGGTGCCAAGTGCAGCTGCGGAGCCAGCAACTCCACACATTAGACATAAATATATAATATATATGTATGTTTATGATGTACAGTCATTGCTGAAAGTCAGAAAAGAATAAAAAATCTGCAGCTCATCCAAAGTAAATTATTTTCTCATTTATTTCATTGTGGTGCAAAGATTACATCCACATAGAATCTTCACATATAGAGAAACGGCACTCACCGGGTCAAGTCTGTGCTTTTTGTTTCAGGTACGCAATTCACACTTTGCAGGGAGGGAGGAGACAGAGGATGACAACGGCACCGTTTCGCGCTGTGTGCGCTTCAACGGGTCTTGGGTCATGATGACCCGTTCAAGCGCACACAGCGCGAAACGGTGCCGTTGTCATCCTCTCTCCTCCCTCCCTGCACCGTGTGAATTGCGTACCTGAAATAAAAAGCACAGAATTGACCCGGTGAGTGCCGTTTCTCTATATGTGAAGATTCATTGCTGGCACCGCTGGTTCATGCACCGGTCGCTCCTTGGAAGTCCGCCTTGCAGCCTGCAGCTCTGGTGCCCTTCCTCTTCCCCAGCTGATTACATCCACATAGGGCAAGGTTTCAAAGATGCGCTTCCGCTGGCTGCAGACAGCCTTTGTCAATCAATTACTGAAATTGTTGGCACATTTGAAATTGTTTCAGAAAATTAAGTTTTTCTGCCAGAAAATTATTGCAATTACATAGGTTTTGTAATACACATGTTTATTTCCTTTGTATGTATTGAAACAACACAAAAAAAGCAAATTTAAAATAATTTCACACTAAACTTTTAAAATGGTCAGACATACCATATTTTTGGATTATAAAACGCACTTTTGTGACCCCCAAATTTTGCAGGAAAGTGGTGTGTATGTCTTATAATCCGAATTTATTATGTGCTGTTCTGTAGGGGAGGGAGGTGGCTTTGGAGGGGTGTCCGAGGGCTAGAGAAGGTCATGTGGGCGTGCTCATTAAGCTCATGTGATATGTACTGCATCCCCCTGTCGATCACCTCAATGCTGAAGCCGATGCCGAAAGGTGAGCGGGAGGACAGCGCAGATTACATGAGCCTGTACTTGCCCCCAATTCTGGATATGGCCCCCCTCACAATATATGTCCCCCTGCTGGTGCGCACACAAAAATAATAGCAATGTTAACTACCTGTCCCAGCTCAGCGGTGTCTTCCTGTGTGCCACCATCTGATCATGTGACTGGCACAGTGCAGTGCTGTCATCGCTGTGTGCTCCAGTCACATGATCAGATGCCCGGACACACAGGAAGACACTGCTGAGCTGGGATCAGGGAGCTACGGAGAGGTGAGTTAACATTGTTTATTTTTCCGTGTGTGTATGGCAGCAGGAGGAGGACATACAGCGTAATGAGGGGCTATATACCAGGACAAGGGGGCCCATATCCACTGATTGTAAAACGGACACTGGCATTATAAGATGGACCCCATTTAACATTGAACATTTTTTTTTCTTTCTCCTTCACCAAATTTGGGGTGCATCTTATAAAGCGAAAAATACGGTACTTGTTAGCTCCTTTACAAAATTGTGGGTAAACAACTTTTTTTCAGCTTATGATAATCATTCAAACTCTCCTGCGGCAAGTAACCGGTGTGAGCCATATGAAAATCACACCTGAAACCAGATAAAAGGACAAGTTGACTCAGTCTTTGCATTGGGTGTTAGTGTGTGCCACACTAAGAACAGGGAACAGAAAGAGAAGAAAACTGTCTGAGGACTTGTAACCTTGAGATTGTTGACATTTTTCAACAATTTTTGTTCTCAAGTCTATCTTTAGAGATCTTGTTGTTCCTTTAGGTCACTTCATACGCTAGGATATCGTTAATGATATCGTTGAAACGTCATGGATTTGTGAACGTTCTAACGATATCGTTAGTGCGTTCTTGCGTGTGAACGAACGATGTAGGAAGGAAAAATCGTTGGACCGTTCATCCAAAAATTTCGATCCGGACCTCAAATCTATCGTTTGTCGTCCAATTAAGCATTTGTGAAGCGGCAACATCGTTCAGTGTGACACCTTTTTGAACGATGTTGTTCATATTTCTCCTATTCCTGCCACTTTGAAAAATCGTTCAAACATTCTTCTGCAAATAGCTGGAGAGTTGCCAAGTGTAAGATCGTTAACGATATCATTGCATCTGACAATGCACTAACGATGCCAGAAGGATCACAGTCACGTCACATAGCTAACGATCTCGTTCACCTATATCCTTTTTTTTGATCAGGTAGTATTGTTTTATCAACATAAACGAACATTACAGGTAGCATGACAATGCCAATAAAGTAAAGCATAGCCCTTGGCATCCAAAAGAAAAACTACTACAGTTATAATAAAGCAACAAAAACAGAGCTTGTAGAGGAAAAAAGAAAAGAACAGACGCCCTACCCTTCCCATCCCCTCCCAAGACGATCCCATTCTCCCTTAGGCAGCCAGACGTAGTTAAATACGAAACCAGGTAAAGTAACATTCAAGAATCAGGCATGAGTCACCTTCTGGGTAGATCACTACAAATCAGGAGAGGCCAGTCCGGGGAATCCAGCCAGCCACTCCAAATATTAGAGAAAACCCTCTCCTTCCCTCGCTTGGAGTAAATGGCTTTCTCCCTGCGTCGTTCACCTATATCCTAGCATGTGAAGCGGCCTTTCGTCCATGGTGCGCAACATAATCAAGATGTTTACAACCTATGGCACTGCAGCTAATCTTCCTGGATGTGAACGGCTGACAAAAATTGATGAAAGGTTGCAGCACAGGACAGTCTGTATGGTGGATAAGCTGCCCCAATCAAGTTCCAAAGAAAGTCACGTGGCTCTCCAGGCTCAAGGTGCATCCGTGTCAGTGCGAACTATCCATTGACATTTAAATTAAATGAAATGCTATGGCAGGAGAATCAGGAGGACTCAACTGCTAATACAGAGATACAGAAAACCTAGACTGTAGTTTGCAAAAATGTACGTGAATAAACCAAAATACTTCTGGGAAAGCATTAAGTGGACAGATGCGACCAAGATAAAGCTTTGTGGTAAAACACATCACTCTGTTTACCGAAAATGGAATGAGGCGTACAAAGAGAAGATCACAGTACCTACAGTCAATTGTTGGGGAGGAGATCTTTTGGAGTTGTTTCTCTGCCTCTGGCGCTCAGTGCTTTAACTGTATGCAAGGCATCATGAAATATGAAGATTACCAAAGGATTTTGAGTCGCAATGTAGTTCATAGTGTCAATAAGCTTGTTTGAGTTCTGGGTCCATGAGTCTTCCAGGAGAACAATGTCCCCCCATATTCTTGAAGAAGCACCCAGAAATGGTTGGAAACAAGTGCTGGAGAGCGTTCTGAAGTAACCAGCAATGAATCTTGATCTATATCACACTGAAAATCTGTGGAGAGCTCTCAAAATTGCTGTTGGGAGAAGACACCCTTCAAATATGAGAGACCTGAAGCAGTTTTCAAAAGAGTGGTCCTTAATTCCAGTTGAGAGATCTAAGAAGCTTGTTGATGGTTATAGAAAACAATTGATTACAGTTAATTATTCCAAAGGATGTGCAAACAAATATTAAGTTTTTGTTCGGCCCATTTTTGGACTTTTTGCTCTGTGTTTTTTTTTGTGTTGTTCCAATACACACAAAGAAAATAAGTGGTTATAGCAAAACATATACGGTAATTAAAATATTTTTTTAGGGAGAAATGCTTCATTTTCTGTAACAAATTTAACTCTGGGCACACTTTCGACCATGACAGTATAGATACTTACCAGTGATGATCTTAATAATTGTAGAAATGTACTTTCCCTTTTCTTTTTCATTCGGACTAGGACCGCCATGATTAATTCTTCTATCTAACATATCCCTGCAGAATGTAACACAGACGTCTTTGACTTATGGCTTTTACATTCCACTGCCTTTACACAAACCTTATTGTGCTGTAAACTGTGCCCTAAACGATAATAATGCCCCTCCCTGTGCCCCATACACAATAATAATGCTCATTCTGTGCCCCTACGTGGTAATAGTGCACCCTTCTTTGCCATTCATAGTAGTAATGATGTTCTGTGCTTCCTTACAGTTATATTAATATCGGCTATACACTGTCACCTGTGCCTTTTTATATTAATTATGCCTTTTGTGCCTCTTTAGAATTGTTATGCAAGGAGTTTGTATGTTCTCCCTGTTTGTGTGGGTTTCCTCTGGGCACTCCGGTTTCCTCCCACACTACAAAACATTCAGATAGGTGATATAGATTGTGAGCCCCAATGAGGCAAATGTATGTAAAGCGCTATGGAATTAATAGCGCTATATAAATGAATAACTATTATCCACTCTGTGCCTAATAATAATAATGTCCCCGATACCACATTATAATAACATTCCCTGTGCTTCGTTATAATAATAATAATCAAATTGTAGGGAAGAAAATGGTGTATCACAGTCCGCGCTGCCAGAATCATTCGCTCCGAAAGTAATGCACAAGAAGATGGAACTTCAAAGTAACTCCTTTATTGCCTCCTACGCGTTTCGTGCCCTCCTGGCACCTTCCTCAGATTATCCCTGAGGAAGGTGCCAGGAGGGCACCGAAACGCGTAGGAGGCAATAAAGGAGTTACTTTGAAGTTCCATCTTCTTGTGCATTACTTTCGGAGCGAATGATTCAGGCAGCGCGGACTGTGATACACCATTTTCTTCCCTACAATTTGATGTGTCTCCACACTTGAGTGGACGGTGGAAGTCCTGCAGCAGCCATCTGGTAATAAGCTTTGAATACGCCTTCAAGCCAGTTGTGGGTGACACAACTGTCCCAGGTGAGTGAATCCCCGTTTTCACCACTTTTTACTCAGTGCCATAGTGATAGGGCACTATTGCGCCTCTTGTTCCCCCTCCTTCTTTTATTTGATAATAATAATAATGGCATTCCTGTGCCGCCTTGTGATACCTCCCTGTGATGCATGAATTAAGACTCAGGCAGGAAGCTTAAACGCGTATTGATCACTGTACTGTATTTGATGCAAAATGACACAAATACTGAAAGAATAAGAAAATGATGAGCTGAGTGTAGATTTTTTTTTTCATATTTGTTGGGGCTGCCACCCTTGGGTTCGTGCACCAACAGAAGAGTGCCTGCCTAGATTTCGATTACTCCTGTGCCTTCTTGTGATACCTCCCTGTGCCTGTATTATATAATAGCCCCATTGCACCTCTTAACAACAATTGCTCCTATTGCACCTCTTAACATTACTCCTTACTCATTGCCCCACTTTCTTATTGTGCCTTTTTATAATAAGGATCGGCTAATGTACAGAAATGAGGAAAGAGCTTGGGAGGGTGGTGCACCCCACTGCAGAGAGCTTTGTAGTGAGACTGATGCGATGAATCTCCTCCTCACTGGGTGATTTTTACATTTTTGCTCCTTTTTTCCTTTCCTTCTTCTAAGGGCCATCATTTTATTTTTCCATCAACGTAGCTTGATGGAATATTTTTTTTTCTGGGCGAATTGTAGTTCTCAATGACACCATTCATTTTGCAAAGGTAATAAAAACAGGAAAAATAACCCTCCAAATATAGTCACGTTGCGGAACCACCTCCTTTTTGCAATATTTTTAACCTCTTCCCGACATGACGTGCATATATGACATTTGTTAACTTGCCTTCTTTGCAGAAAATTCAGAACTTGCCTGCTTTCTTGCCTGCAAATAATGATATTGTAATTCACTAATATCTCTTATTGCAGCATTTACAGCATAATGATGCCAAAATGGTATACGGTAAATAAAAATGTCAGCTTATGGTGCGAAAGAAAGCTTTCACACAGCTTCACGGATAGAAAAATGAAAGTGCTCCAGATCTCAGAATATTGCACTGGCGAAAAAAAACTTAGTTACCAATGTCCAAATTTATTTTGGCTACTCAATTTAAAAAAAATAAATAAACTCAAAACAAATATACAAATTTGGTAAGGGCAGAGAGGCACTTATGCATGTCTCACATGCTTCTCGCATGAGTCACCCAGCTTGGCCCCTGCCTCTCTGAATGGGAGCGTGGAGCTGATTATGTTTATATGGAGCTCTACGCTCCCGTTCAGAGAGGCAGGTGCCAAGCTGGGTGACTTATGTGATACTCGCATGCATCTCGCATAGTGTGTTTCCACCCTAATTGTAATGACCTCGAGAATCATTTTGCCATACTAATCGGTGTCTTTAAACTGATTTAATAAATGCTGTAAAAACAAAGCCTGCAACACAATTGCATTTGTTTTTTTGCACTATTTAACTCCACTCTGCATTTTCTTTACAATTTACAGCACATTAAATGGTAGAATTAATTGTGTATTTCAAAACTTCAATTCGTCTTACAAAATACAAGACCTCATGTCACTATGTTAACGGAAATATCAAGTTATTGCTCCTGAAAGGAGAATATATATACACGTGTGTATTCCTGTTATGGGGGGAGGTAATGTAGGTCTGAGGCTTTCAATCTGCATTCGCACACTTACAGCAGGGGACTATAGGATTATCCTGATGTTTGTGAAGACCCAGTCCCGGTGGGAGGAGTGTGGGCAGAGCTGAAAAACTCACCAAAAAATCTGCCAGGTAAATATCCATTTCATTCAGCAGTAGATTGCCAGCTCCCCTGGGAGGCAAACCAGGTGTCATTATACCGGTGCACGATCACTTGCAGCCCACACTTGGGGGCGGTTGTGGCACCAGCGACCAGCCATACTGTCAAAGAAGCGACCGGTGGCATTCAGACACAAGGCTGCCATAGGGCTCAGTCACTCCTGTGCATGTGAAGCATAGTGTCAGAACTCGGCCTGTTAGTAACACCCTGCTAAAAGCACAGGTGGGCCGTTCCGCACTGATTACACGCCTCACCAGTGACTTATGCCCCCAGAGGGCCCAACCTGAACTGCAGATGAAAAGTAACTAAACTCTAAAGATGAAAAATGTGAGAAGTTTGTTGGATATTTTGGCCAAAATAACGTAAGCTCGTGGACCCTCTTCATGGTTCCTCACATCCCACGAGTCCTATCTCATATGTTTGCGACATATGTATGTTTCATATCTAGATTCACCGAAAAAGGACATTAAAATCAGCACTGAAAAACTCACTGGATATTTACCAGATTTTTTGGTGAGTTTTTCATACAGGAACATCACTGGAGCCTCAGAGAGACATTGCTTCCTCCTATGACACCTGGTTCACTACCCGAGCCGTAACACCTGTGAACTGTGTACAAGCTGAAGGTAACTGGAGTAAAAAACCCATGCAGAGCAAGCGTCTGTGTTTCTTCCTGGTTAACTGTGACATTCCAGTTTCACAGCAGAGACTGCATTGCCCTTTTCCAAACATCACACTACACTGCCCCGGGGGACCCTGCTCTACCTGTAGGGAGCTACAACACGATGCTGCCATTCATCCCCCCCGGAGGTCTGCAGCAGCGCCGATGCCATCACTGGATCTACCGGTGGCGTCACGACTTTTATTAACTTTATTCCCCATCAAAAATCCCCTTTTTGTCACCCCAAGGGCACGGGCTCAGGCACCGACCACTCGTGACATCCTTGCACCCAACCGCCCGAGATCTGAGTACCCCGACCCTTGTGGGCCAGACATTAACATTACGAGAATCAGAAATACACTCTGTACATTGTGAATGTAGTAAATGACTATTCTAGCTGCAAACATCTGATTTTTAACACAATACTGTATCTACATAGGTGTATAGAAGCCCATTTCCAACAACCACCACGCCAGTGTTGTAATGGTACATTGTGTCTGCTAACTGTGTAAGAAGGCTAATGGAAAACCATTGCACAAGTATGTTAGCACAGCTGAAAATGGTTTGGCTGATTAGAGAAGCTATAAAATTGACCTTACTTTGAGAAGGTTGAGAATTTGGAGCATTAAATGTATTTGTCCTATGAAACTCTCAAAATGACCAGAAAAAGAGAACATTCATGTGAAACTCGACAGTCTATTCTTGTTCTTAGAAATGAAGGCTATTCTATGCGAGAACTTGCCAAGAAACTGAAGATTTCCTACAATGGTGTGTACTACTCCCTTCAGAGGAGAGCACAAACAGGCTCTAACCAGAGTAGAAAGAAGTGGGAGGCCCCGCTGCACAACTGAGCAACAGGACAAGTACATTAGAGTCTCTAGTTTGAGAAATCAACGCCTCACAGCTCCTCAACTGGCAATTTCATTAAATAGTACCTGCCAAAGGTCTGCAATGCTGTAATTGCTGCAAAGGGAGCATTGTTTGACGAAAGCAAAGTTTGAAGGAGAAAATTAATATCTGAAATAAAAATTATTTCTAACCTTGTCAATGTATGGGCTATATTTTCTATTCATTTTGCAACTCATTTGATAAATAAAAGTATGAGTTTTCGTGGAAAAACAAAATTATCTGGGTGACCACAAACTTTTGAACGATAGTGTGTGTGTTTGTGTGTGTGTGTATGTATGTATGTGTGTGTATATATATATATATATATATATATATATACAGTTAGGGCCAGAAATATTTGGACAGTGACACAATTTTCGCGAGTTGGGCTCTGCACGCCACATTGGATTTGAAATGAAACCTCTACAACAGAATTCAAGTGCAGATTGTAACGTTTAATTTGAAGGGTTGAACAAAAATATCTGATAGAAAATGTAGGAATTGTACACATTTCTTTACAAACACTCCACATTTTAGGAGGTCAAAAGTAATTGGACAAATAAACATAACCCAAACAAAATATTTTTTTTTTTCAATATTTTGTTGCGAATCCTTTGGAGGCAATCACTGCCTTAAGTCTGGAACCCATGGACATCGCCAAACGCTGGGTTTCCTCCTTCTTAATGCTTTGCCAGGCCTTTACAGCCGCAGCCTTCAGGTCTTGCCTGTTTGTGGGTCTTTCCGTCTTAAGTCTGGATTTGAGCAAGTGAAATGCATGCTCAATTGGGTTAAGATCTGGTGATTGACTTGGCCATTGCAGAATGTTCCACTTTTTTGCACTCATGAACTCCTGGGTAGCTTTGGCTGTATGCTTGGGGTCATTGTCCATCTGTACTATGAGGGCCGTCCAATCAACTTTGCAGCATTTGGCTGAATCTGGGCTGAAAGTATATCCCGGTACACTTCAGATTTCATCCGGCTACTCTTGTCTGCTGTTATGTCATCAATAAACACAAGTGACCCAGTGTCATTGAAAGCCATGCATGCCCATGCCATCACGTTGCCTCCACCATGTTTTACAGAGGATGTGGTGTGCCTTGGATCATGTGCCGTTCCCTTTCTTCTCCAAACTTTTTTCTTCCCATCATTCTGGTACAGGTTGATCTTTGTCTCATCTGTCCATAGAATACTTTTCCAGAACTGAGCTGGCTTTTTGAGGTGTTTTTCAGCAAATTTAACTCTGGCCTGTCTATTTTTGGAATTGATGAATGGTTTGCATCTAGATGTGAACCCTTTGTATTTACTGTCATGGAGTCTTCTCTTTACTGTTGACTTAGAGACAGATACACCTACTTCACTGAGAGTGTTCTGGACTTCAGTTGATGTTGTGAACGGGTTCTTCTTCACCAAATAAAGTATGCGGCGATCATCCACCACTGTTGTCATCCGTGGACGCCCAGGCCTTTTACAGTTCCCAAGCTCACCAGTCAATTCCTTTTTTCTCAGAATGTACCCAACTGTTGATTTTGCTACTCCAAGCATGTCTGCTATCTCTCTGATGGATTTTTTCTTTTTTTTCAGCCTCAGGATGTTCTGCTTCACTTCAATTGAGAGTTCCTTTGACCGCATGTTGTCTGGTCACAGCAACAGCTTCCAAATGCAAAACCACACACCTGGAATCCACCCATGACCTTTTAACTACTTCATTGATTATAGGTTAACAAGGGAGACGCCTTCAGAGTTAATTGCAGCCCTTAGAGTCCATTGTCCAATTACTTTTGGTCCCTTGAAAAAGAGGAGGCTATGCATTACAGAGCTATGATTCCTAAACCCTTTCTCCGATTTGGATGTGGAAACTCTCATATTGCAGCTGGGAGTGTGCACTTTCAGCCCATATTATATATATAATTGTATTTCTGAATATGTTTTTGTAAACAGCTAAAATAACAAAACTTGTGTCACTGTCCAAATATTTCTGGCCCTAACTGTATATGTGTTAACGGTTTTTCTTTTACTTTAACCCCTTTGATGTAAGGTCAAACACTGAGCTCGCATTATTCTCTTCACATATCATCTGATCTGTTAACTGACATGTGCATGTAACGGATGTGAGCAGATCAGTGATCCGCTCTCTGCTGTTAACCCCTTAGATTGCGCAGTCAATCACTGACAGTGTGATCTGAAACGGCATGGCGAGGATCGCACTATTCCCTGCCAGTATCAGTTACCCTGTGTTGCCATGACAGGGAGGGTGCTATCGGACTGTGCAGTGTTGAGGCACCCTAAGGGGGCATGTAAAATAAAGTAAAAGTAAAAAAAATATGAAAAAAATTACATTTGAAATTACCCCCCTTTTGTGCTATTGAAAATTAAAACAACAAAAGAAAAAGAACTGTACATAATTGGAATAGTTTGAGTTTAGAAATGCCCAATCAGGTCTGTAAACTGTGTAACGGAAAAAAAGTAAAATCAGCAAAATTAAGGTTTTTTTTGTCATCGTAACATTGAAATAAAATGCAATAATAGGCGTTCAAAACATTGCAGCTACCCAAAAATGGTATTAGAAACGAAAGCTCAAGATGCACAAAATAAACCACTACACAGCCCCAGATACCCAAAAAATGAGAACACTACTGGTCACGGAAAATGACACCAAAAGCACAATTCATTTTTTTTTTTTTGAAAAGCTTAGGATTTGTTTTTTTACCTCTTAAAGTGCTTTCACATTGGCGTTTTTGAAAAAAAAATGCGCTGGATCCGATCAAAAAACCGCATCTGCCGCATTATCTGCCTAACGGCTGCACTTGCGGCGCAGTTGCGGCAATCCCAATGCATTGTCTATGGGGCTTGTGGTAAGTATGCGGGCAGATGCGGCCGCGAAACAAAAACTATGCTGACTGCGTTTTTTTTTTGTGGCCACATCTGCCTCAACTGCCTAAACCACACTTGGCGCGTCTGCCGCACACTTACCGCAAGCCCCATAGACAATGCATGGGGTTTGCCGCAAGTACTGCCGTTAGACGGCACTTGTGGCAGATGCGTTTTTTTGTCCGGATCCGCCAGATCTGGGCAAAAACACCAGTGTGAAAGCACCCTTAGAAAAGTAAAAGTACACATGTTTTGGTATCTACAAACACATACAGACCCGAGGCATCACCCCAACACAAAGCCCTCACAGATAGTCCTCTCCCCTCCTGTACTTGTACATCTTGATTGTCCATAAATATTGTACTTGTCCTTGTCTGACCTTTCCATATGTAAAGAGCCATGGAATCTAATGGTGCGATATAAATAAATAATAATAATATTTAAAAAAAATAAAAACCCGAATACAATTGTGTACAATACAATTCACTTTTTGTGCAAATGTGCACTTGGAATTTTTTTTCACATTTTCCCTTGCTCTATATGGTAAAATAAATTAAGTAATTTAAAAGTACAACTTGTCCAGCAAAAAACAAGCCCTCATGTCTATATGGACAGAAAAGTTACAGCTCTTAAGAGAAGAGAAAAAAAAATGAGAAATCGTGCAGAAGTGAAGAGGTTAATCATTTGAGTGGTTTACCAGAAAGAAATAAAGCGCTTCACTTGCATCTGTTAGATGTATAGACAGTTGCTGGCTGTATGACACAGCCAACGTCTGCCAGGTATGTTGCACGTTCCACTCCCAATTGGACATCATACACAAGGACCATCATAAGTCAGGAAAGGGTTAAATTGCTTTCTAATGTAATTGGGCAAATAATGCAGTGACTGGCAAATGGTGGAGACATTGCTGTATCTGTAAAACAAGGATGTCCTTCATTTAGGATAGGTTGCAGATCTTTTAGTGACAAAAAGCTTGGTGAGTTACAGTAATGAAGACAAGGTTGAACCTGGTCATTAATGGGAATTTTTGATGTTCTCAGTAATTGGTGGATTCTGAAGGTGATTAATAGAGGAAGGAGGTGTAAATTGAATACGAACAATATAACATTTTTTAAATTTGCACCCTAAAAGTGGCTTGTTCTGTTTTGTGCAACATATTTTATGACAATTTATAGTATCCCTAGATATTAGACCCACTTTTAATAACGGTCATAAAGTAAGTGGATCTTTTATATCTGTAGAGTTATTTATTAGGTAACAGAGCTAATTATTAAAACCAATAAAACTTCTCGAAGTTATGGCATTGAGTGTTCATTGACTGTCTTGTGTATGTGAATTGCCAGACTGTTCTGAAGTCTTCTTTTCTTGTTCTTCTCCTCTAAATCCCCTAGTCTCCTATCAGATATTCTGTTGATAGCAGCGCCTCAGGCATACATGCATATTAAGGAGAAGTTTCTTGTGCGAACATGAAATTGCCATTTGTTTACTATATTGAGCAGCATTCTTTTGCCTTGATCACATAGACGTATTTATTCTAATTTAGATACTTGGTGTCGTTGCATGGTTCACCACTCTGTGGAAACAGTAATCCCCGTGTGCTTACATATGTTGTAATCATTTTTTCCATTGGAGATTATATGTTGTATTTACTGTGATGCACTCCAGGTTAAACTTTGACTTCAGGTTCTAAAGCTTGGCACCTGTGGTTAATGTCATATATTGAACTAAAAAAATTCTGCAGTTTGGGTTCTTTTCTTGCCCTGTAAAGTAGTTGTTTGCACTTTACACATATGTAATATATAATTGCGAATGGGTTTTTTGCCCCTTCTGAGTCCACTCGCACTGCGAGTCAGTGTCGTCATGTGGATACGCCCGAAGCATTGGCCGCGCAGCGGCCATTGCGAGCAGTTCTAAGGCGACTCGCTATGCCCGCGCAGCGGGCATGGCGAGTCGCCTTAGCAGCGCGAAGCATTGGCTGTGAAGCGGCCATTGCGAGTCAGAGACTCGCTCTTCTAGAATCCCGATGCATGTGCATCGGGCACCCAGCTAGTATGTAATAAGTAGAGATGAGACAATTTATTCACACAGAAGTGAATTCTCCAATTTTTACAAACATGTGTATTCTCTGGAATACAGAATTTTTGCAATTCACTCAATGCAAAAAAAAAAAAAAGAATCCTTACTGCTTACCCTTCTTGCCACCCTACAGCCTGCTGGCCAATCCTCTACATTTCTTCTTTTCGCCTTCCTTTAGCGCATCTTCTTCGATCTTCTTTCCCTCATCCCTTCTAGCCATAACATCATGACGTGCATTCCCAAAGGCCAGAACAAGGCGTTGAGTGATGCACATCCTGACGACCCACAAGGAGCAGCATGAAAGCACGGCGGTCAGAACCCGCAGGCCAAAGAAGACGTGCGCATTGGGGGGAAAGCTAAAGAAGGCCTAGAAAATCAAATGACGAGCTGCGTGTTCGGAGAGACATATTTGTTTTTTTTCTACTTGTGTTTATTAGAACTTTGATGTAAATTGCACTTCTCTCAATTTTTCCAGTCTGTAATCTATGCAGATTTAATCCTGACTAATACTAAACTCTTTTAGGCTGGCTTCACACTGGCGTTTGTGTCTGCATGCGCAGGGCATGCAGATGCAAGCGCAGTGCAAACGCAGCCCATACTTATGTGAATGCAGCGGAGAATCTCCGCATGCGTTCACATTAGCATGCAGCCCGCCAGCCAATCAGCTGTCTCGGGGGCGGCCGGGAAGAGGAGATCAGCATCAGAGGTCTCCTCCTCCCGGCCACAGCTGATCTCCGGCCGGTGTCAGTCAGTACAGGAGATTTGAAGAAACAGCTGATCTAACAGCTGTTTAAATCCCCCGCGCCGACACCGAATAGGGTGATATTGGTGCAGGAGATAAGAAACAGCTGATCGCTGCTTAAAATCTCCCGCGCCGACATCACCAATTTGGTGTCAGCGCGGGAGATTTAAACAGCTTTCATATCAGCTGTTTCTCCCCGCCGACACCGGCGGGAGATCAGTGGAGGCTCTAGCTGATCTCCCTGTGGCCGCCGCTGATCACCGACGGCCACCGGGAGAGATTTCAATGAGATCTGCAGCGTTCTCCTGTGCTGTCATGCGGAGGACACTGCGGATCCATTGCCTTCAATGCATCGTTTGTGCGCTTGCAGATAAAACAAGCGCCCGTGAACGCACAAAAAATGCAACATGCTGCGTTCAGAGTGCGCTCGGAGGGTGCACAAATTATGCGCATCCGAACGCAATCGCAACCGAACGCAGCCAAACGCAGGCACATGTGTTCCCATGTTAAATATAGGAACGCAGTGCGCAAGCGTTTGGCTGCGTTCGGTGCGCTGCGCTCACAAACGCTAATGTGAAGCCAGCCTTAGATTTATGATTAAAATATATAAAACATGTTTTGAATGGGATTTGGAGACTCTTAAATTGTATGCAAATGTTATGTAAATTGTATGCATAAAATACCAAAAATTCATAATATTTTATAGCAATATACGATTATAGTTGATATGTTGTTGTTTTTTTAATCTATAGGTAGCCAGATGCCTCCACAGCCTCCGGGAAGTCAAACAGAGCCTAGTTCACATCCTGCCTTGAGCCAATCACCAATGCCACAAGATAGAGGTGGGTAACACAAAATCATTTTCAGGGATTTAAGGAAGACGTCTAGTCTAGACACCCAATTGAAAGAGTACAAGGAATTTGGGGAAAGGGTTTTTTTTAAAAATATTTTTAACATCTTTGAAGAATGCTTACAAATTCTCTTGAAAATAGTACCGTGTTATGACAATAAGTACTGTAAAAATACAGTGGTGGACAAATAAAACAAAACGGTGACAACAATCCTAGCTCTTGTACTTGACAGAAGCAAAAGAAAACAGAATTTCTTAATTACTTTGATTGTTGTTCTCTTCAGCAGCAGAATTAGAAAAAAAAAAGTGATAAACTAAATGTTGTCTCACTGAAAAAGGAGTATCAATTTTTGGCACAATTGGAGATCTTATCAGGCTATGTGCAACAGGTGCAGGTGGATCGGAACTTTCTGAGACAATTTTACAAGTAATGACATTAAGTAAAAGTAATAATTTTGATAAAATGCTGAAGCCGAAACCTTCACTGTTGGTAGTGAAAGTGCAGCAAATGGCTGCATTATTTTCCTGCACTTTTCAGGGCGATTACAGGTCTGATTTGTCCACAGAACATCTTAATAAAGCTAGTTTTAGTAACCAAAAAGGCTTAAGAATTCAAATGCAAAACAAATATGATGCCACTTTTAGCAGCATTTTCTCAGTGCTTTGTACGAGTGAAAAAACGGTAAAAATGCTGAGAAAATTGATGTGCTGCAAATCTTCAAAATCGCAACAGTGCTTAAACGTGGGGGAAAAGAAAGCTGCATGTGTGAATGAGATTTCTGTAATCTCCGTTTTTGCTGGTAATGTAAAACAGCTTCTTTTCTGCGCAGGAGAAAACACAGCAAAAAAAAAAATGTAGAAAAGCCATGTGTAAACATAGCCTACACGTATTGTTTTTGGGCTTACATTCTACCAACCACTTGTTTACTTTTGCTTTCATTTCTCCAATCCAGTACCCTGCTGAGAACAAATTCTAGACTATTCAGAAAGGGATTTTCCCTGTATTTCCTTAAAGAGCTGTAGTCATTTATCAATCCACAGCGCTATTGTGTCTTTCAATGAAGCCAATGATGTTTTTATGTAGCAGACAATGCACACAAGGTCTTGGTTTATAAAGGGGCTAATTTTCTGTCACTTCTCCTTTATTGTCATTCATTCATACTGTGATTTTCCTAAATATAATCTAGTTTTATATCTTCTCAGCTCATTCTGAGCTATATGACATGCAAATAACCTTATAGGTTCCCTTTTAATGTTGACTATCTTTTTCCTGTTTTGGGGGTTGTGAGACATGGAAATGTAATGAGTGTTATTTTTGGGGTTATTTTTTAGGTTTTAAATATACACTACCATAGTTTGAATATTTGCTAATTTAATATAACACAATCCCAATTTATTGCACATTGAGATATGGGAGTAAGCTAGAAATAAAAGGTCTAAAGACATTATGGTGCTAAGTTACTAGCAGTGACGGATGTCAATATTTTTGGTCAAAGCAGAAGAAAGCAAGCTGTATCATTACTGTGTGTACTGGCTAAAGTTGTCTGTTGTAATTCAGATGCCAGATTTCCTGCAATGGTATGTCAGCTCTTACCAGTTCAATCTTTTGTGGTTAGACTTTTGTAGATACTGTTAGTATAAAACATCTGAGTAAAGCATGTGAAGAATTTTTTCCCCTGGTCACAAGGCGCACGTTGTATGCCTCCTCGTTATGCATATCTGAATATTGCTTGCCGTCTCACTTCAGGCATCCGTGCATAAGCCACCTCTTTCTTAACACCACTGCACAATTTCCACTCAAACAAATCCTAAGGAAGGAATGTTGTAATCTCAGTGGAATGTGACCCAGTTTTTATAGGAAGCAACGAAGATGTTCAGCCTCAACTGTTCTGTGGATTATAATTGGTGTTAAGTTTGCCTGTTACAGTGCAAATGTGTTTCTAACTGGAGGAACCGCTTGGAACGGGCAGGGAATAAAGCCGTAGAGTTGTCTCAAATTGCTGTGATCGACCGGTCAACTCCTCACTATTCTCCAGAATCAAAATTCCATTTTTTTTTATCGTGATTGAAGACTAGTTTAACACCCAGCCTTATAAATAAATACAGTGTATTTTTCAATTAATACCACCTACTTTAAACAAATTTTCCAGTAAGTGAGATTTTTGGCCCATCCACTATATGTTTAGACACTTTGGATCCCAGAAATAAGCGTGGCTTCAGTTTGTTTTGCAGCAGAGTCCTATATAATCCATGGTGAATGCAAAGAGCCAAGTCATCTCCTATGCACCGCTTTGTCACAAGACAGATATGCTGCTTGGACTTCTGTAACCTGATTTTTATGATCTGCATTTGAAAATTCTCAGACATAAAAAATGTACCAGCTATGTTTAGGGCTTCTACTAAAATGTAGATTTTTTTAGTGTCGTGAACGTATATTCGTGTTGAATTGGAGAAATGTGAGTCTGTGCTCACATGTTTTGCGTGTTTTGTGCCGGTTCCAAACTAAACTATGCATAAAAAATGCTGTTCAGTTACTGAATTTCTGGAGATTTTTTTTTTTAAGTGGTTTTACCCTTTATTAATGTATCAATGATTTGAAAATATTTAAAGACGACGCTATTAATCTGCAGGTTAATAGCATTGTGAAGCCAAGCTGCTACTGCACTAAGAACCCCGCTGTCAAAACGTAATTACGGTAACTATATTGTTAAATAAAACAAAGAAGAGCATACACTTCCTATTGAAAAACTATAAAAATCAGGGCTGAAAACACCTTTGAAGGGATTGTACGGTCTAAATTCTGTAGTCACTCTATGTATTGCGCTGTGTGTGCTGTGACAATGCGATGGTTTCATAGATGGGAACGCCAGTCACATGGTCACGAGTATGCAATATTCATGCTCCAGCCAGAGTCCGACTATAGGGGCATAACCTCGCTCAATACACTTCGTGAATGAGGCCGTGCGCCTCTAGTTGGATTCTGGCCAGGGTTGTGCATGTCGCCTACTGTCAGCCATGTGACCGCCATTCCATGCTCTTCATTTGTTGAATGCTCGCAGCATGAAGTACTTAACCTGTGTCCCATAACATAGTCATAATGTTTGCAGCAGTCACAATAGATAGTTTATTGCACACAAATTTATATTGCTCCTATTGTGGTAAAGACTTGCTACCTATATCCATATGTGATTTCTAGTGGCATCTGTAAGCAACCAGTATTCATCATTTACCTCTATGTGAAAAGGATTTTGTAATGTATGCAATATGATAGCATGATGTGGACGCAGAAAGCATGATGCCAGCAATGTATCATTTACTGGGCTGCTTGCTGTAATTTGGATAGGATTCAGTATTTAACTTTTACAGATATAGCAGTGCCCAGAATGCTGAGTTGTTCATAAACCAACCCTCACCCCTGATTATCGGCTTGCTTGTGTACAATGTCCACAAGTTTCCAGTCAGTGGTGGGGGGCATATTAACACAGATTAGCTTTACTGGCCTTCATTTGAGACCTATTCAGGCAATGTTAATATCCTGCTGATAAAACACATTGTATTGAAACTACAGCACATTGCCTAATATGTCACTCATTCCTGGAATCAACATCTCTGCCTTCTCCATCCATCAAAATGATCTGATGATGAACATAAAAATGGGTGATCTGGTGATGTGATGGGGCCACTCTGAAATTGGCTATGGAGTCTGGTGATTGCTGTAAATGCCTTCCGAAGATAAAAAACAAACTCCTGTTCATATGAAGACTATATACTGGTACAAAATATCCACACTGGCTACAGCCAGCAGCTGGTCACAAATTGCTCCCTAGGCTGTATTCTCACAGCCATCTGACATGTCCCCTAGTGCTGTTTTTTTCTTGAGCAGCATTCTGACCAATAGCGTTCAATTGATCCATTTGCACATCAGTTTTAAAGATGATCCGTGTCTCCTGTCTGTGACACAGACAGCAGCACCTGAGAAAAAATGAACTTCTCTCAGATGGCTACAAATGGATGTGTAAATGTGTTCGAGAAGTGACTTAAAGGGAAACCTTTTTGAGAATGCCATTCATAATTGCATTGGAAGGTATCTCCTGTGAGGTGATCTTCTCAAAGAAGATGGTCAATATGCAATATGTAAGATCTTGAAGGTTTTGGATAGGGGAGTGGATTTCTTATTTTCTCTTTGTTTACATTTTAGGGTACATGCCAGGGGTCCAAAGAAATCACCAAGTATCACAGTATGGACCTCAGCAGGCTGGATCATCTATGTCCCCTCATCCATCTCCTGGGGGTCAGATACATACCGTGACGGCCAGCTTTCCACAAGGAAACTCCACTGCCAACTATGGACCGCAGATGAACCAGTATGGGCCGCAGGGCAAGTGTTACGTTTTATCCTTCTCTGTGTTCAGTTTATTCTTATTTTTCTCATTCTTACTATCTTACTATACCATAGTGGGTTAAATGTATGACCAAATCCTATTGCCTGATAAATAATCTTCTGACATCTGTATTGTTAATGCTTCTTCATGTACATTTTTATTGGTAGTATAATAGGTTTTGTAGCTATATTTCCTACCAGACCACATAATTTACAAATTATTGATTACCATTAGTATTTCTCAGTCCCATTGCTTATTATAAATGGCATAGGAAATATTTGCATGAGCTCAGCTACGTGGGGTTAAATGAGCAGTCTCATCTGTAGGATATCCCGCCTGGGAGAAGCAGTTGGCTGTGATTTGTGCTTTTAATGAATGCCAACCTGGACCCACATCTACAAGTGTGTGGGCACCCGGACTTGGCTTTGTGACACGTCCAGCAGATATGGGCCAGCCAGGCAGCTGCTGGATTCATTGTCTTTAATGTTTTAGGCCATCTGTTTTCTGTCAGAATCCTCGCCAGTGAATTACTAATCCATTAGCAAAGCATAGGAGGATGACTGTCCTTCTTATTCCTAGATTTCCCTCTGTGCTATTTCATGTATTTATTTGTCTCTGGCAATGATCTCGATTAAGATGTTTACTCTATATTTTACTTTAGTATTAGTGATTCCAAGCCATGTAGAGCAAAAGACATATTGTAGAAGTCACATGTCTGTTCCCTTTTCATCTCGGATTCTTCGGTTACTGCTCATATACTGTCTTCAGTGCAAATTTAAAGACATTTTCTGGTACAGTTCATATAAATGAAAAAAAAAGGTTTTAAAAATTTGAACTCCAAGATCTTTTTGTGGCATGGTAACTCACAATCAGGGTTGTGGTGGGCATATAACCAAACTGATGGAAATATTTGGATTGTAATTTATATGCTTATATAAAGCATGAGGCATATTTTCTTAGGTTTTATATTTAGGACTGATCATCCTTTTTCAACTTTACAAAATGAGTTTGAATCATTTCTCATTTTTGAGCATCATTTCTGTCAATAGGCCAATTGGGAAGTCTTCTCTATTAAATGACAAATCACTGCAGACAATATGTATTCATAAAGACTATAGACATCTTTGGTATGGAAATAGTTACTTTCACATACATTAGGCCCTTTTCACATCAGCGGTAATCGCTGATCGAAGCAGTTGCGGTGAAAAAAACGCAACTGCCGCGATTACCGCATAACGGCCGCACTTGGGGTTCACCCTGCGGCAAGCACCATGCTATGTCTATGGGGCTTGCGGCAAGTGCGGTACAGTTGCGGTTTCAGCACTTGCGGCAGATGCGGCCGCAAAAAAAAACGCAGTCAGCCGCGGTTTTCTCATGGCCGCAAGTGCCGAAACCGCACCTGCCGCACACTTATTACAAGCCCCACAGACATTGCATGTGAACCGCAAGTGCGGCCGTTATGTGGTAATCAGAGCAGTTGCGTTTTTTTCACCGCGACATGTTGCATTCCTGGTGCTGACAAGACTGTGTGATCTGTGCGCAGGCATCCGCCTGCGTACAGATCACATATGGGAGTGAATGGGTGCGCACAGTCATGCGCAGTCAAGCGCAGCACCGTGCGCTCCCATTATAAAGATAGGGGCTTGCGGTGGCTGCGGTCACATTACGGATCCCCTCCGCAGAACTCTGCGGAAGGGTCCGCAAATGTGAACCCAGCCTAAGCGTTTAAAATGGTCCCTTAACCTTCGTCAGGCAGCATAATTTTACAACGTTAACAGGCTGCAGAGGTACAATTGTACCTTCATATATTATTATTGACATTTGGCCAATATATTCTGGACCAAAGCTGTAGAGATGTCACGAAATTTCAGCCCTCTACAGCTTTTCGATAAAAAGTTATTGCAATTTTAAAAACAGAATAGCTACAATTGTACCTACTCAGCCGGACGAAGGTTAAGGCCCCATTCCATGGTACGAGATCATGAACGATATCGCTCAAACGTCACGGGTTTGGAGTCATTAAAACAACATCGTTAGGATGTCGTTGCATGCGACACCGAGATATGACTACGATAAATTGTTGGATCAGTGATCGCAGATTTGAGAACATGTTCTCAAAACAAACGATGCTCGATCAGCCAATCTGCAGCATCACTGTGTGTGGCACCGCGATAGCGATGTCGTTAACGACTTCGCCTATTCACAATAGTGAACAAGTATCGTTCGCTGGTTTGTGCGAACGATAGCTGCTCGCTACATCATTGGTGCATCATCCAACGATGTCAACAAGATGTCCTAAAGACCGCGCGCCCATGAGATCGTTAGTGATTTCTTAACAACATTTAAGCATCTAATGGTACCTTTAGTCTGATTTAGTAGTCCTCACAATCATGGGGAAGACTGCTGACTTGACAGATGTCCAGAAGGCAGTCATTGACACACTCCACAAGGAGGGTAAGGCACAAAGGTCATTGCTAAAGAAGCTGGCTGTTCAGTGTGCTGTATCCAAGCATATTAATGGAATTTCTCACACACACACACACACACACACACACACACACACACACACACACGCTGCAGCGAGAGTAAAAGGTGTATAATCTATTACTTATACCTGACACTTTGTAATCACACACAACTCTGCAGCAAGATCAATGAAGAGAACACACTGTATTTAAATGTCTCACACGAAGAAACCTACTGTACTGTTCTAGGGGCAAGTTCTTTTGTCCCCAGTATCTTGTGGTTGTCCTGGGATTGGTAAACTACAGTACATGTAGGAGAAAATGTACATGCCCCAAAAGAAAAATGTCTAGTAATGACCTCTTTGATTTAACATAAATTACATCATATAATCTCCTTAATATATGGGATAAATTTAAAAAATAACAAAGTTTTCCTCTTCTCTGTAGCCACTATTCTCTGATGAGGCCAGTTTGACGAGCTCAAACCAGTGAAATGTCCTATTTTAAAGATGGTTACAATACAATGAAAGATGAAACGATAAACCATAAAAGTATCATGCTGCCATAAAAATCAACATATACAATCCCTAAGTGTAAAAAACATTTACAAGAGCGATTACATAGTGCGCACCACTTTTGTCCCAGCTCTTTTTCACGTGCGAGGAATGTCCTAATAGAAACACATTTCAAAATTGACTTTCCTTATTGAGATACTTCTGAGCAGACAATCTATATTAGGCAATTCCTAAAAAAGGTGAAAAAAGTCTATTCATACGTGGTTTCAGGTTTCATATTCATCTGTATCGGGAGGAATCGTGGGTAAAGGAATAATCCATTCTAAAAGCCAGTGACTTTATTATATTTAGATACAGAAATAAAACTGCTATTCTAGAAATATGGCTTGTGATTTCCATTGTGTTGGGCCAAAAGCCTTAACGGCAAAACCTTTCATCTCCTGTATGTGTCAGTCTACCTCTCCCTGAATCTTTGAGTGCAATGTCTGCCATTATTTGGACAGAATGTCTAGTATCTCTTGCCAGATTCTTGACACAAGCTTATAATAAGCAATGCTGCATATAAAAAGCTCAAGGTGCATGTTTCCTTCCTAAAAATAATAAAATAAATAAAAAGATCAGTGATTACTTTGATTTGATATCTGGCATACTGCCTCACAGGCCCAGTGAAGTTCAGTAGTAAGTTTTATACAAAAATGAATGTAGGTTAACGAACACCCTCAAGCTTTTTTTTTTTTTCCTCTCTCTCTCTCTCTCTCTCTCGAAAAGCTTTGTGCATCTTTATTCCCCATTTTAACCTCTTCACTAAAGTGCTTGAGTACTATGATTAAGTGATTGATGTCTAGAAATGCTGGCGGGGGGTTTATGCTGCAGGCTGGAGATGCTGCTTCAGCTGCAATAAATGTAAATGAAAATACTCATTATTCTGCCTTTTGGCTTTTTGGAGGCTTCTAAAAATCTGCTTTGGTAAAAGGACTTTATAGTGTTGCCCCTTTTTTCATCACGTTTCTTGATCACACTTTACCAGCCTTCTTTTCTGTCCCTTTCAAATCCAGTATCTGTCTTGTATAGATAAATATTAAACTTTGCATTGATTGTTTGATAATCCAAAATATTTTATAATTTAGTATTACGGTAATTGGGACACATTTATTCTGTTGTATAGATTTTTTTTTTTGCTGTAATTTTCTCTTTTTTTTTTTTTTTTTTAAGTGTCTATTGTAAGACTGTTTTATTTTTAATATTTTAGGAAGTTACCCAAGACCGCCATCCTATACTGCGGTGCCTAATGCAAACTACGTTGGTCCTGGTCCAGGCATGAACATGAATGCAAACAGCCAGATGCATGGACATGGACCAAGCAGTTCCATGAACATGGGAAGAATTGCTGGAAATGCAGGACAGAGCCGTCCGTATCCTGGAAACATGGGCAGTATGACTCCCAACTCTCAGCAAGTAGTTCCAGGGATGGGCCCACCCATGCCTACTGTGAATCGAAAGGCACAGGAGGCTGCAGCAGCAGTGATGCAGGCTGCTGCCAATTCAGCACAAAATAGGTATGTTTGGTGACTTGAGTATTTAATGTACAATGCAATGTATTCTTTTCCAACATTTTCTGCTGCTTATGAACAATAAAAAATAATGTAGACTATAAAACTCAAAACATAGTCCTGATTAGATTAGATTATTTTCTCTCTAATAAGAGTCTGTATTAAATCCTAATCGACTAATATTAGTTGTAGAAAAAAATGATGACGCTCTTTACTTCCCATCGAACCAATTTGATAGCAGAAGGTTGTTGGTCTTGAATTGGGGAGGGAGCAGACCTAGAGAGCTCTAAATTTTACACTTTTTTTTTTCCATTAGATGCCAATAATCAATTAACTTTGAGCATTGATCAACTGTTATTACAACTGGAACTTTCATATGAAATTACATGTGAATTAACTGGTTTAGAGCATTCCTTGATGGATGATTGCATAATGCCATTTCTATTATCCTTCTTAAAAAAATTAAAAATGTATTGACCACTAGGAGTTGCTAATTCTTCTTTTAAAAGGATCACTGCCAGCACTTATCAGACTATGTCAGGACAAACCCTCAAGTAGTAACACCAAATCAGCACTTATTGGATTGTTATGGGGAATACAATAATTACCTAAAATAGGCATGTAAAAGGTACTGACATGTCCATGTTGAAACGAAAATAATGTCTACTAGGCATATGAACTTTAAAGGTTTCTCAATAAAAATTGGTGTACATCTTAGCTGTTGGCTGAACAGCTCCTCCCAAAACCCATATCGCCATGCACATGGGTGTTCTAAATGGGAAGGGGATTAAGCTGCCGAGAAATACCATCTATCTCTCATAAGAACAAAGAGAATGGGATTCTGAAATTCAACATGCCCAACTCTTCTCTCTTCCAACATATGTCATCAGGGAGACTTCTAGACATCACCTGTGCATATTATATGGTACACTAGTCCTGTCAAAATTAGTGAGTCCCATCAATATAGATTTAATGTATATGGGAAATTTCAGAGTTCTTTTTTGCCTTCTAACGGAGATACAGTGGGGAAGAAAAGTATTTAGTAAGCCGCCAATTGTGCACGTTCTCCCACTTAAAAAGATGAGAGAGGCCTATAATCGACATCATAGGTGACCTCAACTATGAGAGACAAAATGAGAACAAAAATCCTGAAAATCACATTGTCTGATTTGGAAATAATTTTTTTTTCACATTTTTGTGGAAAATAAGTATTTGGTCAATGAGAAAAGTTCATTTTAATACTTTGTTATATATCCTTTGTTGGCAATGACAGAGGTCAAATGTTTTCTGTAAGTTTTCACAAGGTTGGTACACACAGTTGCTGGTATGTTGGCCCACTCCTCTATGCAGATCTCCTCTAGGGTAGTGATGTTTCCCCACTGTTTACTGAACCATAAGGAAAATATGGCGTTATTACTTTACATACCAACATCTGTAAACACTACATTGAAACAAAGCTTTTACCTTGAAATAAACTTTAAACACTTCAGCTGCCATCGTTGTTAAAGATACTAGTGCATCTCAGTAAATTAGAATAGCATAAAAAAGTTAATTTATTTCAGTAATTCAATGCATAAAGTGAAATGCATTTATTATCTAGAGTCACTACAAACAGAGTGATCTATTTCAACTGTTTATTTCAGTAAATGTTGATGATTATGGTTTACAGCCAATGAAAACTCAAGGTCATTATCTCAGAAAATTAAATTAGGGAGGATGAAGTATTAAAAACAGCACTGCTGTATATTCCACGAGACCTCAAAGGGTGAATATAATATTGGTTTATTATTCAAGTTGTTTCGGGGCTCCCAGAAACGCCCCGAAACATGGCAATATTACATTGATTTTTGATGATCTAATTCATTGAGATGCACTAGTAGGTCTCCTATTATACTGGGCAATATGAAATATTTTTTAAATATATTTTAGCCATTCACTGTATTTCTATTGCAATGTCTTTGAATTTGGCAATTGACAACATTTGCACAGAGTTTGTTTAATAAAGCAGAACAGATAGCGGCACTCACTGAAATAGTAAAACTTCTTTATTCCAATTTTCATTAAAACGTCATGAGATTAAAAGTAGCTGAGAGAGAGGTGTGACAAGTGCACAAGAAGAGGTAATGACCGTTTCATGCTTGACTGAGTTTCCACGCATCCACAAAGATTGTATGTTCTTCTTGGGTTTGCATGGGTCTATTCTGGTTTCCTTCCATGCTTCAAACACTTATAGGGAATGTAGATTGTGAGCCCCAATAGGGACAGTGATGATAGTCTATATAGTGCTGCGGAATATGATAGCACTATATAAAAAGCATAATAAATATTGCAAACCATTGTTAAACAGGTCTATTCATGACTTTTTACATTTTAAACTGTATACTTCATAGGATGAGACTTGAAATGCTGAGTAAGGCTGCCTTCACATTTGCGTATGGGAAGGCAGCATATTGCTGCGTTCCCATACGCAGTCAAACGCATGCGCACTGCGTTCCTATGTTTAACATAGGAACGCATGGTGCCTGCGTTTGCTGCATTCGGGTGCGGATGCGGACGATATCTGCTCCTTCAGGTGTCCAGCGTCCGCACCCGGGACGCAGCATGTTGGGTTTTTTTTTGTGCGCTTGGGGACCTTGGAAAATCCGCAAGCGTCCCCAAGCGCACAAAAAATGCATTGGCTTCAATGGGTCCGCAGTGTTCTGCGCTTGACAGCGCAGGAGAACGCTGCAGACCCATTGAAAAATCTCCCGGTGGCCGGCGGTGATGTCACAGGAGATCACCGACGGCCACCGAGAGATCAGCTCAGCCTCCCCGCCACCGATAATCTGCTAGCGATGTCGGCGGGGAGAAACAGCTGATGTGACAGCTGTTTGAATCTTCCCGCGCCGACATCTCCTCTCGGTGTCGGCGCGGGAAGAATCAAACAGCTGTCAAATCAGCTGTTTCTCCCCGCCGACATGTCCCGGAGCTTACCGGCGGCCGGGAGGCGGAGATCTCCGGCGCTGATCTCCGCCCCCGGACACCGCTGATTGGCTGCCGGGCTGCACAGTGATGTGTCCGCAGGCGGACATTCTCCGCTGCGGACACATCAAAATGGCCTTGCTTTACACTGCGTTTGTGTCTGCATGCGATCAGCATGCAGACACAAACGCTAATGTGAAGCCAGCCTAACATGTTTTTTTCTGTTTTGTAGTAGATCTTTGTTCCTGAAATATCGGTTTTTAAAGTTTATATGTAAATATTCCCTGCAACCACAGGTTGATAACCATATTCTTCTCAATGGGCAACTTTGGCCAGCGGCAGAGAGGCGGGAAATCAGCAGGCAGCATCACAGAGGTGGAAAAAAAACAGAATTCGCCCCGAGAAAAGGTCAAAACAGGGACCTTAATATTATCTTATGAGACTTCGTTAGTCTCAATCAACCCTGCTTATTTATCAATACTTCTATACTTCCTTGTCAAACAGTGTGGAGAATGCAGGTGAGCAACATCAGCAGGAGCTGAACTTTGTCCATGCTTCCTAGATACAATTCTCTGCACATTAAAAGCAGCCCACTCAGGAATAACCATGGTTCCACAAAACTTTGTATAGGAAAAGAGTATGCCCCAGTACCTGTACGGCTGGCTTCACACTACGTTTTTTACTATCCTGTTTTTATTTTGAAACAAACAGAAAAGGATCGTTTTTGGCCCCCATGTATCCCTATGCTACCGGATTGGCACTATTTGGCCAGCCGGTTTTGTGATTCCGGTGCAGGACTCATTTCTGTCCTGTTTTTCACCGTTCCCATAAACGATGCCTGCAATGTTTTTGGGCTCCGGTGACAAAACAGGACAGAAACGAATCCTGTCATGTGATTCACACGTATCATGGGGGCCTATGGCACCGGATCCGGGAAACAACAATCGTTTCTCCGATCCGGTGCCAGGGTACAGAGCATGTGCAGAACAGGAGCGCTGTTCTGTACCCATGGCAAATCTGTGTAATATCACTTTAGCATTGTATCTATATACACTGCTAAAGTGATATTAAATAAAGGGATGATTAAAAAGAAAAAATTAATTCTCACCTGTCCAGCGACAGTGTCCCGCGCTGAATAAAAAGCTCCCGGTGACATCATGCAAAATCCTTGAATGACTGGGAGAGCTGCAGTCAGCGTGGGACACTCGTGGTCGCCGGACCGTGAGGATTTATTATTTTTTATTTTTAATCATCCCTTTATTTAATATCACTTTAATAATGTATATAGATACACTGCTAAAGTGATATTACACAGCGCTGACAGCGGGCTCGGCTCCCCGTTGCTCTTTCTGTGTCCGGATACCGGACCGGACACAGAAATGGCATCTGAAGGTGCCAATACGGTGCTGTCCGTTCCTGTTTGTAGGATCCTGCAAAAAACAGGATCCAACGAACAGGAACAAAACCGTAGTGTGATGCCAGCCTATCAGGTTTAGATCAAATTGCATAACTAAAGCTGCTTCCACAGCGATGTGCATTAAGTCTGGCTCCTGCTCTTCTTCCATCTCCATTCTGGATAAACAGAAGTGTCTGGATATTTTTGCAAGATCACACTGAGGATCCCTGTTTTGACCTTCTCTATAGGCACATTTGTTTTTTTAAACCCTGTAATGATGCCTGCTTCTATTGGCCAGCATTAGTGAGACATATAAAGTACATGTCCCTTGATAAAAAAGTGGTTGCCACCCTTATGGTTAAAGGGGAAGTTTACAGATAAACTTTACAACCTAATATATATATATATATATATATATATATATATATATATATATATATATATATATATATATATATATATATAAATATATATAAATATATGTGTGTAACTCAGCACTTCAGCCCCTATCTTAGGATGAAAAAAGTCTTCTTTAAAGCACTTCTTCTGCTTTTTATTTTTATTTCACCGCTAGACTGGTGCTTTTAATGTGTTATCCTGGCCCCCTGTTGTATTCTCACCTGCTACTATCTTATTCTTATTCCAGCGTTGCTCCCGTCAGTCTCCAGCGATGTGTGACCTGCCGGCAGCTCAAGTGTTTAATGGAGGCTCCCGGAGGTCTCAACTCAATGCAACTCTATGAAAACCTCGTTCTGGCTCTAGTAGAGGTGCATTGACCATCTGTGATATAATGTCTGACTTTCGACCTGTCAAAAGTTAAGGGCACAACATGGTGTTGTGTAACAATAGTGACAGCGGAAAAAGTGAAGACGGTGGTGTATGAGTATATTACCAGGGGTAGGGGGTTTACATTTAACTTTCCACTCCAGCACTGTAAAAAAATGCTGGTGTGGTGCTTTAGGTATTTTTATCTTGAAATGCGGTTAATGTAAAGGGCTCACCTTAATTGGTCACTATTATAAGTTGTTATATTTTAAACTCTTCCTGCATTTTTATGTAACTATATTACCAAAATGTGATGGTTTTCCTGCAAATAAACAGCAAATTCAATAAATGACATGACAAAGAAGTTGTGCTGTGCATTAAGCAGTAGGTGTCACTGTAACTTCCACAGTCACACATAAAAACACCTCAATAAAATTAAGACAGGACTGTGTGTCATGCACTGCATGACATTAAAATATATCCATATACAGTAATATACATACCAAATAAAACCTTACAGGGTATAACTGGGATTTAAAAATAAAAAAAAAATTGACAGG
The DNA here is from genome assembly GCA_033576535.1 of Allobates femoralis. NCBI lineage: Eukaryota > Metazoa > Chordata > Amphibia > Anura > Aromobatidae > Allobates > Allobates femoralis. The sequence goes on from JARQOC010000001.1 coordinate 452,028,785, forward strand.
CACTAACAAACAGTTGTGCTACCTTACCTGCCTGTTGTGCTCAGTGACGCTCACTGCCAACACATAGCAGTCACAGACCGCTTCTGCCAACAATACTACAGCTTTGACAACACAGTATAGGCTTATTTTCTGCTCTGCTCAGTAGAAGGGCCAGGACAACTGACGTCATGACGATTGACACCCAGCTCCCTGCTACCTAATTGGAGCAGTCAACAGCAGTCAATAAGCATGACTTGGACTGTGATGCCTATCAACAGAGCAGAGAAGACTGTCTTGGATCATGCTATCAGCAAAGAACTGCACTGGACTCATTAGGCAGGTGGGTAGAAACTACCTTCCTGTTAGTGCAAGTTTTTTTTTTTTTATTATTCTGGCTATAGCTTTAATCAAGCAGTGTATATATGTTTCCCATTTGATGATATGACCTAACCTTAGAGGTAATAATGTGGAGCCCACTGGGATGGGGTACTCAGTACCAGACCGGGGTATCACGGCAGTCCTTGGTGCGGACCGTGTCCCAAGCCCACAAGTAATAGGGATATTTACAGGGGAGTTTGTCGTGACGCCAGCCACGGGTTGTGGTCAGGGTGACCACCGCTGCTGCAGAACTTTCAGGGATGATGTTTGGCAGCCGGTGATGTAACGGCTCTCCGCGGGTAGAGCCTGGTTCCCCGGGGCAGTAATGATGAAAGTCTTTGGATTTGATGCAGAGTAGGGGTAGTGGGGGAGATGATAGCTGCTTGTGAGGGAACATAGGGTTTGAGCACAAGGATCACACAGACTTGGGCTGCTTTCACATCAGCGGTTTTCGCTGATCGCGGCAGTTGCGGTGAAAAAAACGCAACTGCCGCGATTACCGCATAACGGTTGCACTTGTGGTTTACTTGCGGCAAGCCCCATAGAATGTCTATGGGGGCTTGTGGCAGGTGCGACAAGTGCGGTATCGGCACTTGCGGCAGGTGTGGCCGTGAAAAAAACCGCGGTATGCAGTGTTTTTTTTTCGCTGCCGCAAGTGCTGAAACCGCATTTGCCGCACACTTACCGCAAGCCCCATAGACATTGTATGGGGCTTGCCGCAAGTGAACCGCAAGTGCAGCTGTTATGCGGTAATCGCGGCAGTTGCGTTTTTTTCACCACAACTGCCGCGATCAGCGAAATACCGCTGATGTGAAAGGACCCTAACCGTTTTGTAGTTTTCCACTTCTTTACTGCAGTTATTGGTAAGCAGAGTACTGTCCACGGAGTCTGTACCGGGGCCGGGTTGCTCCCACCCTGACCGGGTCCTTGGCTTCCCACTCCTGCGCTGTGTGTGTGGCCCTGCTGCCGCTTTAGCTAGGCTGCCGGCCCTGTCTCTCCTCACAGGTACACCCTTGCTAGGCAACTTGAGTCTTATCTGTGTATTTCTGACCCCGCCGTGTTGCTTCGCTGTGGTACAGTGCCGAGCTATAACCTCCACTTGTCTGGTGTTCACTATGCTGCGTGTGTCAGTCACGGTTTTGCATCCGGTATCCGGTGTTTGCGCTCCTCTGGGGCGAGTTATGAGGTAACTCAATCTCCCAGATGTGTTCCTTTGTTTCTATTGACTCCTTTCCTCAGACCCTGGCTAGGCCTGAAATTAAGCAGCAGACTGTGGGGAAGCCTAAGACAGACTTTACACCACAGTCCTTCTTCCTCAGTTCTCCCAGGAACTGAACTACTTACTTCCTCTCCACACCAGAATATATACGAGAGTCGCTTTAGCTCCCCCTTCTGGCCTAGAGGCGCTAGTGTAGTGTTCAGTGTTGTGTGGGGAATTAACCCTGGTTGATGTTACTGTGGCACATTAACCCCTGGGGGTGCCACATTAATACTTTAGCATACCATGTTTATCATAGTACTATAATAGCATTCAGAAAGTGTTGAAGTCAAGAATTGGGATTAATATCCAAGAAATAGAAGAAAATGGAAATTGCACTCACCATCCAAAAATCATCTGAATTGGAGAATAAGCATGAACAGGAGACTGCAAGGTACAAGAAGACTACAAGCTATTTCACGTATAACAGACGCTTCTATGAGTCCGAGGACACATAAGCATCAGCTGTATGTGAAACAGCCGTAGTCCTCTTGTACCTTGCAGTCTCCTCTTCTTGATTCTCCTCAAATACAGATAATTTTTGGATGGTGCGTGCAACTTGCATTTTCTTCTATTTTTTTGGGGGAGATATTTTGTTGCAAGTTTAGCACCGAGATTCCTCACTAATACGTGGGCTCAATTCAAACCAGAAGGTCATTAGCAGATCCAAAATAAGCCTGTTTTTTTTAAGAATGAGGATTAACCCATCGCACCATAGTCATTTTTTGCTTTTACTCCTTCCAAAAGCCATAATTTTTTTTTATCTTTGTCAATATAGCCATAAGAGGGCTTTTTTTTTTTGCAGCACAAGTTGGACTTTTGAAAGACTGCATTCATTCTTTCGCATAGAGTACTGGAAAAGGGTCAAAAATTCCAAGTGCTTTGAAATTGCAAAGATAGTGCAATTTCATAATTATACTATTATATAGTGTATTACCTATTTGATAGAGATACAAAAATGTATTGTCTTTGTATTACAGTTTAGGGAAGTAATTACCGTAATTATTCTGTAACAGACGCAGTATATATGAATGCTTCCAAAACAGTAACCCTTTAGTTTGACCCATTATTTACTCTTGCAGGGTAGAAGCAGTACGGTAACGATAATGCCTTCAATTTGTTTTATGATTTTGAGATGGTTTTGATAGGTTACAATTGTAGCTCTACCAGTGTATATAAACTGCACGCTACAGATGAGCAGATCTTTTGAAATTCCAATTCACTGGCTTCTCCGAATTCTCCAGATAAAATTTTATTTATGGCAAATATATTTGTGGAAAGTATGACACGGACCTTGAGGGTCCCTAATCGAGACTGTGTTAAAATTTCCTTTTGCATGCTGTTGTTTGTTTATCAGGATAAATATTAGCCTGATTATATTGCTGATTTCACAATTTGTTCTTAAAAGGCCTTCAGTAGGCAAAAAGAATCTCATATTTGTCAATATTGAATCTCAAATCACCTGTTGCATGATGTCATCAGTCTTTGCTTTGCAATGTTATCACAAATGCTGCAACATATCCAGTGTTGAATTCCAGTTGTTTGCAATGTTGCAAACCAGTTGGTACTCTTACTGTATTCCCCTCTTATGGGGGTGCATCGCTTGGCACTGAAAATATTCCCTCAGTGATCTGTGAAACTCATGTATTGTTCCTTGCCATAGTTACTGCTTCAGGTATCAAGTAGTACAGTGCACTTTGCAGCTCAAAGACGAGTCTAGAGATTTGTACACATTCTCATTCACTAGAAAAAAAGATGACATCGACTCCTTTCTGGGGGTTGTAATGAGCACACGCCATTATTTCTAGACAGGCAGCAGAATCCACAAGCTACTAAGGCAGAGACTTAAGGATTTTTGACCTGACCGTTTTCCTTTATGTAACTGCTATCATTTTCTAATTCCGCCCTCTAAACTCTGTCTATTTATGTATTTCTTTTATGTATATTCCTCTCCTATCTTCTGTAAACTTCAAATAAAGAGAATTATTCCATCTGTCACTCACAATGAATGATCCACTTAGTTCTCTGCTGTCCACTCCCCATGCATGAATATGCATGTCACATCACAGCACAGGAGATCAGTGGATGGGGGGACTGTATTCTCCTCTCTTCTCTCTGAGGGCAGTATCACAAGAGGTGAACTACAATACAGAAACTGTCACAGCACAGCAGGAGATCTGCTTTACAGAAACAAATGGAGTCTAGATCATGCAGACCTGGAGTATCTCTCTCCCTCTGTGGTGATATCAACTGAACAGACCTGTAAGCTAAACGTAACACTGCACTGTTAGCAAAGGGAGGAGAAAGCTTCAAAGAAGGCGTGCATAATTACATGACAGTTTATATAGCTCAGGACTAATTGTCTCTGCTTTTAATGGGACATGACTAATGCAGAAGCTCTCTGCAGGGTCTGACAATGGTGATAACATGGAAATTACAAATGGTACAAAAATGATTTTACATGTTTTTAAGAGGTCTGCCTAGGCCCTATTCAAGGGTAATATTAGTATCACACTGAAAAATTACCTGACAGTGTCCGTATAAGATGCAATTTAAGCTTAATAAGCAACAAATGACTGGCAGAGAACAGTTGTGTACTGGACTCCGCAAAGGATTTTTTCCTTTTCAATGGACATGGAGGAGGTATAACTAAAGCATGACACAGTCTAGGACGATGACTAGGTTGGTGGTGACAACAGTAAGGCAGAGCGAAAAGGACAACTTCAGGCTTGCTCTGATTGCTGGCTGATTTGAATTTGCCAGGTAAGCAGGGAATGTTACTTCATGTGCTGATGGAGAGCTGTAAATCCCAGTCTATAAGAAGCCGAAGCATCCATGGCTTATTTTAGTCTTCTAGAGCTTGAAGATTACCAAACAATTGTTTGGTAGAAAAGCACTATGACACACAAGAAGCCCTCATGTACAATTTGCGACTACTGTGACCAGACTTTTCAAGTGCTGTAGAGCCTCCTCCACCAACAGCAAGTTCAGCATTACCTATTCCATAGCTGACTGTAGGAAAACTTGATTTGACCCAGAAGATAATTTTGATGCACATTGTCTGCGCTATCTATCACCGATATTAACAAACTCCTTCTATGGTGACATTAACACCTCTTTACCGCATGTTCCCAGATTTTTTTTTTGGGGGGGGGGCAGGAAGGGGAATGGAAAAGGTATGTAAGGGAAAGAATTTGAGCAGACTTGCCATGGCAATGAGAGTAATCTCCCATCAAGAGCGAGGGATACTCAGGGGAAGCTTTAAAGTCAGACCACTGATACCAGGCGCCAAAGAACTCTGTATATTTATTCCTGAGAGATGCGGTCACGTCTTCCATCTGCATCAGGTCATTTTTTCTGGTCATCATAATGGGAGACCCAGACAATGGGGTTTAGGGCACTGCCCTCCGGAGGTCACACTAGGTACTACAAGTTTGTAGACACCGCCCCCTCCGCTTATAAACCCCTACCACAGGGAACATCCTCAGTTTTAAACTTAGTGTGCTCGGAGGATCACGCTTTGCTTGCACTTCACTGCATTCTCACAACTTACGTGATGGCGTCTGAAGACAAGGTAAAATGGTTCCGGTCGGGACCTGCGACAGCCTCCCCGCTCACCCTGGTGGAACACGCTGGTGGAGGTACCGGAGGGCCTAGAGCCTGGACACCTTGTGTTCTCCCGGTACGCTGTTGCGCTCCTTTCCATCCCCCTCTGGGGGGCTCTGGAGAGTGGGAGATGGGAGCCTTGCACAGCTCCGCTCCGTCCGAGGCCTCCCTAAATGGTGCTTACAGACCGGACTGGAGCCAGCCCAGTCCGAGGCCTCCCTAAATGGTGCTTACACTCCGGACTGGTGCTGAACCCCCGTCCGAGGCCTCCCTAAATGGTGCTTACAGACCGGACCGGCACTGAGGCACTCTGTGTCTCCTGTGTGCCTGGGGGTAGTGTCTGTCACTTTGTGTCCTGACACTCAGACCGCGCGTTACTCTCGAGTCCGCGGATCTGGAGGTGTACCCCGTGCTGGGGTCACCCTGGCTGACCGCCCTGTGTGTCGCAGGGGCTGAGGCTGTAGGCTGCGGATGTGTATTGGTGCATGCAGTCTGTGTGATGTATTTCACATTACTTCCCGCGCTGCGGGCTCTGGCGCCTTAATTCTGAGGCTGCTTGGAGGATAGGAAGCAGCCCGTGCGGTGACGTCATCGATGGGCGTGTGTGTGTGCTTCCCGCGTGTTTTCGGCGCCGCCCACGGTTTCACTGTCGGCGGCCATCTTTACCCTCACTTCCCGGCTGGGATCTGTATGCAGCGTGCGTCTGCACTCCAGAGGAGACCGGAAACTCTCGCGGAGGTCACACACACACCGCTTCCTCCTACCGCTTCGCTGCGGTCGGTAAGCCACCGGGATTCCCGGTTTTGTCTGCACAATTTGGCTTATTTTCCCCTGCTGTGGCGATGTCCTCAGTTAGGAAGCGTGCTGCTAAGGCGGCAGATGCCACCATTACCTGTGCTACATGCAATGGGACTCTGGTGGAGGGGTCCTGCAATAACTGCGGACGCCCAGAGGCCCGGACTGACACTGCTGAAACAGCAGCTCCGGTGCTGTACCCTGAGGTGCAAGTGATCCCAGGGCCATGGGAAACTCAGAATAAGATCAATGAATCTCTGTTGTCCCAGCTGTCCTCCATGTCGCAGTCCCTGGAGGCACTCAATAGGAGGCTGGAAAGCCCAGCTACTCCTTCCAGTTACCCCCGGGTGTCTCCCTCTTCTGCTGTGAGACCCCTTAAGCGGGCTCGTCGTGAGGATTCACCAGAGCTCCAGGCTCTCTCTGAGGAGGAGCGTTCCTCTGATGGTGAGGAGAATGATGGGGGTTCGACTCTCGGGTCTGTGTCTGTGTCTGAACCACCAGACGGGGTGGAGGATTTGGTGTCCTCTATTAACGAGACCTTACGTCTCGTGACACCCATGAGGAGGTGACTGTACACCCGAAGGAGGTCTATCAATGGCTGCGGCCGGAGGCTAGACCAAGTGGCTCCTTCATGGACCACACTAACTTTGGAAGGGTGATTAGAGCTCCCAGGTTACATCCTGGGCGGCGTTATGTCCGCAAACCCAAGGACAATCGCTTCCCCTTCCCCCAGGAGGTGCTACATGAGTGGTCGCAGTCCCCGACGGTGGACGCTTCCATGACCAGGATTGCTGCACGCTCCCTTTTCTCTGCCTCTGATAGCTCCTCGCTGAAGGATGCGACTGATAGACAGGTCGAGCAACTCGCCAAGTCTTCCTATGAGGCTGTGGGCTCTTCATTTGTCCCTAATTTTGCCACGGTCTGGACCTTACAAGCGATTACTACCTGCTTGGATGGTATCACTGACCTGGCAAGGTCCAGTCCAGAGGTCCTGGCGCTTACCGAAAGGGCAAGGGCCTATGCGGACTACGCCAGGACGGCGACTTTGGAAACTGCCACTCGCTCAGCTGTGGCTTCGGCCAACGCTATTGCGATTCGCAGGTTGTTGTGGCTGCGTCTTTGGGACTCAGATGCCACATCTAAGAAGATTTTGCAGAATCTTCCGTTCTCTGGTGACAGGCTTTTTGGTACCGAACTGGACAAGCTGATAAAGGATTCTGCTGAGTCTAAGATCCCGCAGAATAAGCCTAAGCCACGGTATTCCGTTAAGAGGAACCCAAAACAGTGGTCCTTTCGTTCCAGCTCACAGTCATCAGCACCGTCCGCTCGCACGGACCGAGGGGGCAAGCCCGCTTCTCAGTGGCGCTCTAAGAGTCGTCCAAAGAAGCCGGCGGGGGCAACGGCTGCCACCCCCAAACCCGCCTCTACATGACTCGCTCTCCCTTCCTGCCTCCCCACAGGTGGGGGGTCGCCTGTCTCGTTTTCAGGACAGGTGGCTACTTCACGTTCAAGATCAGTGGGTTCGAGACGTGGTCTCGCGAGGTTACAGGATAGAGCTGACGTCAAAGCCGATACCCCGATTCCATCGGTCTGTTCCATCCCCAGAAAAGGCTCAGGCTTTTCACCTGGTGTTGGAGGGTCTCCGCAGGGACGGAGTGGTGGTCCCGGTGCCTTCCGGGGAGAGGTTTCGGGGTTTTTACTCCAACCTCTTCATTGTCCCAAAGAAGGACGGATCCTTCCGCCCGGTTCTGGACCTAAAGTTGTTCAACCGTCACGTGTTGGTTCGGAAGTTCCGTATGGAATCACTGCGATCCGTGATCGCAGCTGTGTCACAGGGGGACTTCCTAGCGTCCATAGATATTCGAGACGCTTATCTTCACGTGCCCATTGCACCGGCTCATCAGCGCTGGTTGAGATTTGCAGTGGGGGAAGAACACTTCCAATTTGTGGCGCTGCCGTTCGGGTTGGCCTCGGCACCGCGGGTGTTCACAAAAGTGATGGCCTCCATGATGGCTCTCCTGCACGTGCAGGGGCACGCCGTAATACCCTATCTGGACGATCTGCTGGTCAGGGCGCCATCAGAACACCTTTGTCGGCAAAGCCTGGAGGTAACCATGAAGTCTCTGGAACAGTTCAGGTGGCTTATCAATATCCAGAAGTCGACCCTGGTTCCGACCCAGTCACTGACATATCTGGGCATGGACTTCCACACGGACTCGGCCCTAGTGTCTCTGCCACGAGTCAAACAGATGGCGATCCAATCAGGAGTGCAAGCAGTCCTCCTGTCACCACAATCATCTCTACGGATCTTGATGAAGCTGGTGGGGCGCATGGTAGCTGCAATAGAGGCAGTACCTTTTGCGCAGTTTCGCCTCCGTCCTCTCCAGCTGGAGATTCTTCGCAGATGGGACAAGAGGACGATCTCTCTGAATCGGCTGGTGACAATTTCCCAACCGACCAGGGATTCCCTGCAGTGGTGGCTCCAGCCACGTCATTTGTCACGGGGCCGGTCCTTCCTCAAACCGTCATGGTTAGTGGTGACCACCGACGCCAGCCTCATGGGCTGGGGTGCGGTGTTCTTACACCACAGGGCTCAAGGACTCTGGACTCCGTCGGAGTCGGCGTTGCAGATCAACGTGCTGGAGATCAAGGCGGTCTATCTGGCGCTCCTAGCGTTTCAGAAGTTCCTGTCAGGGCAACCCATTCGGGTTCAGTCCGACAATGCGACGGCCGTCGCCTATATAAATCATCAGGGAGGGACCAGAAGTGCTCAGGCCCTCGCCGAAGTCCACCGCATTCTATCTTGGGTGGAGGACAACGACTGCCTGATCTCCGCAGTTCACATCCCAGGGGTCGAAAACTGGGAGGCCGACTACCTGAGCCGGCAGGGGATGGACGCCGGAGAGTGGTCTCTTCATCCAGACGTCTTCCAGGACATCTGCAGCAGATGGGGCACTCCGGACGTGGATCTGATGGCCTCGCGGCTGAATCATCAGGTGCCGCACTACATGGCGAGATCATGGGACCCTCAGTCTCTGGGGGCAGATGCCCCGATCCTGAGTTGGTCCAGATTCCATCTTCCGTATGTGTTCCCGCCTCTAGCTCGGATTCCCAGGGTTCTGTGGAAGATCAGGTTGGAGTGCAGGGTAGCCATTCTAGTGGCTCCAGATTGGCCCAGGAGGTCCTGGTATCCGGACCTGTGGCGACTGTCAGGCGGACTCCGGTGGGCTCTTCCAGAACGTGCAGATCTGCTCGCGCAAGGCCCATTCTTCCACCTCAATTCCAGGGCCCTCAGATTGACTGCATGGCTCTTGAGGCCTGGCTGCTGACGTCCAGGGGCTTCTCTCCTACGGTTGTTGCCACCATGACTCGGGCTAGGAAGCCTGTTTCCAGGAAGATGTACCACAGAACGTGGAAGATTTTCTTCACCTGGTGTGCCTCGGGTGGTCGCTCCCCGTGGCCCTTGTCCATTCCGACATTGTTGGCTTTCCTTCAGTCGGGGCTGGAATTGGGATTATCCCTAGGCTCTTTGAAGGGTCAAGTGTCAGCTCTTTCAGTGCTGTTTGACAAGCGCTTGGCGCTCCTTCCCAAGGTCCGTCAGTTTCTCCAGGGAGTCTCTCGGGTGGTCCCGCCCTACAGGCGACCACTGGACCCTTGGGACCTTAACATGGTCCTGGCGGCACTGCAGAAACCGCCGTTTGAGCCGCTGAGAGACATTTCTCTGTCTCGTCTGTCCCAGAAGGTGGTCTTTCTGGTGGCGATTACATCTCTGAGAAGGGTCTCAGAATTGGCTGCACTATCGTGCAGGTCGCCCTTTCTGGTGGTTCACCAAGACAAGGTGGTGTTACGCCCGCGGCCAGAATTCTTGCCAAAGGTGGTTTCCACTTTTCACCTGAACCAGGAGATTGTTCTCCCATCATTTTGCCCCGCTCCCGTTCATCAGGTCGAGCGCGATCTCCATACTCTGGATCTCGTGAGGGCTGTACGCATTTATGTGTCCAGGACTGCCTCTTTCCGGACTTCGGATTCCTTATTTGTCCTGACGACAGGTCGCTGTAAGGGGTCCGCGGCATCGAAGTCAACCTTGGCCAGATGGATCAAGGCTCCCATTCAGGAGGCCTACCGGTCTTCTGGTTTGCCTCTCCCGGTGGGATTGAAAGCTCACTCTACCAGAGCTGTCGGTGCCTCCTGGGCTTTGCGACATCGAGCTTCTGCTCTACAGGTGTGTCAGGCAGCCACATGGTCCAGCCTGCACACTTTCTCTAAGCACTATATGGTGCATGCCCATGCCTCTGCGGATGCAAGTTTGGGCAGGCGGGTCCTCCAGGCGGCGGTTGCCCACCTTTGAGGGGGACCATGTGTTATCCGTCTTTGAGGAACTCTTCCCGCCCTGGGGTATTGCTTTAGGACATCCCCATTGTCTGGGTCTCCCATTATGATGACCAGAAAAAAGAGAATTTTGTTTACGTACCGTAAATTCTTTTTTCTTTAATCATCAATGGGAGACCCAGCACCCACCCAGTTGTTCCGTTGCATGTTTTGCATTTGATCTGTTCCCTGTTGGGACAGTTTCTTCCGGGTTGTTGGACCGTCTGTGCACGGTTTCTTTCCCGATGTTTCGGGTGTGGTTTATTTGTCTCCTCGCAGCTTATGGACCAAACTGAGGATGTTCCCTGCGGTAGGGTTTATAAGCGGAGGGGGCGGTGTCTACAAACTTGTAGTACCTAGTGTGACCTCCGGAGGGCAGTGCCCTAAACCCCATTGTCTGGGTCTCCCATTGATGATTAAAGAAAAAAGAATTTACGGTACGTAAACAAAATTCTCTTTATTTTATTCACCCACATGCTGATACTCGGTGGGGAGGGGGACCTCCAGCACTGAGGGATGCAAGCTGTTGCAGCCATCACCAGAAAACGTAAAAGAGAGACTTTGTATATCGAGGTCGGGTAGGAGGAAAGTTGAAGCAAAAAAAGCATCAGTTTAGCTTCTACTTGTAAATGCTGAGGCCTCTTATGAGGATGGGGACCCCGGGCAATAGCCCAGCTTTACCCTAATACCACCCCCGATTGTCATGTAACCAGTGTCAAAGATGAGAACAGCAAAAAATTAGGTATGTGTAAAGGTTTATTTTAGAGATTTGGGCACCTAGACTATGCATCATTGAAAAAAAAATCCTGAAAATACCTACTAAAAATAAAGATCCCTAGACAGGTTCTAAACTCATTTCTGCATACTCTGTTTAAAGGAAATCTGTCAGGTCCTGTGCATCCAGAACCACGAGCAGTTCTGTGTGCATATCTGAAATCGCTCTGTGGTTGTAATATATAGCCTATTCCTAGCTTGTGCACGACTGTATAACAATTGCCACTGAGCATCTCTGTCGCCGAGTGTATGCAGCTCCAGCTTCAGAGAAAATCACTGCATATGATCAAAAGTTGTACATATTTCCCATCATGTGACCTATGCCTTTCTGAAGCTGATACATACTCCCGGCTGTAGAGTAGTGTATTACTTTAGATCATGTGCAGTGATCCTCTCTAAAGCCTGGGGTGAATACACCTGGTGAGTGTTACACAGTCGCGCACAAACTATGATGATGCTATGCATAGCATATTATTACACCCACAGGACCAGAATAACATGCTATGTGGGTGACTAGTTTAAGGAGCTAACGCCCCGTCAACTAATCAAAGCCCTAATTAGCATATCTAATACTTTTTCTAAAGATCGGTTTATGTATGCTACTTTATGCAGGAACTATCAGAAAGGGATTTCAGATATTCATCCAGAACTGCATGTGGTTCTGGGTGCACAGGGGACCTGACAGGTTTCCTTTAAAGGGAATTTAAAAGCAGGATTTAGGACTATAAAGTGAAGCCAGTACCTTACAGGCACTGGGATACTGAGTGCAATCATACCTTTACTTCATTGGTTCAGGGTTTGATTGCAGAGAAAAATGTTATCAAACATCGGGAAAACAGTGCAGAAAATTAGCGTAAGTGTAGAACAGCATCACTATGGGGAGTCAAGTTTATTCGTATTACTCCCCTGTTAGCTCTAAGCCAAACTCTCCCACCTCCCTCTCTCCCTCCCTCCGTCTCTGGCTTCTCTCTGCTTCTCCTGCACTCCTGTTAGCCACAAGCAGTAAAGACCCCTCCATCATCTATGCGTGTCCTGAGCTCAGATCTCTCCTCAATCACAGATCCAGGAGAGGAGACTAGGACAGGTCACAGATGACAGTAGCGGCAATTTGTCCCGGTCTCCCGTCTCCTGGATCTGTCCTGGTCTGTGAGAGGAGACATATCAGAATGTGCAGAGATGGGCGGGGGCTTCTGCAGGAGAAGCAATGAGAAGCCAGAGACAGTGGGACGGTTTGCTTATAGCCCACAAGGGCAGGGCCGCACCGTCCATTGGACAGTGTGAGCCCTGAGTCTAGAGCGGCGGCAGCCAGGGGGAGCGGCATGAAAGAAGGGGGCGGCGCCACCAACATCAGCGGCGGGCTCAGGAGAGACGGACGCTGTCATCGGTAAGAGGGCGCGCGCTGTGGCACTGCAGGCTGCAGGGGCGGCGGGGCCGAGCGGACGCTGCAGGGGCGGCGGGGCTTAGATCCGCCAGCAACCCCCCCCCACGCTGCAGGGGCGGCGGGGCTGAGATCCGCCAGCACACCCCCCCCACGCTGCAGGGGCAGCGAGTCTGAGATCCGCCAGCAACCCCACCCCCCTGTCCTCCGATCGGCTCAGGCGGCAGGGTGGCTAGATGCACCCCTGCACAAGGGAGTAATAAAAATAAACCCAACCCCACATAGTGACACTGTGCTGCACTTATGCTAATTTGCTGCATTGTTTTCCTAGTGTTTGATAAGTTTTCTGTGGAATCAAATCTTGAAACATTGAAGTAAAGGTATGATTGCACTCAGTATCCCGGTGCCTGTAATGCACTAGCTTCACTTTATAGCCCTAAATCCTGCTGCTTGGTTCCCTTTAAAGTATCTAGGAGCTGATCAGTGGGGTCCTTTAAGTGTATGTGCACATGGATGGGCTTCCAATCCAAGCCGCCTGAAGAAAGAACATTTTATTTCTTTTAACCATTCCTCGGTTTCTGAACCCTCAGTTAAGAGAAGTAAACAAATCCTGAACATGATCATAGCTATATCTTTTTTTTTTTTACTTTTCTGTTCATTTTGTTCATTTATGTGGTGCATGTTTGTGCACATATCTTAAGGGTACATACACACTTTCAGCATTTCATGAGTTTTTTCCCCTCAGTATTTATAAACCAAAACTAGGAGGGGAACAATCAGAGGAAAAGTAGAATAAAAACACATCACCACGTCTGCATTTTTTTTTTTACCCACTCCTGGTTTTTGCTTACAAATACTGAGGTAAAAATCTCACCAACTACTCATTATACGTGACTGAAGGATTCTTGCATAGGCCTTACAGTGACAAATTCCATGGATTACGAGGATTTGCTATTTTGTTAGGTTTTCCATTCACAAGGGCTTTTTTAGTATTTTTTTTACTTTTTAATTTTACATTTGATTTAATATTCGCCAGTCAGTTAACTAGTTAAGATTTCAATTTCAGGACTTGCTAAAAACAGAAGTTTTTTTTTAAAGAGGACCTGTCACCCCCCCTGGTGCTATGCTAACTGAATGCAGCGTGTCTGCTGCATTCAGGGAAGGGGTCCCCCATGTTTCTAGTCCCCCTGTAAGTTGTTAAAAAGACAGTATAAAGTGTACAGATAAGGAGTCCGGAGGGACTTACTCAGTAATGAGTCATAACTGTTGCTGCTGTCCTCCCCGCCTCCAGTCCACTCTGTGCCACCTCTTTTTCAGCCTCCTTTGTGTCTGCCCTCCTTGCCCTCCAGCCTTCTGTATACCACCTCCAGCCTCCTCTTGTTCAGCCTCCTTTATGTGTCATCACTGAGGGCTGGAGGTGGCACACAGAGGGCTGGAGTGGGGAGGACACCAGCAACAGCGATGACTTGTTACTAAGTCCCTCCGGACTCCTTATCTGTACACTTTATCAAGTCTTTTTAACAACTTACAGGGGGCTAGAAACATGGCGGGCCCCTTCCCTGAATGCAGCAGACACGCTGCATTCAGTTCTGCATTCAGTTAGCATAGCACCAGTGGGGCGACAGGTCCTGTTGAAGATTCTGTTAAGGTATTTTCACACAATGTTTTTGTTTTTTCCCCTCAAATATCTGCTGGGTTTTTTAAGCAGAAGATGCTTCAGGAAAATCTTCTCTGACCGTTTTATTAACCTAAAGCAGGGGTGGGGAACTCTAGGCCTCGAGGCTCACCAAGAGTGCATGTTTTCAAGTTGTTTGTTTTAACTGCTTGGTGTCTTTGGAAATTGAAGTGGTTAAAAGACACTAAAATGCCTGAACATTTATGTTCATTTTTTTTTTTTAGTTTGTTGGCCCGCTCCAGACACACCTAAAAAAAACAAAAACCAGTGTGATCATACCCTTAGCATTCCTTGTCGGTCCTTGTATTATAAAATGTTGATTGTTTTCTCTTAGATATTTTTGCTGGTAGATGTTGATTGGCTCATTTGATTAAAGTACATATCCAAAGTAGCCTGTTCTTTTGTCCTGCTCTAGGCCACCATACATTAGGTCGCCTGTTTATCCCAGCCAGTCTGGGGCTGGCGGACGCCCCATGTTTTCCTCACAGCATCCCAACTATGGCAACTCTCAGGTTCCAATGATGCATCAACCTGATCAGTACGGGTAGGTAGAACTGTCCATACCTTGGGACCCTGGCCATTAGTTTTTGTTTTTCTTAACATTTATTTTATTAACTGTTTGCATACTGACTCTGCTTGTTGTTTGACTTTTCGTGGCATGTAATCCCTGCTGTGGTGTGTTTGCTAGTAGTGGAAGTTTTACAACAGCTATAAAAGCTTTAATATCCTTTTAAGTTGTACTGATACTAACCTAGATGAAGGGAAGTGCATGTCTTTCAGGCATTGCCACAACATCCTGCATGGCTCATGGTCTATCTACCCTTCATGCCTGCAAGGGTGACAGTGATGGTCCCTCACAAGAACTGTGCTACTCATTTCACTTGTTTCCTTTTGTGGATGTCATATTCTGTTTTTGTCTGAGAAGTGTCTTGTGACATACATGGTTAATATGAATGCAATGTTTTCTGCTTCGGTTACTCAGATCTGACTTTCTCAAGAAAGGTGTCTTTGACCTTGAATTTATTCATAGCATGGTGTTTTTCAATCTCTTTATGCTTTTAAAGAGGACAATGATCTTGTCTTTTTCCAGAAAGATTAGAAATGCTTTTGTATTTGTTGCTTCTCTTCAAGTCGTTTATGTGGTTTGTCAGTTTCTGATTTCTTTAGGTCACGCTGTTATCATTCATGGAGACCGAAGCACTGAAAAGAAAACACTTATTTAGCCTTTTTTTCTGGGTCAAAGAGCTCTAGACATAAAAAAAAAGAAAAATACACCTTATATAATAAAAAGAACAAGTGACATTTCTACTTTTTCTTTTTTGTATCTAGATTTGCTTTCTTTTTTTTTTTACTTTATACTTTACATAGTTTATGGACCTGATTTATTAGGGCTGAAATTTCGTACTCTAGACTTATTGATGGGTGCTCAGGAGTAGGATGCCCTGAATTCATGGATTCACAAAGTACTGAATGAATTAGGTACATCTTATCAGTGGTTTGCACCTCACAAGAATTGTTACTTCAGTCAGAGACTAGAGTAATATTTCTGGCGTAATGTATGCCACAATATTTCTTTGACAATTTGTCTGTTGGGCTTTACCTTCTCCCACCCCCTGTTCTTCTTTAGGTATGTCTACTTTGGCAAAGCTGACCCAAAGACTTATGTGAAAATGCCAAAAATCTGAAACCGTTTGCGACAGTTCATTTTGTAAAATAAAAAAAAAAAGTTATGATGTTTAAATGTAAACAACTTGATAAATCAGTATATGTATCTAGTTTGAGATAAATATAGTGTAGATAAACTATGTAGATGGTGGGAGGTAGGAAAAGGGAAGAGCTCTGCCTGTAGCTCCTTTCTCTAACGCTCTACTAAGTAGAATCTTATCATTGACAAATCCCATCACCTATCTCCGTAATGTCAAAATCTGTCTTCACTAAATCCAGATTTTACTTGTGAATTGAGAATTTTGAAACACTTTGAAAATTCATAATCAGTCCAGCAGGAGAAAGAAGCTATTTCTCTGATATATTACAAAGTTGCTTATTTTCATGTAAGTATTAATGATTTATGAAATAAAAATTAAAGTCACTCTTTAGTACGAAGGTCCAAAGAAGCTGAAATACGTGGAACAAATTTTGTACAAATTTGTCACGCTAGGCATGTGAACACAAAGTACTGATGTAATAATGATTCTTAACACTCAAAATGTTTTTTTTTTAATCTGATGTGTGCCACAACCATTTCTTCTTTCTGGTGTGTGTACTTATCCTAGCTTGTGTCTGCAAAGTTGTTGAAACCACCCAGTTAGGCCATCCAACATCAAGCTATCCAGATGTGCACGATGATTGTGCAGTGTCCCTTGAATGCACTGTAGACAGGCAGTACTAGACTATGTCTATGTGTCTTTCATTATTAGTTTTGACATTTATGGCTTTCACAAGATGTCTTAGATCAGGAGTCCAAATGTTGATGACATACTCTATATAGAAAACTACTTGTATTCAGAAAGGTCATATTGGACCTTTTGGGAAAGTAAAATATTTTTATTTTTTTAAATGAACTGTATACTACAAAGTTTTAATTCTTTAAATATTAATATGTATTGAGTCAAAAAAATCCCAGAAAACATCTATTAGGGAGGAAATACAACTTGTTCAACATTTGTCAAAAACGTCTAGAACTTATCAATATGACCGATAAAATAATGATGGCGTAATACAGGAACATATGAGTTTAGTTTGTGACAAAAATATGTATTCTTATTGGCAGTATCTGTTCATATTTTCTAACCATACAAATTGCTACAATGGAACAATCAAAATATTTTGTATTTCCGAACTTGTTTTTTTTTTTACAGATAAATCGTCCTTCTCTCTCTGAAAGTGTAATACAAAAGGAGGTATTTAACGGCATTACACCAATATACTATAGTCCAAGGCTGGGTTCCAATGTGCGAATGAAAAAACATGATTTTCATTTGGAAAACTATTCTGATTTTTGTTTGTATTCCATCTTCTTCAGTAACATTACTCGGTCAGTAATGAAGCCCCCACAATTTCAGTGATGGGATACGTTGCCCCAATGTCATGGCTCTCAGCACTGAGACATGAGATTTCCTTGCAGACAGTCAACTGTCCGGACATGTGCATCGAAGCTAAATGTACGTCCCCAGCTTCATTTTCAATCTGCAGTTGCTCCGAAGGCAGCTAGTGTTCAGAGGCTCTGTTCATGCATCGAGCACACACTGCTCACATGTGTTATGTTTTGTGTAACATTAAAATGATCTTTTAATAAAATTATCAACCCTAATTATTGAACCCGATGCCAAAAAGAAAATAAAAAGAAATGCTAGTTATGCAAGTACATGTACAGAATTTGCAATGCATAGACTGGCCAACAACTTCATATACAGTTGTGACCAAAAGTGGCAGCACCCTTCAAATTGTTCCAGAAAATTAATTATTTCTCCCAGAAATTTCTTGCAGTTACATGTTTTGTTATACACATTAGTTTACTTTGTGGGCTTAGTTGTAGAACTAGCGGCTGGAAGTGTCTGTCGGCGATGGGGGGTGGAGCTTACAAAGGGGCATCATTCTCGGTTGTTAGAGGGTGTGGCTGAACTGCTGCCCCTGGGTGGGGGGCGGAACTGGTCCGTTACAGTGGTAATGTTAATTACGGAAATAACCCTTACTTTGCTATCCACGTGGGCATAGAGTTAATTATAACAGAAGTGGGGGTCTGGGGTAAGACCCCCAGATGGGGGGTGCAGGGGGCCGCAGCCCCCTCTTGCATAACCTCTAAAGGGCTGCATAACATATTAGAAGAGAAAATTATGCAAGGGGGTCCCCCTGCACTCTACCCCATTTGGGGGTCTTACCCCAAGACCCACACTTTTATTATAATCAACTCTTGGAATAACACAAAAAAATAGAGGGGGAAAAAAGACATATTGGACATCATTTCACATAACAACCCAAGTGTTACAGGTGTGGGCAATATGAAAATCACACCTGAAACTAGAAAAAAAGGGAGAAGTCGACTCAATCTTTGCTTTGTGTCTGTGTGTGCCACACTAAGCATGGAGAACAAAAAGAGGATACAGTACATAGTCTAATATGGTGGAGATTCAAAGAAGTTTTGAGGTTGTCTTGTTGCCTTTCGCACTGGGACTGTGCACGGCATCATGAAATCTGAAGGTTACCACATGATTTTGGGTTGTGATGAAGTGCCCAGTGTATATAGAAATCTGGATTTGCATCCAAGGTCAAGGGTCTTCCAGCAAAGCACTCAGAAATGGACGCAAATAAAGCACTGGAGAGTTCTGAAGTGGCCAGCAAGGAGTTTGGATCTAAATCCCAGTGAATACCTGTGTAAAGATCTTAACATTGCTGTTGAGAGAAGACACCTTTAGAATACTAGATACCTGGAGCAGTTTGCAAAAGAAAGAATCCAAAATTCCATTTGAGAGATGTAAGAAGCTTGATGATGGTTATAGGAAGCAACTGATTTGCTGTTATTTATTCCATTAAGTGTGTAACCAAACACTAAGTTGAGGGTGCCAACAATTTTGTTTGGCCCATTTTCAGTATTTTGGGTGAAACTATATCCAATTTGCCTTTTGTTCTCCGTTTTTTCTTAATGCTGTTCCAATATACACAACAGAAATAAATGTGTATAACAAAACATGTATAATGGAAATAATATTGGAGGAGAAATACTTAATTTTCTATAACAATTTCAAGGGTGACAACACTTTTGGCCATGACTATCTTTCGTATGTGTGTCATGCTTGGGTCGGGAGAGCCACAGCTAGTCCAATCAATGTGCACAAACATATGAATGAGCCCTTACATGTATGGATTTTGGGAAATTTTTGTTTGCATTAAAAAAAAAAAAAAAAAAAACCTCCGTAGCTGCCAGCCCAAGCACTATGGTCCCTAGAAATGCCAGGGGGCTGCAGAAAAGGGCATCGAGGGCTGCATGCGGCCCTGGTACCTGAGGTTCCCCACCACTGCTTTAGTCTTAGGATTGCTACTTCCAATAGGTGGCACTAGAGTTCATCTTCTTCCTCTCTGTAGAGGCAATTTACATATTTAATTTCCCAGAAGAGCATGCAAGGCGTTGAAGTCTCCCCGTACTGGCATGCCGTACCTGCCATGGCACTCTTCATAGGATGAAATGTTGTCCTTTAGATCCCCAGTATTAGCCTCTCAACTAGTCATAAGAGATCTCATACTTTGCACTAACGAGGGCAAATGCCCTGAAACACTGTGTCTTCAAATTATGATTTTTGGATTCTGGTTTGGCTTTTAATCCTATGACAAGGCTTGTTAGAGGGTCAATTTTGAGTATTAGGATTGCAACCTCTAATAAGTGGCACTGAAGTTAGTAGTCTTCCTCTCTAAAGAGACCATATGCAGCCTTGTCTCTTCTGCACACAGTAGCTTTGTGAAAGTGTCACTTTCTGGAGGGTAGAAAAGACTTTTACCAAAGAACATCTGATTCCATCCTTTAAACTAAATATATGTGATGGAAATATTCTTAGTTTCATCTTGTGAATGTAAACCAGTCCAAAACAAAAAAGTAAAATAGAGCTACAATAAATGATCTTCAAATAGTGAATTAGATAATGACTAATAACTCAACATTAGATGTCTATTGAACTTAGCAATGAGCTGGACCTGTTCACCCACTGATCAGGTTATATACCAACATATGAGACCCTGCTCTGCGTGTAGCTCAAACGTGCATAGAAATAGAAGCTAGGCTATGATTGTGCTTTAGGTATGTTAATTTGGGCATCCTAATATAGTAGACATTACTAATTACAGGAGAGAGGAAGATCAAGCCTATGTGTAAATGTCAACTTGAAATAATATTACACTGTGTCCTGTGGTTTCATTCCTTCATACAGTCATGGTGAGAAGTGTTGACTCTTTTGAAATTGTTCCAGAAAATGAAGTATTGCTCACAGAAAATTATTGCAATTACACTGTTAAACATATTTTTATTTCCTATTTGTGAATTGAAACAATACAAAAAAGAGAAAAATGCAAATTGGACATAATTTCACCTAAAAGTCCAAACATGAGACGGCCAAAATTGTTGGCACCCTCCACTTAATAGGATCGTGTTTAATAGGACGTAGATCCGGACTCATTGCTGGCCACTTCAGAATTTTGGTTCCAGCGCTTTGTTTCCATCCATTACTGGGTGCTTCTTGAGGTATACTTTGGGTCATTGTCTCGCTGAAGACCCATGACCGATGCATACCCAGCTTTCTGACACTGGGCACTACATTGTGACTCAAAAACCTTTGGTAACCAGATTTCATGATTCCTTGCACACAGACAAGGTACCCAGTGCCAGAGGAAGCAAAACAAACCCAAATAATCTTTGAACCTCCACCGTAGTTGACTGTAAGTACTGTTTTTTTTTGTTTTTTTTCTTTGTAGGCCTCATTCTATTTTCATACAAAAAGATGGAAGCGTGGTGTATGTTTGGGCGCTGAGGTAAGGAAGATCTCTGATGCTGGCTTCTTCTCCGGACTTTATTAAAATAATTGCAGTTATAGTTATTCAAGCTTAAGGCTCTCAAAACCCACGATGCATTTCGACGTGCACACACGTCTTTCTCAAGTGAGAAAGGTTCACTTGAGAAAGACGTGTGTGCACGTCGAAATGCATCGTGGGTTTTGAGAGCCTTAAGCTTGAATAATTATAACTGCAATTATTTTAATAAAGTCCGGAGAAGAAGCCAGCATCAGAGATCTTCCTTACCTCAGCGCCCAAACATACACCCTGCTTCCATCTTTTTGTATCATTTTGACTCCTTATGGGGAGAGTGGTGGAGTGAGCTGCAGAGGAGGGAGAGTACCTGAGAAGACGTCAGCTGGATCGGCCCCCTTACTAGACACATGACGCCGCCCGGCACTAGTGTTTCCCCGGAGAAGACCTCGTAGGAAGCACGAGGACGGAACCGGAGGATTCCGTTGCTTGATTTTAATAAGCTTATCTACGGGCTGTGGGTTATAACCAGACCAGGTGAGTTTAAACGCAAAAGAACCGCCTGCTAACAACCCCATGTGTACAGGCGCACTATAAGCTGCTGGGTCATTCCATGTCAAGTGATCCAAAAATGAATATTTTTTTTCCCTGACGTCCTCAGATTTTTAAAAAATTTTTTCTATCTGAAGAACAACTTTATCTAATTACAAAAAAAAAGTTTTGAATTTTTTTCTTTATCTGTTAATTTTTTACAGATTTTTAAAGTTTTAAAAAAGTGCGAATTTTGGCCTGGTATGGCTTTACATTTTCTATCATATCTCGGGCTAGAAATAAGATAGAGAAACAAAATAAACACCAATCTACTCAGAACTGTCCAGGCTTTCATCAGATATGTCACAAGAGGATATTTGTTAATATTTTACCCATGTGATCGCAAGCGCAAAACTTTAAAACGCATTTCCGAAAAATCGGCGCGCTTTAAATATTTCAAAAACTGCCCATGTGTCTGCTGTGCTCTTAGCCACATCTGTACCAAATTTCAAGTTGGGATCGCAATGGGATCATATTTTAACATATTTTACTAGTAAGAGCGTCAATGGGTCATTCCATATCAAGTGATCTAAATATGAATATTTTTTTTACCTGACGTCTTTAGATTTTTTTTTTTTTTCCTTTATGAAGTACTACTTTAGTTAATTACAAATTAAAAGTTTGGAATTTTTTTCTTCATCAGTTAATTTTTTACAGATTTTTAAAGTTTAAAAAAAGGGTGAATTTTGGCCTGGTACGACTTTAAATTTTTTTATCTCAGGCTAGAAATAAGATAATGAAGTGGGAGAGGCATCATTTTACTCAGAACGGTAACAGCTTTCATTTGAGATGTTACAAGACTATGTTTCTTTATATCAAATTCAAACTATTGACGGGCAATTGTGAAAAAATGACTGATTGTGTTCTTGGTGACTTTTGAATTGACACTATAATAGTTAAATATTTTGCACTTAGGTCCAATGAATGCATCCATGGGGTCAAGCTGGGACAGAGTCATCACAAATTAGCCTTATTTGCAGATGACCTGCTACTTTACATCTCCCAGCCCCTGGTCTCCATCCCTTCGGTCTTAATGGAGTTTGAACGGTTCGGACAATTGAGCAACTTTAAAGTGAATTGCTCCAAAACCGAGGCACTCAATATTTCTTTGCCTGGAGAATTGGTTTCTCATCTATCTAAACAGTTCCCATTTAAATGGAAAGTAGAAGCCATTAAGTACTTGGGAGTCCTTATACCAAAAGATCTTAAACAAATATTCAATTTAAATTATCAACCCCTTTTGACTAACGCGGAATCGGCATTTACCTCCTATAGACAATTAAAGCTATCCTGGTTCGGGAGAATAAACGTAGTCAAGATGGATGTCTTGCCCCAACTCTTATATACTTTTCAGACAGTTCCTGTTCTATTGGATAGAGGTTTCCTCTCCAAAATGCAATCTATGATCCTTAGATTTGTCTGGGGGGGCAAGAGGTCCAGATTGCGAATGAATATCCTATCCTTGCCCGAGACCAGAGGAGGGGTTGGACTACCCAACATACGAGCGTACTTTGAGGCTTCCTCTCTTGTTAGAGCTCTAGATTGGCATTATCATGCGTCCTCCAAGAAATGGGTAGGGGTGGAGCAAGAGGGTTTGGGATTCCGCTGAAACACCTGCTTTGGATTTCCCCTAAAGACTCCACAGACCTAGTACCTTTGACAGACATGACCAGAAACACCTTGAAGGTATGGCACCTAGTGACGAAAACCCTCCGCTTAAACGACAGACTTAGCCCTTTGACTCCCCTTTTTTCCAACCCATCTTTCCCACCCAGATTTGACAGGCAGAGATTTTTATGTTGGCGGATTGTGGATGACACCCGAGTAGGACAGACTCTGTCCAGTGGTGGTTTGCCCCCGATGGCAGAGCTACAACTCAAAGAACCTACGAGACCTCTTAAGTGATTCGAATTTCTCCAATACAGAGCATAATTATATTCAGCTGACCACTCTTGCAGGGTAAGATTGACGCCCAACGTATTGGAGAGGTTATTCCAACTGGAGGCTCCACCGAGGCGCAAAATATCATTTCTATACCAGGCCTTAGGGTCCATGAGAGAGCAGGGCACCCTTTACTTCCAACGTGCTTGGGAGAGGGAATTGGGGTGTAGCATTTCAGAAGCTAATTGGCAGAAATGCTTTATATTTACTCACTCACTAGCTAGCGCTTGTTCTGCACAAGAAAGAAGCTATAAGCTGCTCACTAGATGGTACTTGTGCCCGACGACACTCCGGAACATGTTCCCTGGAACCCCTGATACCTGCTGGCGCTGTGGGGAAGAGAAGGGTACAATGATACACATTTGGTGGAGTTGTGGGGAAATCCGGCGGTTCTGGTCTGAGGTTTTCAATGCATACGCCCGGATAACAGGTAAAGAAGCCGAATGCTGCCCAGAATCGGCAATGTTATCCATTTTTCCAGGTCCTATTGGGCTACAGAAGAGGGATATTCTCCGCTTTTGCATCTCGGCTGCTCGTGCTGTGATCCCGAGGTTCTGGAAATCAAGCCGGGCTCCATCTCCACTTGATTGGTTCAAAGAATTGATGGACACATATCGAATGGAGGAGCTCGCAGCTGATGCGTCGGGATCTCGGAACAAATTCTTAGGGATTTGGGTTGAATGGATTCTTTTTCACGACTCTGCAGAATTTAGGAGTATCTTTTCCAGCACAGATAATATGGCTCGACCTCTGGCTGATGGGGAGCCAGTGGGATGAGTACCCTTTCTCCTTCCCATACCTCACCCGTCCCCCCCCCTCCTTTTTTTCTTTTTTTCTTACGTGGCTTTTCTTTCCCAGTATAACTTTTTCTAATGGTTTTTGTTTCTCTTCTCTCTCTCTTCTTTTCTATCTCTCTTTTCTTCCCATCTGATACATTCAGTCTAGGTATTTCCTTTCTACACCTATACCTTCAGAATTCTAGTGAACATTAGACAGGTATCGAAAACTCTGAGCTGTGAGTAGATCATTAATATTTCGGCCTTCCTTTCCGGTACACCAGTCGATAGACTATTCCAACTAGGCCTCAACGGGTAATGACCCACTTACGTGGTCAACCTGTTAGAAGGGGCCAAGTAATAAAAATCATTCTGCTGGGGCTGCTTGTCCCCTTGACATCAGAACATCTCAAAACCCTGAGAAAGGTTGTATACTTGAGTGTTTGGAATTATATTTAGATTGTAGTATATATTGCACCAGAGATAAGCGCAAAAGTAAATTTGCAGCTTATCTTAAAGTTACTAATAACTTTGTGAATTCTCTTTTTGTATATTTTATGTCTCAAGATTTTGTTAAAAGATTGAATGTATGTCTTTCATATGTTTTTTCAAAATTTAATAAAAATGAGATTAACCATAGTTAAATATTTTAAAATATGATCCCATCACGATCCCAACTTGAAATTTGGTACAGATGTGGCTAAGAGCATAAAAGACACATGGGCAGTTTTGGAAAATTTTTATTAAAATGTTTTTTTCGGAAATGCGTTTCAAAATGTTGCGTTTGCATTCGCATAGGTAAAAAATTAAAATTAACAAATATACTCTTGTGACATATCTGGTGAAAGCCTGGACAGTTCTGAGTAGAATGGTGTTTATTTTGTTTCTCTATCTTATTTCTAGCCCGAGATAAAAAAATTTAAAGTCGTACCAGGCCAAAATTCACCCTTTTTTTAAACTTTAAAAATCTGTAAAAAATTAACTGATGAAGAAAAAAATTCCAAACTTTTAATTTGTAATTAACTAAAGTAGTACTTCATAAAGGAAAAAAAAAAAAAAAAAATCTAAAGACGTCAGGTAAAAAAAAATATTCATATTTAGATCACTTGATATGGAATGACCCATTGACGCTATTAATAGTAAAATATGTTAAAATATGATCCCATTGCGATCCCAACTTGAAATTTGGTACAGATGTGGCTAAGAGCAAAGCAGACACATGGGCAGTTTTTGAAATATTTAAAGCGCGCCGATTTTTCGGAAATTTGTTTTAAAGTTTTGCGCTTGCGATCACATGGGTAAAATATTAACAAAGATCCTCTTGTGACATATCTGGTGAAAGCCTGTATAGTTCTGAGTAGAATGGTGTTTATTTTGTCTCTCTATCTTATTCCTAGCCTTAGTTATGAGGAGAAACGTAAAGGCAGGCAACAGCGAAATTCACACTTTTTCCGAACTTTGAAAATCATTTAAAAAAAAATTAAATTTTTTAAAAAATTTTTCTCTTCACATTTTGCATTGTCTGACATGCTATTATCAAATAACAAAATCTCAAAAGAATTAAAAATATAGAGGTAATAATCATTGGTTCACTTGACATGGAATGACCCTGCTGTTGTTTTTCCTTTACTCATTCTATTTTCAGTAATCAATAGAATGCTGTGATTTACCAAAAAACTTTTTCTTGTTCTCATCTTAATACAAAATGCTTTCCCAGAAGAATTTTGGCTTACTCATGTACATTTTGGAAACATATAGTCAAGCATTTTTTTTTTTTCAACTTCAATTTTTATTTCTTTTTCTCAAGGATCAATACAAAGATAAAATATGTCATTGCAATTACATGGATTGTAGTCCACTCCCTCTCACAAATAACAATTAGCATCACTACACGTCCTCTACACGTTATAGCTGTATCAAATCTACAGAAAGGTCTCATCTGCCAGATCTGAGTAAATTTTTCCATTGAGTTATGGAGTGTGGCAGTTAATTGCGCCATTATTCGAATGTCTTTTATTCGAGCATACCAGTCAGAGATCGAAGGCGGGGCCTTTTTCTTCTTGTTAAGCGAGAACATGCACTTCGCTGCTGTAAGAAGATGCATTAAAAGTCTGCCCTTAGATTTATTCAACCTGGGGGAAAAAGATTAAGCAGGTAAACAGCCGGGTCTAAGGGTAGGTGATGATCTAGAACCCGGGACATCAGTGTTTCAACCGTTCTCCAAAAGCCGTGGATCAATGGACAGGACCAGAAAATATGTTACAACGAGGCTTTGCTCTGATCACACCTCCCAACAGATATCTGGTAGTATTGACTTAAACGTATGGAGGAGTTCAGGTGTGTGATACCATGTCATCAGTATTTTAACCTGATTTTCTTTGTATAAAGTGTTAATTGATGTCCTATAAGCTCTATCCCTTATCACTCTCCACATCTGATCTGAAATCTCTCTCCCCAGCCAAGTCTCCCATCTCAACATGTAGGCTTGCTTGAAGGGACTCAAACTGCTACGAGAATTCAAAATAATGTATATATTAGATATAAGGCCCCTTGTAGAAGTGCCCCGAGAGCAGAGGTTTTCAAATTGAGTTGGACCTGAGAGTTTTTTGGGCCCCATGATCGACATGTAGTAAAGGATTATTTGTTGATATCAGAAACACAAACTCTCCAGCAATTCTTACAGCGAGCGGAGTTCAGTGAACGTTCTCGGTTTATTTGTAATCAGGTTCACTATATCTCGAAAGCAAAAAAACACCTGCCCCAACCCATTTGCGCATTGTAGTAACGTCCATAACCCCCGAGAGATGCGGACTATACAGAAAGGGTGTCAGAAGAGAAGTGTGCGCCGCCAACCAAAATTTGTCTACATTTACCCCAGATGTCCCTGGTAAAAGCCATGGGGACTAGCAACATTCCAGAGGGCCCTCCGAGGGTTTGCCCCATATCAATGAGGCAGGGTGGCAAGGCGCCAGCCAGAGCTGCTCCACCTCTGTCCATCTATTATATGCCGACAAAGCAGACCAGTGGGACAAATGGCACAAATGCGTTGCATAATAGCAGCATGATATCTGGGCAGGCAAGACCTCCCTCCCGTTTTGATGGACCCCGAATCTGGTATACCGTGCCCATATAGAACTTCATTAATGATGATTGGATTTTTTTAGCGTTGCCATGGGTACCCTAATCGATAGCGTTTCAAATAGGTTTAAAAAGCGAGGATAATGGACATTTTAATTGCTGCAATTTTACCGAAGAGTGAGATCGTTAAGTTAGACCACTTATTAAGATGGGATTCTACCCGTGTATTAAGGGTGGGAAATTAGCCTGGAATATTGTTTTATAATTAAAGGTCATATTAATCCCCAAATAGCGTATGGATGTTGTGCGCCATGTATAATTGTAAGATTATTTAAGAAATTGAAGTTTGAGATCTGGAATATTAATGGGTAACGCTTCAGTTTTCGTAGAGTTAATTTTATAGCCTGACAGTTTAGCATAAGATCAATAGTTGCATGAGATTAAGGAGAGGCGTAATAGGGTTTGTCAAGGAGTAAATTGCATCATCTGCGAAGAGGGTGACTTTGAATGATGCACTTCTAAGCTGGACCCCCATATTATCAGGATTGTCTAATTTGTGCTGCAAGCGGTTCAATGCTAAGAACATAGAGCAGGGGAGAAAGTGGGCATCCCTGACGTGTTCCATTTTTTTATGGGCAGATCCCTGGAATGGGCATGAGGAAGGCACACCAGAGCAGTAGGTGATGAATATACACCGTTTAGAGCTGCAATAAAAGGTCCTGATAGGCCAAAATGGTGGAGAGTACGGAGCATAAATAACCAATCAGCCTGTCGAAGACCTTCTCCGCATCCAAACTCGGCAAGAGGGCCTGCATCTTCCCCCTGTTGGCCACCTCAATCAGGTCCAAAATACACCTGGTGTTATCACCCACCTGACGGAAGCGCACAAATCCCACCTATCTTTGTGAATCAGATGTGGAAACTCCAATTTTTCTGCTAGTATTTTGGTGAAAATTTTTAGATCGGAATTTTAACAGACTGATTGGACGGTAGCTTGCACATTCCATCGGGTCTTTACCGTTCTTCAGAATTATGGTAATATAGGAACGGAAAAATGAGTCAGGTCCCTCCCTCCATATAATGGTTAAACAGGGAGACCATATGAGGGGACACTACATCTATGTATGTTTTATAATAAAGATATGACAATCCATCAGGACCTGGTGCCTTATGACTGGGTAGTTTTTTATAGTCTCCTCAATCTCCTCTGCCGTGTTATAGTTGACATGATGAAAGGTATTCATCTAGGGTTCGGGGTTGGCTATCTTAACCGGGTCATAATTAATCACAACAGCTTGATCTTTAATACCATACGGGGAGTTACTGTTGGTCCTTTGGCGCCACTCCCCAGCTCACCTCTCCTGGGTCGGCATCCCCTGCTCCTCTGCCGACTGGGCATCCGGCGTCCAGGCGTACTGTGTCTTGGAGCCGTTACCGGATCCCTTCCTGTCTGCTGACTGCCCAGCTCACGCACCAGTGCGCTGCAGGGGTCAGGTTTCATGAGTGTCTCTTAGGGTCTGACTCTCCCTTGACCAATAGCTACCCATCCTCTGGTATATCAGGCCACCTCCACTGATGGGAGGTGCCTGATTATTAAGTTAGTTTGCTTCTGCCTTGCTGACTGTTGGTCAGGCCTTCCTTCTCCTCTCCTCCAGTAGAGCCATTCTTGCTCTCCCAGCCTCGGGCTCTGTACCTGTGTTTCCTTCCTTGCTATACCGTAGTATAGGCTAACCCTACGAGCTGCCCACCTGGTACTAGCAGCTGTGGTATTTAGACCCCCTGGGCTTGCCCCTGACAATCCCTGTATAGGGGTTGGTTAAATTAGGACCAGCTTACCCAGGGGAGTTCGGTACCACGGCCCAGTGGGACCACTCCAGGGTGCCTTCCCCCGGAAGCGTGACAGTTATTAGTGGCTTGATCTCTCAATCTCCTGACTAACATTGTGTGAGCTTTGTTACTATACTCATAAATTTCTGTTTGGAGTATCTAAGGAGTACCTCTACTTTACCCTGGGAAATGGTTTTTAATTGATTTCCCAGGTCTGTTACTTCCTTCAAAAGTAGTTTAGTGGGGTGAATCAATCAATCGTGCCTCCACCTGTTTCAATTTCCCTTCTATTCTGAGGTACTGGGATTTAGCATCTTTCTTAATCCTGGAAGACAATGCAATGCACTATCCCCTGAAGACCGCCCTATGGGCTTCCCATAAAACAGATAATGACAGAGATGAGGGGGTATTTTTAGTGAAGTAATGTACAAGAGACTCCTGCAACTTATCTTGCATATCTGTGTTAGTGAAAGGGGATTCATTTAATCTCCAGTGGTTCAAATTGGGTGGGTTAATTGTTAATTTAAGGTCTATTAATAAAGGGCATGATCAGTCCACATTATATTACCAATGGATGGAGAGGTCAGAGATCGTAATGTTATGTCCCCAAAGACGTAATCTATACGGCTATGGGATCCGTGAGGATGTGAATAGAAAATATACCTCTTATCAGTTGGATTGTCAATGCACCATAAATCATACAGTGTGGCTACGGATTAATTTCCGGAAACCCATAGAGATATACTCTGTTTTCGTATTTCTGGTAGATTGGTTCATACACCTTCCTATATCTTTAGTTTCTGAGAACGCCATGTCAAAATCTCCACCTATTATTTGGGCCGTACCAGTGAGGGTGTAAACGAGCCAAAACTGAGGCCACAAACTTTGTCTGGCTTGAGTTAGGGGCTTACTGATTGCATAGCATAATTTGTACCCCCCTTATGTTCCCATAAACGATAACATATCTGCCCTGCGGGTCAATTTGATTTATTCGCCTGAAATGTACAATGGCGGGAAATCAAGATCGCCACCCCGGCCGTTTTATTCCTAGTTGTGGTAGAAAATGTATTCAGAAACCAACGCTGCGCAAATTTTAAGGTACCGTCACACGCGGCAGTTTTGCTAGCCATTTCACTAGCAATTTGCTGTTTGCAGTGAAATCATGGACACATTGTTCGATTTGTACACGGCAACAAAATAGAACAATGTGTCCATGATTTCACTGCAACCAGCAAATTGCCAGTGAAATTGCTAGCAAAATTGCCGCGTGTGATGGTACCTTTAGAGACCCTGTTTTCGAAAGATTCGTCTCCTGCAGGAATACAATGTCCACTTTAGACTCCCGCATCTCCCATAGAGCTAGTCTTCTCTTTAGGTCCGAATTTAGACCCTTTACATTAAGAGTAAGTAGCTTAACCATTATAAAATAAAGGCGCACCTAGAGCATTTAGAGGGGACGTGTAGGGGAGCATGACAAATATGTCCTGCTCGACATACTCATGTAAGTAGAATCTGAGAACGTTGTCGTGAGGACAAGGGTGAGAGGATGAGAACACACATGCACTTCACACTAAAATACAAGTAATAAAACAACATTAGGAAAGAAAGAAGGAACAACAAATAAGTATTATAGGACAACTTCATGTAGACCCAAAGTGAGAGTCGAGTGTAGTATGGCATTAGTCACCTAAGGTGACCACCGAGTGTGTCTGCACTACTAAATAATTTGCAGAATCAGTAAAACAACTCTCTTCTGTGGTGGTAGACGTCAGACCTGTGGGAAGTTATTACACAAAATTTTGCTCCCAAGAGCTTCAGGTTCTTACTAAGGGGCCAAGATTAATCTGCATGCAATGCCACTCCAGGAAGAGAGAAGGAGGAAGAATAATCATTTGAGCCAAATGGTGTATGCAATAGTCACCAATCATGGTGGGTCTTCCCTCCTGTAGTCAAGCATTTTTAGGTCTGTGTCAGCAGTGTGGTTCTCCTGGGTATCTTGCCATACTGTTTCATTTCATTCACATTTGAACGGATAGTTCACGCTGACACTGATGCACCCTGAGCCTGCAGGACAGCTAGATTAGATTGGAGCTGCTTATACACAATCAGGACTATCCTGCATTCCAACCGTCCATCAATTTTTCACTGCCATGCACATCCGGGGAGATTAGCTACAGTGCCATGCGTGTAAACAACTTGTAACCTTGAGATTGTTCATATGTTTCAACAGTTTTGGTGGTCAAGTCCTCAGACAGTTCTCTTTCTGTTTTTCATGTTAAGTGTGGCACATAGACACACAATGCAAATATTTAGTCAACGTCTCCGCATTTGATCTGGTTTCAGGTGTGATTTTCATATTGCCTACACCTGTTACTTTCCACATTGGAGTTTGAACAATCATCACTTGCTTGAAACAGTTATTTACCCACAGTTGTGGAAAGGTGCCAACAATTTTGTCCCGCCCATTTTTAGTGGTTTTTTAAACTAATTTGTCTTTATTTTTTCTTTCTGTTGTTCCAATACACTCAAAGAAATTAACATGTGTGACAAAACATAAAATTTGCAAAAATGTTCTGTAAGAAATTTTTCATTTTTTGGCACAATTTTAAGGGTGCCAATACTTTCAGCCATGCCTGTATAAAACTGTGTAACTGAGCTGTCACACTTATTAAAATTACAAAATAATTTCTGATCCTAAAAAAGCACAACTGTTGTCATGTATTACACCAAACAAAGCAGTTGTTCTTTGTATTTTTGACCTTCTCTGGTCAGCAAAATGTCAGTTGGATGTGAACCCAGCAAGACAGCCATCTGCAAGGTTTTAAACTTGTTTTTATTACAGCTCGAAATCTCATTTAATGACGTGATAAAGCTCAGTGTCTCAATGCTATTGCTGTTCCATTTACCTTCTATATTCTGCAGTGCAGGACAATCTTGTGGTTACGCAAGGACACATTTTGTAGCCATCTAAAACTCTTACGACTGTGTTGTGCCAGGTCAGGCTTTTCATTTTGCTTTGTAGCAAAGGAATTTATACGTTTATTTTTCAAGCGTTTTGTTATCCTTGCTCTGTGGATTTTGCTGACCATGAACTAAATATATCCTTCATTTCCCATCTAAAAAGTACTGAGCTGCTTTGTCGATCATGTACTTTACTAATAACAGACCGCTGTCACCCCTGCATTGTACTAACTTTCTACATATTTTATATTAGTATAGAGCATATTAAAAAAGAAAAAAAAATCCAGAAATACAGTGCCTACAAGTACTCTTCAACCCCCTGCAGATTTAGCTGGTTGACACATGCGGAATTAACTTGGCATTGTGACATTTGGACTGTAGATCCTCCTGGAAGTGGGAAATGCACTGCAGCCAAAAAGATTTTTTAAATTTTTTTTTTTTTTTTTTTTAAAGCGTTAAAAGTTAATTCAGAGGGTCCTTTATTATTCAACCCCTCAAACCACCAGCATTCTGTTTGGTCCCCCAAAAGTATTAAGAAGTAGTTCAGGCACAAAGAACAATGAGCTTCACATGTGTGGATTAATTATCTCTTTTCTGACTATTTAAGACCCTCCCCAAACTTGTGAACAGCACTCATACATGGTCAACATGGGAAAGACAAAGGAGCATTCCAAGGCCATCAGAGACAAGATCGTGGAGGGTCACAAGGCTGGCAAGGGGTACAAAACCCTTTCCAAGGAGCCGTCTCCACTGTTGGGAGCATCATCCGGAAGTGGAAGGCTTATGGAACTACTGTTAGCCTTGCACGGCCTGGACAGCCTTTGAAAGTTTCCTCCCGTGCCGAAACCAGGCTTGTCCGAAGAGTCAAGGCTAACCTAAGGACAACAAGGAAGGAGCTCCGGGAAGATCTCATGGCAGTGGGGACATTGGTTTCAGTCAATACCATAAGTAACGTACTCCACCGCAATGGTCTCCGTTCCAGACGAGCCCGTAAGGTACCTTTACTTTCAAAGCGTCATGTCAAGGCTCGTCTACAGTTTGCTCATGATCACTTGGAGGACTCTGAGACAGACTGGTTCAAGGTTCTATGGTCTGATGAGACCAAGATCGAGATCTTTGGTGCCAACCACACACGTGACGTTTGGAGACTGGATGGCACTGCATACGACCCCAAGAATACTATCCCTACAGTCAAGCATGGTGGTGGCAGCATCATGCTGTGGGGCTGTTTCTCAGCCAAGGGGCCTGGCCATCTGGTCCGCATCCATGGGAAGATGGATAGCACGGCCTACCTGGAGATTTTGGCCAAGAACCTCCGCTCCTCCATCAAGGATCTTAAGATGGGTCGTAATTTCATCTTCTAACAAGACAACGACCCAAAGCACACAGCCAAGAAATGGATGGAGTGGCCTAGTCAGTCTCCTGACCTTAACCCAATTGAAAACTTGTGGAAGGAGCTCAAGATTAAAGTCCACATGAGACACCCAAAGAACCTAGATAACTTGGAAAAGATCTGCATGGAGGAGTGGGCCAAGATAACTCCAGAGACCTGTGCCGGCCTGATCAGGTCTTATAAAAGACGATTATTAGCTGTAATTACAAACACGGGTTATTCCACAAAATATTAAACCTAGGTGTTGAATAATAATTGACCCACACTTTTATGTTTAAAATTTATTAAAATTCAACTGAGCAACATAACTTTTTGGTTTGTAAGATTTATGCTTCTGTTAATAAATCCTACTCTCGTTTGCAGTTTGAAGGCTCTAACTTATTTGCATCTTTTCAAACCACCTAAATCTGCAGGGGGTTGAAGACTACTTGTAGGCACTGTATATGAACACCTAAAACTAGTGGAAAAATTGTCTTATCACTGTCCCAATGTGTCCGGCTGAGCTCTACATGATTATTTGATCCTCCATATTGATCAGAGTATTGTAAGGGTATGTTCACACTGTCTTTTTCTGAAATATTTTTATACAGCTCTGCTCATAAATAATCATAAAAAGCACTAACAAAATGCTCCAAAAAGTCTTTCTAGTCATTTTTGTCAAAACGACTTGCGCTATATAAATTCTGACGTGTAAGCAGCTTTTATATGCTTCCAACTTTCAAACACGTTTTTTGTAGAAAAAGTGTCGCTTCTTTAAAGCAAACACAACAAAATTGCTCCAGACAAGGCACTGTCCAAAAAATATTCTTCTGGAAAAAAACTTGAAAAACTCTTCAAAATGGCATCATTGTAAAACTAGAAAAAAAACTCCACAAAACAAAAACCTTCTCCAGAAAATCCCCAAAAGAATGATGGTTTTCTGAAGCAGTTTCCACTGAAAAACATGTAGTTTGTGATTCCTGGAAAAAGAATCTGTGTAAACATGCCCTTGTAGAGACAGCAGGCATCAAAATGAACAGATGTTTTTGATGACTAAGCAGAGCAATGGTTTGAACCCCCCTGAAGTTTGGAATGTACATTACTATCGCCAATAAATAATGCATAGATTAAGTGCGCATGAAAAAGCTGTTGTCAGAAACCTCCAGGAGCAACTTGTCTGCTGGAGAAGTAAAAGAATGGGGACTTTTTGGGATCTGATAAATCCTACTTTTCTCTTCCCCTATCAATGCAGACTATCAAACTGCTCCTATAAGTAATGGACAGGAACAAAATTTCAGCCCTGACATTATAAAGCTCACAGAACCATGCTGTTCCCGCTGCGTTTTTTTCGCGGCCACATCTGCCGCAAGTGCCGAAACTGCACTTGCCGCACCTGCTGCACACTTACCGCAAGCCCCATAGACATTGCATGGGGCTTGCCGCAAGTGCGGCCGCTATGCGGTAATCGCGGCAGTTGCGTTTTTTTCAACGCAACTGCTGCGATCAGTGTTTACCGCTGATGTAAAAGGGGCCTTAGGGTGATTTAACACCTGCATTTTTTTTTTTGTCCTGCATCGATATCCGTCCAATTCTGAAACATCCATGTGTTACTATACTTAAAATGGGGCCGCAGGGACATGCGTTGGTATTAGTATTTCAGCGGATGCGCACCACTGGGTCATTTTGACCACCTCCCCGAATGCACAAAGTTGTTTTTTTGCAGCATGACAAAAATCCTGGTGCATGTGGATCCGGCCATGTGTGTCCGCAAACAGAATGGGTCCCATTGGTGTCTGGATCCATCCATCGTGATCCATTCTTTGCCACTGCACATGTCTGTACTCTCTCACTCTCTCAAATTCCTACTCACAAAACAAAATGTCTATGGGAAAACACAAAGCCGGTTCAGGAAAAAAACGGATGCTAAATTGATACTACTGCAGCGTTGTGGTTGTATCACTTTTTGCATGCGTCAACAGATGCACCCACTTTTCATCTTGATATGGACGCAATGCAAGTGTGAAACCAGCCTTATACTTCAAGCAAAGTAGATGAAATTTACAAAAATTCACAACAAGCCAACATCTCTTGCGGGTACGCTGAGTTTTATTTGCAGATTTTCACCATAGAATTGCATTAGGTGACAAAAATCCATTTGCAATGAAAACATGGTTTTAGTATTCGTTTGGTCAGCCAAATAGAAAGTATCAACAACAAAGCAGCTTTATTATAAGCATAAGATACCAAAAAGAGACAAAAAGTTGCTATGCTAAAAATGCATGTAAGAAAAAAAAAATCACTCAAAAACGCATTGAAAAAAAAGTGCAAGCATCCTAATAGATGCAGAAAATCTGCAATACCAAAAAAACAAACCAAATCCTCATTGGGGGAATGTAGTTTAACAGATAAATATTTCCAGTCCATAATCAAATATTACCAACCTAAACTATTGTGATAATACTGCTACCCAGCTACTGCCCCATATCGCTGCTCCCGTTCGCCTCCAAACTTCCTGAAAAGCATCTCTACACAGTACACTCATCCCACCTCTCATCCAACTCTCTTTGATAACCTTCAATGTCACTTCCACCCCCACCACTCCATCAAAACCACCTTAAATAAAATTACTAAAGACCTACTTACCGCCAAAGCTAACAGACACTTCTCCATCCTCCTCCTTCTTGACTTGTCTGCATTCGACACAGTCGACCACCTCCTCCTATTACAGATCCTCTCTTCCATTGGTATCACTGACCTTGCCCTCTCCTGGATCTCCTGCTACCTTTCCAACCGCACATTTAGTGTCTCCCACTCCAATACTACCTCCTCACCCCATTGCCTCTCTGTTGGGGTCCCACAAGGCTCTGTCCTGGGACCCCTTCTTTTTTCCATTTATACCCTTAGCCTAGGACAACTCAGTCCCATGGATTCTAGTACCACCTGTATGCTAATGACACTCGGATCTACCTCTCCAGCCCAGACGTCACCTCTCTGCTGTCCAGAATCCCAGACTGTCTATCAGCCATATCCTACTTTTTTTTCCTCTCTCTTCCTTAAACTAAATGTAGACAAGTCTGCTGCCTTGGAGTGATCCTTAACTCTGCCTTATCCTTCAGACCACAAATTCAAGCTCTCGCCTCCTCCTGCCACTTCCAACTCAAAATATTTCCAGAATCTGTCCCTTCCTCAACCCTCAATCTACTAAACTACTAGTACATGCCTTCATGATCTCCCGTCTCGAATACTGTAACCTCCTTTTCTGTAACCTCCCTGCTAACATTCTTGCACTTCTCCAATCTGTCCTTAACTCTGCTGCCTGACTAATCTACCTCCCTCCTCACTGCTCCTCTACCCTCTGCAAATCCCTCCACTGGCTCCCAGTTCCACAGCGTATCCAATTCAAACTACTAATACGGACTTAAAAAGCCATCCACAATCTGTCCCCCCTCATATATCTCTGAACTAATGTCCTGATGTCATTCAACTCATAATCTTCGATCTTCCTAAGACCCTCCTCCTTTCCTCCACACTTGTACGTTCCTCATCTAACCGCCTGCAAGACTTCACCCGAGCATCCCCCATCCTGTGGAATTCTGCACCTCAAAATGTCCGACCGTCCCCTACATTCGTAACCTGAAAACCCATCTCTTCAGAACAGCCTACAGCCTACAATGACCACGGTGCCACCTCACCACCACTGGACCCGGCGCTGCACTACCATTGGACCCAGCACTCCATCACCATCCCAGTGGACCCAACCTACTGTTTCCCTTCTCATTGCCCTGTAGAATGTAAGCCCGCAAGGGCAGGGCCCTCTTTTCCCTCTGTACCTGTCTGTCATTGTTAGTTTGTTCAAATTATTTTTAACTTGTTTGTATGTAACCCCTTCTCGTGTACAGCACTATGGAGTCAATAGTGCTCTATAAATAAATAATGATACTGATTAACTAAAACCATTTTACTAGGACTGCTATGACCACCATACAAATGCTAATATCCATTTTGCACAAGTGTCCTGCAGAGGATATATATGTGTATTGTACATGTTGGTGATCGTAGACATTACATGTAACTGTTTTTTTACTTTTTGACAGTCATGACCACTTCTTCCATTTTAACCTGTAGTTACATTCATAACATAACAGGCATCTTTTGATTATTGCACCAACATCCTCCTCACATTTCCCCGACTCTACACAAACCATGTAGTGCTATAACCAGTATGATGGTTCTCCGCACACAGTATGGTGACCACACCCACACAGCCCCTCATTATGATAGTCCGCCTACCATGTACAGTGTGATGGTCCTGCTACAGCCAATATTCAGTATTATAGTTTACTCACACAGCCCACCATACAGTATGATGTTACCCCACCTCCCCACAGCCTTCATTACAGTATGATGGTCCCCCCACAGCCCTCATTACAGTATGATAGTCCACTCAGTTTTACACATAGTATGATGGTCCAACCACATCCCTCAATACAGTATGATAAGCCCTTCCCCGCACAGCTCTCCATACAGTATTATGGTCCTCTCACAGCGCCAAGTACAGTTCTGGATGGTTGACCCCACAGTATGGTAGTTTCTCCCTCAGCCCCAATACAGTATGATTGTTCCCCCACACTACCCCTATGCAGTAAAATGGTTCCTCCCACAACTCGCCATAAAGTTTGTTTGTTCTGTTTTGCAATGAACATGGGTAGTGTGATGCGATGACCTCATCCCACCACCCAATGTTCCCGAACTGGAATTGGCCACCAGTGGGTGTAAACAACCTGTGTCCTGCTGGAGTAAGTGATGCAGCAGGGACATGGTGGCTTTGTGCTCCACCAGAGCTGTTAACATGAACCAGGTTTTTACCTTATAAATTGTGACCAATGCCAGTAAGGCCTTACATACAGCACTCTAAAATGCTGTACATAAGTCACCAGGTTGTTCTGTATAACTTAATAAAAAGGTATTTTTTTTTTATACTCCCCTACAGTTTGGTCCAGTCTGATGGGCGTTGCTGGTCTTGATTTGGTGCCTCTTCGCTTCTTGTGATAGCGATGATCCTTCTCTGCTTCATCTCAATAATGCATCCTATGTCACCCACATACAGTTTCCTTCATTACGTGCAAAGCATTGTGGTGCACTTGCGCACACATTCTTTGACCTTTTCCCACGCCTGTGCATTATAATACTTTTCTCTGCCCTCAGCAGGGTAGTAAGAAGTGTGCAGGAATAGCAGTGAAGACACTATGTGTGGGTGTTTTAGGGCACGTCATCTACATGAAGCAGAGAAGGAGAATGCTATTACAAGAAGAGAGGAGGCGCCAAATCAAGACCAGTGACTCCCATTGGACTGGACCGCCCTGTAGGTGAGTATAATAAGTCTTTATAGCGTGGGAACTTGTATACAGCATTCTAGAATTCTGTTTATAAGCCCTTTACTGTTAGTGGCCACGGTTTATAGGGGAAAAACCTGGTGACAGGTTCACTTCAACAATAACGGTGTCCTGAAGATGCTGATACTGCTAAGTGTTGTATTCGATGCAGCTCAAAACCTGACTGGCCCCGTCTGGCATTTGCCAGATTTGCTTAAATGCCAATCTGTTCCTGGCTCCTATGCATGTCATTCACTAATCCAGACAAACTGTCAGGTTCAGCTGACTTTAATGCACATTGCCAACTTGAGTTTCACTGTGGATATAAATTTGTTGCAACTCTGGATGGTTAAGTAAATGCATCAAATGTGCAAATATCCAGCTGAATAATATATAAAAGACAAATTATGATCTAAATGACTAATTTTGAAAAGGGATCATTCATAAAATAACAGATAATTTATGAAACTCAGTGTTTGCATGTATTCTGTAATGCAGGGGTATAGTCATAATAGATGTACAATATAAAACTGCATAAATTATTAGTGTTATAGTGTGTCTCTAAGGGCGACTAATTCAGTGGACTCTTTTGTGGGTTCATTTCATTCCATCTCTAGAACATTTTGCTAAATTGTATATAACAATTTCAGGCTCAATCTGTTATTAGTTTTTCTTTACGTGGTCACCACTCCAGAGAGATGCATTCTATTTTAGAAAATAAATAAAAAGCATAACTTTAGGTCAGCACAGTTAACTCCCTTGGTGGAATTTCTAAAGATATTCAAGAAAGAGGAGATTGGACAGTAAAGCAGTATTCATGAATGGCTCTCTGGTCACCGGAACTATAGTATTTATGCCACATGAGATGATTTTGATTTCTTTGTAGTGTTTGACCTCTTAACATTTATTGCTTTTTAGCTTTTTTTAGTTGAATGTATCAGGGTTTGTAGTCTTTATACTAGATGAAATTCAATATGAACTTTATACTTTGTAACACATGAATAAGACCAAGGTCACACGAGTCGTATAAAAATCAGACTGATTTTCGTCCTTAAGCAGTGTGTTTTTTTTTCTCAGTAAGAATTATTCTACAATCATTTACAGGACCATTTACAGTGATCTTTTTTTTTTTTTCTCGCACCCATAGACTTGCATTGGTGAGTCTCATCTGATTTATTCCTCTACTCACAGCATGCTGCAAATTTTTCTCATTCCGAAAACAGATGATAAAAATATTGCAGCTCTGCTCTGCCTCGTTGAATGACATTGGTCTTGGAGCAATACCTTTTTGTCTTGTCGTGCACTCATGTGATTTATACGCTCATGTGAGTGAGGCCCAACACTAAAAGTGAGTACAAATTAAAGGGAACCAACCAGCAGGCTATCAAGTCCTTTAGTGCAATCATACCTTTATTTCAATGATTCAAGGTTTGATTGCAGAGAAAAGGTTTATAACCGTTATGGTAAAGTGGGGAGGAGACTAACAAAGTGTGAAGCACAGCATCACTGTGGTGTTGGGTTATTTTTATTACTCCCCTTTGGGCTCTAAGCCATACCCTCCCCTCACCTCCTTGTCACTATTTAGCACTGCAGCCCCACTACACGAGATGCAACGGTGCAAATTCCTTTACACACATACATACACTCAGCCTTGTATAATCTATATGTAATATATATACTAGCCACTAATATATTAAAGTTGAATTTATGTATGTGTGTGTCATAGCTGTGCCCACTCCACATTGCCATGCCCTCTTCACAGCTTGCATCTCCTCATATGTCCACCTCCCCACTATATTATTGGCCTCAACGTGTTAAAAACAGATTTTTTCTCCTGATGAAGTGCGCAGTCGGCGCATGAAACGTGTTGAGGCCAATAAAATTGTTTATTTCTCAAATTGATCTGGACCATTTTTGCAACAGCGCAGATTATTTTTTTTTCACCCGATCTCCTGTTATGTGGTTTATTTCTTCCTGGGCGACCTGCAGCAGTTTGGCTCATATAGCAGTTGTGTCTGACACAACTTGACAAGGTGAGTGGTGTTGCCCTACATCACTCCCATTGTATCTTAGATAAGACCCTATTGTGCCTTTCTTTCCTTTCAGCTTTTCTGGTTCTTTCAGTAGTCACAAATACCAAGAATGATCAGGCAGTGACATGACAGGATTTTTGAGAGAGGAGGTGTGGTGGGTGCAGGTTTGGGTTGGGGGGGGTACTAATTTGGAGGTGGGCATTTTTGGGGGGGGGGTCTTCTTTTGGGGGTACCTGCAGTATGGTGGGGCATTTTTTTTGGGGGGGGCAGGTTTAGGAAGGGTGCGGGCTTGGGAAG
The DNA here is from genome assembly GCA_033576535.1 of Allobates femoralis. Classification (NCBI taxonomy): domain Eukaryota; kingdom Metazoa; phylum Chordata; class Amphibia; order Anura; family Aromobatidae; genus Allobates; species Allobates femoralis. The sequence goes on from JARQOC010000001.1 coordinate 452,069,751, forward strand.
GCTTATTTGGGGGGGGGGTTTGGGGGGGCAATTTGTTTTGGGGGCACAGGTTTGAGGGGCATTTTTTGGTGGGGAGGTGCAGGGGCATTTTTTTGGGGGGTTAGGGGGCGGTCGGGAATTTTTTTGGGGGTGGGGTCATAAAGGTGGCAGAGCTATGAAGGCTGTGGGCTACTGGAGGGGGTGGAGCTATGGTACATACACACACATATATACATACTCAACTATATATATATATAAAATATATATGGCACTTCCTGTTCTTCCTTCCAGGACTGTAACATGAGGTGCCATCGCAAGACAAGCTGCTACATAGAATGTACCATCGACAGATAGCTGAGGTGGCTCACCTGGAGAAATCCTACCAATGGCTGGGGAAAGCTGGACTCCAAGGCAGCACAGATGCACTAATCATAGCAGCACAAGAGCAGGCACTAAGTACCAGATCAATAGAAGCTGGGATATACAAGACAAGACCCAAGGTGCAGACTATGTAAAGAAACCTCAAAAACAGTCCAACGCATAGTGGCTGGATGCAAAATGCAAGCAGGAATAGTGTACACTGAATGCCACAACCAAGTAACGGGAATTGTATACAGGAACATCTAAACGGCATATGGGCTAAGTCCCCCTCATTCCAGGTGTGGAGACCCCCTGGAAAAGTGGTGGAGAATGAGAGGGCTAAAATCTTGTGGGACTTACACATCCAGATGGATAAGTAGGTGTTGGCTAACCAACCAGATATTGTGATAGTAGAAAAGGAACAGAAGACAACAATGATAAAATAGATGTGGCCGTACCAAATGACTGTAGTATCAGAAAGAAGGAATATGAGAAGCTGGAGCTATACCAGGACCTCAAAGAAGAACTGGAGAAGATGTGGAAGGTGAAGGCAACAGTGATTCCTGTGGTAATAGAACCCTCAAACTCCCAGGACTCTGGTAGAGGACCTGGGAATGAGGAAGAACAAATAACCATCAAATACATATTTATGTATGTATGTGTGTTTATATACTATATATATATATATTCTCTTGATTGATCATTTGTGCCTGCTGGAGCAAAGTCATAAGGGAAAACCACGGACCAGAACCCGGCAGCTATGGTATGCCAGTAGAAGCCCAGCAATTATGTGCCATGCTCTGGACACTGCATAGCCTTCGTTGGGATAGAATAGGGGTCAGAATAATTAATAAACCACTTCTGTCTTCTCCCTAGCTGATGACCAGCATCACTCCTGCTAGACTGCATGAGCTTTAAGTCCGTATTGTAAATTTACAATTGCATTACAACAAAGTCCAGGACCAAGTGATGTAAATTTATGACACTTGATCTTTATGATGATAAATTTTATTAAATGACAGCTTGCAAGTGGTCTTAAAGTTGACACATTTAGACAATGTAGCAGTATTTAATCTTAAAGGGGTGTTCCCATCACTAAGATCCTATCCAAATATGTATTAGGTGTATTAATAATTGTATTAGCAAATACCTCCAATTAGAAATGTTGCATAGTTCTCCTGATATAACCATGTCTCTTACCTCACGTGCAGAACATTGCAGCTTAGGTATCCATGATTGCTGCCACAAGCTACCTTTCACTATATGAGTCGGTTATAACCATGGATACTTCCTGCACACGAGGTAACAGGCATGGCTATAACAGGAGAACTATACTACATTTCTGTGTTTAATAGTATTATTACACCTACTACATATTGGTACAAGATCTTAGAGATGGGAATACATCTTTAAATGAAGTTTGCCGATTAATAACAAAATATTGTTTATCATTCTGTTAAAGTTGCAACTTATAACAAATGTCCACATTAATACCTTATGCCTAAGAATACACACATGACTACAAACCTTCTACTTTGTCTTACAAGTCAACTTATAAAGATCCTAGAAGTTAAACTAGAGGAAGTTGATAGGAACGTTTCTAGATACTGGTCGTGTTTTTTTTTCCCCTTTAAATGACCTGTGTCCGTGGCCTGTTAATTCTCCATACACCCTTATTTAATACTAAACTCTTTTAGGCTCCGAAAGAAGCCTTAGTAAGTTAACCACTATCTGTACGATAAGGTTTGACTTGCTGATAGCTGGAGTACACTTTATTTTGGTCCAGGTGCCACACTGTTATACGGTAGTAAACCAATTTTAAGAGCTGACTGAAATATTGAAGGGCTTTTTCCATGGTAAAACATTTATAACATATCTAAATTATATGCAATATGTGCCAGATGAATGTTCTACTTCCAAGATCACCTCTTGAGAGAATGGATGAATGGCAGTCCACTTCTTCCCTATTCTGAACTCCAAGGGCTAGAAGAGTATACGGTACATTCATGTGGCTGTGTGTTGTGCAAGCAGACTAATATTTCACAATTCCATAGATTATAATGGAGTCAAGTGTATTGATAGCCACCTCTAACTTACATATGTTCTGTATATACTCGAGTATAAGCCGAGGCCCCTCATTTTACCTCCACAAACTGGAGAAACTTACTGACTCAAGTGTAAGCCTAGACTGGGAAATGCCGCAGCCCGCCATCCTTGTATATCTGTCCCCATCTCCTGGTATATAGCACCCCATCCTGGTAAATAGCCCCCCATCACAGTATATAGTCACCCCATCATGTTATATAACCTATCCCATCCTGATTATATATCCCCTCATCCCTGTATATGTTCCTAATCATAGTATATAGCCCCTTATCACTGTATATAGCCCCCATCATAGTATATTGTTTTGAATTCATTAAGGAGGAATTCTGGTTGTGAGCTCCCTCCGGTGGTTGTTGCTGGTAATGCAGCTGGCTGTATGTTGGAGAGTTCCACAGCTGATCTGGATGGCTTGGCAGTCAGGTTTGGATTTGGAGCATATAGTGGTTTGAAGCTGATCAGTCCTTGCCAGTTGTAAAGGTTCCTGGAGGTGTCCACACTTTTCCTGGTTTCTCCTGGTCTGCTGAATTTCTTGCAAGCTAAGTGAATGGTTTTGTTACTTTGTGGCACACATGTTTTGTGCTTGTGGGTCTGTTTTAAGTTTGTCTTGTTCTGAGTTGTGGGTTTGAAATTTAGTCTGCATATTTGTTTACCTGCTTTCAGTTAGGAAGTTTTCTTCCTGGACAGTAATTGCTATTCACTGTTATCTGCTATTTCCAGTATTGTTGGTATTGGTACTTGTTTATTCTTGTTTGATTCACAGAAGATCTGCAGATATAGAGGGCGACGAGTCTTAGTTTGACACTATGTATTGTTGGAGATTTTTTGATAGTATTTTAATACTGACCGCAATAGTATTCTATCCTGTCTTTTACGATCTAGCTAGTATGGCCTCTTTTGCTAAACTCTATATTGTGCCTGTGTGTGTCTTTACCTCTCCTGGATTCCAGTTAATATCTGTGGGGGACTTGCTGCTCTTTTGGGGTTCTGCTCTAAGGCAAGATATCTTTTCCTATTTTCATCTCTAGGGGTAGCTAGTTCTCCGGCCATGTTGAGGTATCTAGGGCATGGTTAGTTACATCCCACAGCTACTTCTAGTTGCGATATTGTCAGGTGTCGCCGTCAGTATAGTTACCAATGACTTCTGTGGGATCTTTGTTACTCCTAAGTCATTGGATCATAACCATATATAGCCCCTCATCACTGTGTATATCCCCTATCATCATATATAGCCCCATCATCCTAGTACATAGCCCCCATCATTATTTATAGCCCCTTCATCCTGGTACATACCCTCATCATTATAGCCCCCCCCATCACAATATCTGGCCCCCAACAGTGTATATAGCCCCGCTATCACAGTATCTGGCTCCCAACATTGTATATAGACCCCTATAACAGTATCTGGTCCCCAATATGGTATATAGCTCCCCCATCACAGTATCTGGCCCCCAACATTGTATATAGCCCCCACATCACAGTATCTGGCCCCCAGCATTGTATATAGACCCACATCAAAGTATCTAGCCCCCCCAACATTGAATAAAGCGCCTCACATTAAGCGGCACACATTAAAACAACAAATCATTTACATTACCTTTCCGGTGAATCCCTGCAGGCACTGACACATCCTCCGGTCTTCTTGCTTGTGTCGGCGCAGCGATGATGTCACTGCTGCGCCGGTCACATGATGCCGGCATAAGCAGGACGTCCGGAGGACGCGGCGGTGCCTGCAGGGATTTGCCGGAAACGTAATGTAAATGATTTATTGTTTTAAAGTGTGCCACAGCATGGGGCCAGATGTTATGATGGGGGGCGGGTGCTTTATTCAATGTTGGGGGCCAGATACTATGATGGGGGAGTGCAAGTACACTTAGTGTAATGTAATATGTGCCACTCCCCCTGCCGCTGGTGGACAGGGGGATGCAGTGCATATTCATTACACTGAGTGGCCCCACGTGACCTCCCGCATCCTCCGGCCCCCCAGTCACCACCCGCCCACACAGCACATACTGAGACACTCGAGTATAAGTCGAGGGGGGCACTTTTCAGCACAATTTTTGTGCTGAAAAACTCGGCTTATAATCAAGTATATACAGTATTTATGAACTACCAAAAAGTGGTCATGAGTCGCCCATCTTCTGATCCATTGTGAAAGTAAAGACTTCTACACAGTACACCATGAGTACTTAACCTCTAACTTTTTCAGGATTTGACATTCAACCACTAACAAAATAATTAGAATTTAAAATACACTAGAATGCTATACATTTTCTGTCCTTTAGTTGCCCATTTCTAGTCATGAAAGTCTTGGTGTGATTTTCATAAGATTAGGGCAGCATTTTAGGCCACCATTTTTCTTTTTAAATCACATACAATACAAACAAGTATTTATGAAGCAGTGAAACCTTTTACAAATCCTTTTTTTTTATCTTTCTTCTCATGCTAAAAAGGAATCCGCTTTGCAATTTGAGTTCCTCCTGATGCCTTGTTAAAAGCCTCATCAGAGGGCTGACATTGTGCACAGGTTGACATTCCTATATCAAAGAACGCCCTTCGCTTCTCAACTACATCAAGCGGTTTGAACCTCACATGCAGTAAAGTAGAGGGATGATTCCCTATTAGGATTATCTGCATTTGTCATCTTTTGAATAAAAAAAGAGAAAAACTGAAACCAAACTGCATTTAAGAATTGGATCAAGAAATAAGAAAAATCAGACCGTAACCGTACAAATGAATATTGCAATCTTGAGTTTATTTACATGAATGACCAGTGGCACCAAAGAACTGCTGATCGATAAACATTGAATAATTGCTAGCAGGCAGATTGCAGTGAACTATCCGCGCTGAACCATCTGTAATAGTCTGTTCAGTACACATAGGCTGCCAAGGTTCTTGTCCTGTTTACAAAGAAAGATGCACCACAAGGACAATGATCTTTGTTTACTTTGTTCACCTGATGAACTAGGGTTTTGCTTGTTCGAGTGATCAGCAGTAGGGATGACTGAACCGAACGTTAAAATTCAGTGTTCCTACCAGGGCTGTGGAGTCGGAGTCGCTGCCCATTTTGGTGGCGTCAGAGTTGGAGTCGGTAGAAAATGTTCTGACTCCTAAAATATATAATAATTTGGGTCCAGTAGTTCAATGCAGAATGTGCTGAATATTATTATTATGAATTATTTTGTTCTATCTAAATATCTTGATTATTATGTCATAATGATTAAAGCCTAATGTTACCATTGAGCTACAATAATTTCATTACTTAAAAAGAGCCATGAATGAAGAAGTCAGAGTTGGAGTCGGAGCTGGAGTCGGTGGTTTGATTTACCGACTCCACAGCCCTGGTTCGTACCGAATACAGACTTAACAAAAAAAAACTTCAGCTTAGGAGTTCGGGTGCTTTACATACACAAACTACAGGGGCGAGCTTCAATGTGCTCTGGTGCTCGTACCAGTATGTGCCGCTTGAAGTGTTTGTATGGCTCGCACTGGGGGTAAAATCAGACTTATCAAATGTAGTGGTACAAAAAAAAAAAAAAAATTACAAAACCCCTCTCTCCACCCAGCGGTGGTTTGTTTATTGCTGGCTATATGTGGGCGGAGAGCTGAATTGTCCAATCAGTCACTTCCAATGAGGTTCGGGTCAAGAACAGAACTTTGACAAGTCTGCCTGAACCCCCAGAACCCGAACTCCCATGGGTCTCTCATCTGTAATCAGAAGCCTATTTGTGCAGAGATTACTATGATGTGAGCATTCTTAGGGCCAGTTTACATGTAGCGAGATCGCTAATGAGATCGCTGCTACTTCACCGCTTTTGTGATGTAGCAGCGACCTCGCCGGCGATTTCGCTGCTTGTGACACTTGGCAGCGATCACTCCCACGCTGGGAGATTACTGATCTTTATTGAATTGCCTGGGCCATTTTTCGATTGGTGATCTCCCGCTGACCAGGCTGCATGGCTGTGTGTGACAGGCAGACTTACTAGCAATCCCCAGTCTGCGCCCGAGACCCTGAACGATCCCAACGACCGGCGGGTGTTGGCGCGTTGCTGGGTGATCACTGGTGAGATCTGCCTGTCTGGCATCTCACCAGCGACCATGTAGCGACGCACCAGCGATCCCGGCCAGGTTGGATTTGGATCGTTGGTACGTCGCTACGGGTAAACCAGCCTTTAAGAATGTTCATTCTTGGTTATCTTGCAGTGCAAGTGTTTCTTAAGAAAGAACACCAATAAATTACCATACAATTAAGACAATAAACCAATGTTATTCTACATTGAGTATTATAGTAAAAACACCACCATTTTCTGTGTATAAAGCACATGTACCATCAGAGAACGCAAAATACCATTAGAGGACTATTTGCATATCATTTATTATATAAAATACATGTATAGAATATACAGACACTATTAGAGATCAAATGAATTGGATTGAGCTGCAACACTACTCGCAGCCAATAAATAAGTGTGGAAATCTTTATGGGAGATGGGGAAGGCTACAGTCACAAAACTTTGATTATCAGGATCTTCAATCTGGAAACTCTTCAGTTTACAGCAGTACCAGCAAGTCACACACTATGGGGAAAACCCGAAATGTAAAGTGATGTCGATGTAAGCTGGTTGACATTCACCACAGATTTCCTTCCATGATGCAAAATGAGAAAATGTCTTATGTACACGCATCCAAGTTCTGTAACTTCTGCAGGTTTGGTACTCTAGTGCAGAGCTCCCAACTCCAGTCCTCAAAGCCCACCAAAACTGCTTGTTTTCAGGATTTCCTTTGTATTGCACAGGTGGTAATGTAATCACCTGCACTGGTGATGATTCCAACCCCTGTGCAATATTTAAATAATCCTGAAAAAATGCACTGCTCGTGGGCCTTGAGGACTGGAGTTGGGGACCTCTGGTCTTGTGGTATGTCTGTAACATTGTACAATGTAATTGTGGCTTCTGGATAGTGTGGTCATGAGAAGCCTCTGCATACTAATTTTTTCTTATTCACTTCTACAAACTATGGTATAAATCATGTTTTTTGCTCCTAAATTTTAACAATTCTGTCATTAAGAATTACTTAGCAACCACATCCGAAAAAGTTTGCGTATAAGTGAGCATTGACCATGATCTGTCTGCAGACAACCCTATAATCCATTAAGATCAGAGAAAGTGAAATGAAGAGAGAAAAAAGTAAAAAAGATGACAAAAAACAAAGATTTTCTTCTCATCAAAACCTATAAACAGATGATTTGTTAACTCAAAAGGTACCGTCACACAGGGAGATATCGCCGGCAATGTTGCCGGCAACTGAGGGGCGTGGCCAGGTTGCGGCGACATCACCGGAGAGTTGCCTCGTGTGACAGGGCGATAATCAGGCGAAAAATCGCCTGAGTAACATCGCCAGGTTTCCCAACAATGTTGGGAAACCTGGCGATGTTGGTCAGGCGATCATGCCTGATCGCCCTGTGTAACGCAGCAACCTGCAATGTTGCGGGCGACACCGCCTATCTCCAACATTGCGAGTTATCGCTCGCTGGGTTGCTGGGCAACCCAGCGAGCGATAGCCGCGGCAACTAGCTGACGAAATCGCCGGCAAGTTGCTCCGTCTGACATCTCCTCGGCGATGTTGTCAGGGATGCGCGCTCCCGCGATCGCCGGCAACATCGCCGGCGATATCTCCCTGTGTGACGGTACCTTAAGGGAAATTCATTGGTGCTATACTGTTCCTATTATAAATTAGTTGCACTATAAATTCCTAAACACATTTTACTGTTCTCAATGCCTTGTTTTGACAGGTACTCCAAACATTTCTTGTTGTATCGCCATTTGTTGAGCATTTTGTGACAGCTGCTGAACCTTTTATAGCAATAGTGATTAACACCTTCTATCAATCTGACTCCTGGGACAGTGTTTTGACTTTTAATATGTTCATATTCCTACGCATTTCACTGACTATTAGTGGGAAATACAGATATAGCCATAGTTACCGCAGCTTATTTTTGTGTAATTGGCAAGAGAACATTCTATTGGTAATATAGTGATACAGTGTTAAGCTATTAGATACATGGATATGTGATGCACACAATGTAAGGTTATGTAGAGAAGACTAACTATTCTTCCGCAAACTTTCATTTTTCATATATATATATATTCGTGTATTTGTAAACAGTTGTTTTTTTTTATATTTTCTATGTTCAAACAGGCAAAGTGGCTTCCCTGTCATGAATCAGAGTGGCCTTATGGGAACAAATTCTTCATACAGTCAGTCCATGAATAACAATGCAGGCATGATGAATCCACAAGTGGCCCCATATAACATGATGAACAGCTCAGCAGGTAACGAACTTAAGCTGTTACTTATGCATACTTATTTCATCAGCCGACTGTACAACTTGCTTAGAACATGGTGTATGCTTGACTTATCCGGTTCCTTGACTATAATTAAAAGTCATGATATTTCTGTCATTGCTGTGTGTTTTCTTCATCTGTCTCTGTGGATTTCCTTCCATGTTGTTGTAGCTTGCTTGATAAGATGGCAGTGCCAGGAAGAACAATTCATTGTATTATTGCAAAAATCAATTTGAGTTCACCTCATTTTGCTGATGAGTATAATGTATGTTTTCCCCTAAATTGAGAGCATAGCATTGTATCTAATGTATTTTGAGTTATAGCTGATCTTTTTTGGAGCATCACTAGACCGTGACCCGGCTAGCTTTGTATATAAAGTGCTGCAAGAAAAAGAAAAAGTTCCGTCTAAAAACATTTAGTATTCATCTTAAAAGTTTAACAGAAATAAAGACGTTAGTTGAAAATGATTTGTTCTTTCACACACTGTTTTTTCTTTATTTTTTTTATGTTCTATCCTTTGTTTTGATTTAATTGTATAAAACTGTTAACCTTGGTGAATGTCAGGGTCCTGGTGGTGGGATCCACATTAATATTGCAGTAATTACCTGGACAGTAGATATTTGGAAGCCAAAACCTGGAGTAGAACAATCAGAGGAAAGTATAATAGAAAACCCGTGCACCACTTCTGCTTTTTTCACTCACTCCTGGTTTTATCTTACAAATGTTTATATAAAATCCTGACCGAATAATGAACGTGTGAATGTGGCCTAACACTGAAAAGAGAAGGGCAGAGAGCTTTCAGGTTAAGGAACTCTGACCGTTTTCATATGCACTCAGCTAGAGAAAGGACTTAAAGAAAACTGCAATGTTTTACAGAAGACCTTTTAGAAAGTTGCTAAATGTTTTCCATCACTTTACGGTCTTCATGTTTTAATATAATGTGCTACTTTCCATAAAAGCAGAACCCACTTGATCAGACAACATCCGAAAGGAGATGCAGCAAATTCCCAATAAAAATTATACATTTTATTACATTTAGTTAAAGATTTAAATAACATACAAAATCCACAGTACAAGTACATACAAGGACCCTGCTGTGGATGGGGGGAGGTAGGGGTCCAACAGAGAATGGGCTATAAAATAGCAAAATCAATTCAAAGGTATAAGTAACCTCATAAGAATGGAATAAAGCAGCAGCTGTATGGTGAGGCGAGTGCATAAGAGTGCTGGACAATATGAACAAATATACTCGACCAATCAATGACTGTAAGTGTTGTATGTGTATATAAAAAAAAATTCGAAAATTGACTGGAAATGAAATTAACAACTGAAATAGTCGAGCGCTGTACACACTGCAAAATATAGTAGAGAGCTTAAATAGTGGGGATATAGTCAATGACTGTGTATGTAATAAATGTAAATCAGAAAACAAAATGGAAGCTGTCAAGGATGAAAATAATCCCCACAAAGACAAGCGCCTCACTCAATAACCAATAAGGACTGATGGAAAAAATAATCAATGACTTAATTAGTCACCGTCGCCACCACACACTTTCCTCCTGACGAAGCATTTTGTGAAACCTACTTTGAGGTGTGGCATAGATACTGGCACTGTGGATGTGCCTCTCTTTGGATTTTTTACAAAGGTTTGTACCCTCTTATATTAGGTGTAGCTATCTCTGTAGTGTTTACAATTTATTCTGCATAGGCTCTGTCATTATTTTGATGTTTTTTATGTTCTCATACTTCTGATTACCGTATATACTCGTGTATAAGCCGACTTTTTCAGCCCAAAAATTGGGCTGAAAAGTCCCCCCTCGGCTTATACGCGAGTATATACATGTGTGTGCTGAGTGTGACGGGGACGGGGGCTCTGACTGGGGGCAGGAGGAGGCAGGAGGGGGCTACAGTGACACCGCGCGGTCACGTGGGCCCGGCTCATTGATATGCACGCATCCCCCTGTCCATCCCCGGCAAGGGGATGCAGTGCATATTGCCGGACACAGCCCCTGGCGGCCCCCGGCAGTGGTATACAGCCCCCCCGCCTAGTACCGGGCCCCCATGCTGCGGCACAGCATACAGTAGTTCATACATTACCATCTCTCCCTGCAGCGCGCGGCTCCTCCATGTCCCAGCCGGCATCTTCCTGTAGTGTCATGTGACTGGCGCGTCACATGACACTACAGCAACAAGCCGGGCGGGAGATGGAGGAAGCGCGCGCTGCAGGAGATGGTAATGTATGAACTACTGTATGCTGTGCCGCAGCATGGGGGCCCGGTACTAGGCGGGGGGGCTGTATACCACTGCCGGGGGCGCTGTATAAACCCCCGGGGGCCTGCTGCATAAACCCCCGGGGGCCTGCTGTATAAACCCCCGGGGGCCTGCTGTATAAACCCCCGGGGGCCTGCAGTATAAACCCCCGGGGGCCTGCAGTATAAACCCCCGGGGGCCTGCTGTATAAACCCCCGGGGCCTGCTGTATAAACCCCCGGGGGCCTGCTGATACCCCTGGGGCCTGCTGAATACCCCTGGGGGCCTGCTGAATACCCCTGGGGGCCTGCTGTATACCCCTGGGGGCCTGCTGATACCCCTGGGGGCCTGCTGATACCCATGGGGCCTGCTGTACACCCATGGGGGCCTGCTGTATACCCCGGGGGCCTGTTGATACCCCGGGGGCCTGCTGATACCCCTGGGGCCTGCTGATACCCCTGGGGCCTGCTGAATACCCCTGGGGGCCTGCTTATACCCCTGGGGGCCTGCTTATACCCCTGGGGGCCTGCTGTATACCCATGGGGGCCTGCTGTATACCCATGGGGGCCTGCTGTATACCCCTGGGGGCCTGTTGATACCACTGGGGCCTGCTGATACCCCTGGGGCCTGCTGAATACCCCTGGGGGCCTGCTTATACGCCTGGGGGCCTGCTGATACCCCCGGGGGCCTGCTGATACCCCCGGGGGCCTGCTGATACCCCCGGGGGCCTGCTGATACCCCCGGGGGCCTGCTGATACCCCTGGGGCCTGCTGAATACCCCTGGGGGCCTGCTGTATACCCCTGGGGGCCTGTTGATACCCCTGGGGCCTGCTGAATACCCCTGGGGGCCTGCTTATACCCCTGGGGGCCTGCTTATACGCCTGGGGGCCTGCTGTATACCACTGGGGGGGCCTGTATACCTCACTGCTGGGGGTTGTATACCTGTGCTGGAGTCCACCCTCGGCTTATACGCGAGTCAATAAGTTTTCCCAGTTTTTGGGGGCAAAAGTAGGGGGGTCGGCTTATACACGAGTATATACGGTACTTAACTTTAAATTGGGGATTCTTTGCTGGATGAATTATGTCATCCTGTCTTTTTTAAATACATATCTATATAGCTCCTTAATTATGGTCTCATTGCCCTTGGAGCCTTTCCTGCTCATTTAATCCCTTCTGTATTTTTGAGGTTTTTGGGTTGTGTACCAATATCTCTTTGGGTGCCTTCACATTTGCATTCGCCTGCGCTGCGCATTGCGGCGAGCGAACTCAAGCCAAGCGCAAGCAACGCACGTCCCTATGTTTAACATGGGGATGCACGGTGTATGCGCTCAGCTGAGGATGGCCGTGCGCAACCATTGCTCCCCATGTGTGATTTGTATGCATGCGGATGCTTGCGCACAAATCATACATTCTCGTCCGCACCATGAACGCAACATGTTGGTGGCACCTTGCCAGAATTGCAGGTAAACAACTTTATTTCAAGCATGTGATGCTTATTCAAACTCACCTGTGGCAAGTAACAGGTGTGGACAATATGAAAATATCACCTGAAACCAGATAGAAAGGGGAGAAGTTTACTCAATCTTTGCACTGTGTGTCTGTGTATGCAGCACTAAGAATGGAGAACAGAAAAAAAGGAAAAGAACTGTTTGAGGACACAAGAACCAAAATTGATATTTTTCAACAACAATCTCAAGGTTTCAAGTCCACCTCCAGAGATCTTGATGTTCTTTTGTCCACTGTGTGCTCCATAAGCAAGAACATTAACAACCCATGGCACTGTAGCTAATCTTCCTGGACATGGACAGCAAAGAAAAATTTATGAAATGTAAAACAGGAAATCTATGTGATGGATAAGCAATCCTATCATATTCCAAAGAAATTTGAGCTGTCCTGCCAGTCCAGGGTGTATCAGTGTTAACGCAAACTATGTCAGCAGTGGGGCCCTCCTTGGTATCCTGACAGAGACCTAAAAACCAAGACTGCAGTTTTGACAAAACTTACATGAGTGAGCTAAAATCCTTTTGGAAAAGCATTTTGTGGATAGAGGAGACCAAGATAAATCTTTTTGCCAAAAACACATTATTCTATTTTTTTTGTGTTCCAACAGTCTTGGAGGGATCTATCCACTGTAGTTAATGTCAGACCAATAGCGGTGATTTTGTTTAACATCACCATTCACAAAAAAGTTTGCCTCATCACTCATCTGAAGGCAACTGTCTATGCTGTGAAGATACGAGATATGCACCATATGAAACAACGGATACTGGAAGCCTGTGCTAGCATTTCTTCTCCAGTGTTGCTATTATTGTGTCAAGAATGGGAGAAGAGGGCTGCATTGACAATCCAATGGGCAGCACTTTGAATACATTTTATAAGTAGTCATAAACTTGTAAATAACTCATAAAAGAATAAAGTTACCGTACGTTAAAACCAAGCACATCATTGTTTTTCTTATACAATTCTCAATAAGTTTGATGTGTCACATGACCCACTTCCCATTGAAAAAAAATTAAGTTGGATCCACACTGGCCGACTTCAAAATGGCATCATACATCAAAAAATAGAAGAATGGTGCGCCAATTGTGAGGACCCATAGGATTAAGGGGGGCTTCAACAATGTGATTGTGCTGGCCACTCAGCTGGGAGAGTTGTGCCGATGCCTCCGCACAACTGAGGTTCACGCTTCAAGGTGAGGGTGCTGGCAGAGACGCAGCTTTGAGAGACCACTCCGAGGGATTCTTCCGGTGGTGGTCAGCTGACCAGCCCGTGTGACTGCTGTGAGCGTTCGGCAGTGATGTCATGGCAGGTCCTATTGTCTACTAGAATATGCCAAGAGCAGCTCCACACCGCTCTTCCTGAAGGGAGAAATGCTGATCACAGGGAATAAAGAGTGTGCAGTGTTATAGGAGCAGCGCTGGAGCAACGGGACCAGAGACTTAATTAAAATGTACAAACCTTATTTATTAAGTCAGTTTGCTCTCTAACGCCACAATGCGTTTCGATAGCTACCGCTAACTTCCTCAGGTGGTGGTATGGTGAATCATGTAGCAATATCAGGTATCCAGTGGCATTGAGGTTTTCATTGATAAAGAATGGCCCCACTATCTTTGTACCCAATATACCACACCATACCATCAATTCTTATGTTCCAACAGTCTTGGAGGGATCTATCCACTGTGGGTTAGTGTCAGTGTCCGATCAATAACGGTGGTTTTGTTTGTTAACTTCACCATTCACAAAAAAGTTTGTCTCATCACTCATCTGAAGGCAATTGTGTATGCTGTGAAGATATGAGATATGCACTATCTGAAACAACGGATACTGGAAGTCTGTTCTAGCATTTCTTCTGCGGTGGCGGTATTGCTATCAGTGTGTCAAGAGTGGGAGAAGAGGGTTGCATTGAAAATCCAACACAGTGGGCAGCACTTTGAGCACATTTTATAAGTGGTCATAAACTTGTAAATAACTCATGAAAGAGCAAAGTTATGTTAAAACCAAGAACACCATTGTTTTTCTTATGAAATTCTCATTATGTTTGATGTCACGTGACCCTCTTCCCATCGAAAAAAATATAGTTGAATCCAAAATGGCCGACTTCAACATGGCCACTATGGTCACCACCCATCTGGAAAGTTTTCCACCTCCCATATAGTAATGTGTCACATACAAGAAAGTGCATATCACCAACTATTCCCGTTTTATTTAGGTATATCCATATAAATGGCACACCCTGTTTATTCCCTATCAGTATGTATTTATGAAGTAAAGTGTATAGGTGGGCACAGATACGCGACACACCGGTCTCACGTATATGTAATTAAGTTTAAACCAGGAAGAGGATACGTGTTAAAAGAGACCGGGTTCCAGGGAGAGACACTCAATTGTATAGAGTATCAAAAAAATGCTTTATTGAATAACAAACAGGCAAATATAACACAGAAACCAGAATTAAAAACATTTAAAACTTAGTGTGGAGACACTGTGCAGACACATAGCCCCGATAATCAATGTATCACATTTATGAAGTAGCTCTTAGGCTGCGTTCACACGCTGCGAATTTGGCACTTTTTTTACGCGTGTATTTGCTCCAAAAATGCATGTGCATCTGCATTTCCCTGCAAAGTGAATCAACATTCACTTTGTGCCATTCAGATGTCGCGTAATTTTACGCAGCGTTTTTGGAGCAAAAAACGCGTGCGTAAAAAGAATGAACATGTCAATTCTTTCCAGTTTTTTACGCTCGTTTCTTCCATAGGCCCCATTAAAAGCACTGGAAGAAACGCACATAAAAAAGCGCAATTGAAGTTGTTCTGTCGCGTTTTTTTTTATGCACGTTTTTCCCTTAAAAAAAACGCACGTAAAAAACGCGACAAATATGCAGCGTGTGAACGCAGCCTTAGGCTGTATTAAATTTATCATAAACAGACTGGGAATCCCAAGTAAGGTGCACTGAACTGCCAGTAAATTGCAGTACTAAAATACTCAAGATTAAGGAATGGAGGGTAACCAAGAGCAATTTGAGGTGCCAGATTAAGATGATATAGCCCAGAGAACTGGGTTTAACAAAGGGAAAGGATGATAACAAAGGTTTGTTAATTATCATGTGCCGTTCTAACAGATGAATAAAGACATTAAAGAGCAAAGTGAAATGACACTTATGTGATAGCGCCCTTAAATAATATTTCTCACACAATAAACTCCGCAAGCTGAAAAAGAAACAAAACCTTGAAATGCAGGCACGATTGCTGCAGAGGTTAATCCCCTAATACCGTGTATGGGGAAACACACAGCCTATAGAGTGGCCGGAGGCCTGATACAATACATTACCACAGTATGTATTTGAAGTGTGGGTGGAAACTGGAGAATCTGGAGGAAACCCACCCAAACACGGTGAGAACATAGACTCCTTGCAAATGTCGTTCTTGATGGTATTTGAGCCCAGGACCCAGCACTGCAAAGCAACAGTGCAACCACTGAGCTACTGTACTGGTGAATGTGGTTAAATTTGATTTGATCATATCACTCACACACTCTTTCATACCGGTCATTGGAAGTTCAAGATGACAAGTCATGGCAAGGAATGCTCTGATGATCTGAAAAAGAGAATTGTTGGCCTACATAAAGATGAACTAGGTTATAAAAGATTGCCAACACCCTGAAAATGAGCTGCAGCATGGTGGTCAAGACCATTCAGCGGTTTGACAAGACAGGTTCCCCTCAGAATAGTCCTTGCTATGGTTGACTAAGGGAGTTTGTATATATATTCGATGTTGATCAGCCTGTCAGAATTCAAAATTTATACTGAACACTGCATCAAATTGTTCTTACATAGCTGTCATCCCAGAAGGAAGCCTCTTCCAAAGATAATGCACAAGAAAGATAAGCAGACCAAAGACATTGATTACTGGAACCATGTCCTGTGGTGTAAGGAAACCAAGATAAAATAATTTGGTTCATATGTGTATGATGTCAACCATGTGAGAAGTACAAAGAAAAGTGTGTCTTACCTACAGTCAAGCATTGTCGGGGAGTGTCATGATTTAGGGCTACATGAGTGCAGTCGGCTGTGGGGAGCTACAACTCAGTGAGGAAACTATGAATGCCAACATGTACTGTGAGATACTGAAGCAGATCATTATGCCCTCCCTTCAGAAACTGGGCCACAGAGTAATGTTCCAATATAACCCCAAACACACCTCCAAGACAACCATTGCCTTACTAAAGAAACTGAGGACAAAGATTCTGGCCCTGCCAAGCAGGTCTCCAGATCTAAACCCTATTAACCATCTGTTGGGCGTTCTCAAATGAGAAGGTGGAGGAGCATGGGGTCTCCAACATCCACCAGCTCAGTGATGTCATGGAGGAGTGGAAGAGGATTCCTGCGACTCCTGTGAAGCTCTAGTGAATTCCATGCCCAAGAGCGTTAAGGCTGTGATTGCAAATAATGGTGACAACACAAAATATTGACACTTTATGGACGATTTGGCCATTTTCACTTAGTGGTGTAAAAACCTTGCTTGCCAGTGGTTTATGCATTAATGGCTTTTTGTGATATATGGTATGGGTGTGTTTATATACTGTGCAGAAATTAATAAAAATGCCTTAAAACATTCTCTCATTATTTTGGTATTTGGCAAATATAAATAATTCCGATAATCCTTATTGACCTTAAATGGGAAAGTCTTATTCTGATTCTGATTTCATGTCAGATAGTGAGAAAAACATGCATGTATGTCTTTATATAGTGTTTGCAGACTTCTGGTTTCAACTACATGTGTGATTATATATATAATTATCTGCATCATATGTAAACATTACATATATATATATGTGTGTATGTATACATAATAAATTGTGTGTGTGTATATCCGTGTGTATATATATATATATCTCTATATCTCAGATAAGGGTGACTGCTCACTGCGATGGACTGGTTGGCGACCATCACCCAGGATAGGTTGATCAGTGAGACAGGTGAGCCGGCACAGTCTAAAAGAAAGTTTAGGTCTCAGAAAATGGGTAAAAATGTGTTATTGTATCTTGTTTAAAAGCCTGTGCCACAGACGTGAGTAAAGGCTAGTTCTGCCAGGTGCAGTGTCAACAATCTAATAGGATACTGCTTATATCTCCACGTAAAAAACACCACTTTTGAAAAGCACAA